>OY282609.1:69893948-70493948 GCA_958298945.1 Atherix ibis | reverse complement strand
ACTAGGTCATATTAACGTCGATTCGATTAAGAAAATGTGTAAGGATGGTCTAGTCAGGGTCGTCGATTTGGCTGACAGCGAACATTTTTTCTGTGAGGATTGTCAATATGGAAAAATGACCAGAGCAACACATAAGCAGTCCGTTTAGCGAGTGTCATCAAGGGGAGAATACATGCACGTAGATCTCTGCGGTCCAAGCGAAATTGATGGACTCAACGGTATGCGATATTTCATGCTAGTTAAAGATGAAGCTGGTTTCCGATTCACGTATTTGTTAAAGTCAAAAGACGAAGCGTACAAGGCGCGTTTAGTAGTTCGTGGCTTCACCCAGCAGTATGGTGTGGACTATGACGAAACTTTTAGTCCGGTGGCCAGATAAACATAAAACAGCTTCGACGTAAAAACAGCTTTTTTGTATGGTGAACTGAAAGAAAAAGTCTACATGAAGCAGCCAATTGGGTGTGAAGACGGCAGTGAACGCATTTGCAAGTTGAAGAAAAGTTTATAGGGTCTCAAGCCAGCGTCGCGATTGGCTGCTTCATGTAGACTTTTTCTTTGGGAAAACCCAATGACAATTATTGCGATCTACATTGATGATGATTTGATAGCAACAAATAAAGCGAATGAAATTGATGAAATCACTTCATACTTACGAGAAAATTTCGAGATAAAAGTTTTCAAGATAAAAGGTTACCTGATGGGTCAATTCGTATACATCAAGAGGCATATTCGAAGAAAGTATTGAGTCGTTTCAATATGATGGATTGTAATCCCGTAGCTTCACCAATGGACTGTAATCAAAATCTCGGCGATTTTGTGAACGACGAGCATTGTAAAAGTTATCCATATCGACAAGCTGTCGGAAGTTTATCGTAATTTTTTTGTTTTGTGACAATGAGTGGAAGTATTGAAATATGCATTGTTAAAAAACAAAGTATGTCAACACTTTGGCCAGTGCAGGTTCGTTCTGTCATGTTGAAGTGTCAAACAGTCAGTCCAGTTAGAACATTCAAGCAAACAACGTATAAATAAAACCGCTCCATAAAAGCGAACATTTTTTTAGTCATAAATCATTTTGTTTTTTTTTCAATTTGTCTACATTATTTACTGCGTACATATTTGAAATCCAATAACTATGAAAAAATAAGGGCTTACCTGATATTATGGTATTTTCCAGAGTAATGACAACTGCTCCTCTTGGCTCAAAATCTTGATATGATCGTGATCCCCAAGACTGCAACAAAAAAAATATTTAAAACATTATTTTCGATTAAGAACAAGTCGAAAATTATTTTTAACAGTTAAACTATTACCGAAGATATTTGATTTAATGGCAAGCATATGCCCATATCTTCAACCGTCAATTGGAGGAATAGCGTGGACAAATTTGATGAGCTCAAATTACTAAATGGAACCTTTTCGAATACCTAGGGAATAAACAAAAAAAAATCAAATTTAAATATAAAATTATAGAGATTAAGTTACTTGTTGGGTTGTTGAGGGTAATTCGCAGCAAATATTAGCTCTTTTCTCAGCCCAATATTCATAGGCATTTTTATAGTTGAGCCAAACCAAAATGGCCTTGTCGACAGCGACTGGTTGAATATAGATCAACGGTCGTTTCAACGTAAGTAGTATTAATTCTTTGTCATCGTTAAGCATTTCATCTTGGAATGCATTTCTTAGACCAATTGTCGTATTGAAAAATGCATACTGTTGGAATTCCGGTTCAGCTTCATCGAAGATAACATTTTTTATTATCTGGCCCAAGGACAAATTGAGATCGATTTGCGCTTTTCCGAACAGCTTTCGATCACTGCCTTCGCCAACATTTTTTACACGATTCGACAAATGAAACTCTAAAGTTCCAGTTTCGAATCGAACAGCCGATGAACAAGGTGTGGTAGCTGTTAATTGTATGTGCTGAAATATTTTTTTAAATAAAACCGATTATTTTTATTGATAGTAAAAGTATATGAAGTGAGGAGTGGTTATACCTTTACGGATATATTGAGGGAGAAGAGAATCCTTTTCAAGGACGATTCACTATCGTTTTCGCTGTCTTCGAATAGAGGTACTGGCTTTTCGCCACCATACACCTTCTGTACAACCTCATTAACTTCTTTCATGAAGACTTTTTGCACGAAAACCAAGTGATTCAGAAGATCTGTTGTCAGGCATCTTTCAAATTTTCCAATCTCTGCTGAAGCTGAAACGTATCCACCTTGTCGTAGTATGATACCGTCCGGTTGTTTATCCTCCTCACCGGTCTCGTTGCGATACTCAGCACTAACATGAACCGGTGGTAAAGCAATACACGCTTCGGATGGTAAATTCACTTCACCAGTCTACAAATTATTAAATTTAGCCAAAAATAAAAACTATAATACCTAAAAACTTACTTGAATTTTTGTTGTAAAGCTTAACGAATGCGTAGGCAAATCAATGACAAACTTCGCTTTCGAGCCAGTAACTCCAGTCGAGCTAACATGATTCATTTTGTATTGCGCTTGCAGCGATGGTAGGAGTGCTGCATTTATCGATAAGCTCTGGAAAAGATTTGAAGAAAAATAATTTGTATAATAGAATTTAAAGAAATCGAGTGATTTACTTGAAGCAAAATATTGAACTGCATAACAAGCGGTTGCAATAAACCATTTTGTGTTGGAACTTGTGAGCGCATATTCGCTGCAAAACGCTTTTGTTGTGCGTTCTTCTCTCGCAAATCCTTAGCATGGAATGGTGAATCGGGTTCATCAGTTTGTCGAGACAGACGTGTTGAAGTACGTCCCACACGAAGCTCCTATAGACACGAATGAGAATTATTTAAAAATCAATTTTAACTTTTAAGTTATTATTTAAACTCACTTGCAAGGTTGATGATAGTTGCTTTGAACTTCTAGTCATCATACCATGCAGTGCTACCGGATGTTGAGGAATGTCTATATTCACTGGACCAATTGATAGCAGACCACTGTTTTTATCTTTCCCACGTTTTGTTACGCTCGAATAGAGTGTCTGACTCTTTCCAAAAGTTACCTTAACAACCGTCCTAAAGATACATTATAAATAAAAGATGATCAATTTTTCAAGATCCCATTAATTATATAAAATGCATTACTGTTGATTAGGCGCTACTCCTTCTAGTAAAACAATCATTGCTCTTCCCACTTGTCCGGTTAAGGAGCACTCCAAACAAATGGGACGTGCTTTCTTTCGCCATGTTACACTACTATTCAAAGTAGTGATTTCAGCTTCGAGCTATAATGTAGATTTTTTTTTAATTATTCTAAATTAGTTTTTTTATGATTCTTAACATAATCAGCAAGACAAATATTCAATAAAAAATAAAATTCGTAGTCGATAAGTAGCTTCCTCCATTTGAAGATTTTTTTTAAAAAGTTGTATGGTTAGTCTGACCTAGTTTCAAATTGAAAATGCCTGCACATTTCGACGCCGATTATGGTTTGTTTACCATGTTTATAAGCTTAAATCCGCTGTTTAGTCATAGATGGCGTGAGTGAGCGTATTAAGTTACCATGGACACGCCATACTTTTTTTTATGAGTTTGACATCTGTCAACATTAATCAGTGCACATTGTTAGCAATTTTGTACCAAAGGATATATTTTTCATTTGGTAATCATGTCTAGATTTGTGCTAGAAAAAGAGCATATGCGGAAAACTCTGCTTTTCTGCTTCACTTTTTAGAAGTCGGCTGCCGAATTGCATCGAATGCTTATGGAGGCCTAAGGTGACAGTGCTTTATCGGAAACAACGTGCCGAGATTGGTTTCGTCGGTTCAAAGACGGCAATTTTGACTTGTGAGAAAAGAACCGTGAAAATCGGCCTAGGAAGATTGAGGACCATCAATTGCAGGCTCTTTTGGACGAAGACATTACCCAATCGCAAAAAATGCTCGCGGAGCAATTGGGTGTTACTCAACCAGGAAAATGGGTGCTGCATGACTTGAGCGATAGGCAGATGGAGCGACGTCAAAACACATGCGAAATCTTGCTCGCCAGACAAAAAAGAAAGTCGTTTCTACATCGGATTGTGACAGGTGATGAAAAGTGGATATATTTCGAGAATCCTAAACGCAAGAAATCGTGGGTTGATCCCGGCTAACCATCAACATCTTCCCCAAGACCAAATCGCTTCGGATGGAAGACGATGCTGTGCGTTTGGTGGGATCAACAGGTTATCGTCTACAATGAGATGTTGATATCTGGTAAAACTGTCAATTCCAACCGCTACCACCAACAACTGATCAAATTGCACCGTGCTCTACGTGAAAAAAGGACGGATTATCAACAAAGACATGACAAGCTGATTTTCCTCCACGACAACGCACTATCGCACATGTCAAAAATGGTTCGAAACTACTTGGAGACACTCAACTGGGAGGTGCTACCCCACCCCGCTTTTTCACCAGACCGGGCCCCTTCCGACTACCACCTGTTTTCATCGATGGGCCACGCGCTCGCTGAGCATCACTTCGATTCTTACGAAGACGTCCGAAAATGGCTTGATGAAGGGTTTGCCTCGAAAGAGAAGGAATTTTTTTGGTGCGGTATCCACAAATTGCCCTAGAGATGGGAAAAATTTGTAGCTAGCAAGGGCAAGTACTTTGAATAAATTTGTTTTTGCTTTCTATAAAAAAAACATGTATACTTTTGACTAAAAAACAGCGGATTTAAGCTTATATGCCTGGTACATTTAAAGTTTCGAATTTAAAATTTTCTAATGGGATATCTGGCGTAGTGGTAAAAAATCTTTTCTCGTTACTTTAAATTAGCTTCAAATTCAAGTTCCGACACTGTTATTATATTTTACAATTTTGTCGTTGGAAAATTTCTAATTGGAAAGGTGACCTAATGACAAAAGGAGTCTGGTTTCGCCACTCGGAAAAAGTTAACTATATCCTCTGTTGAAAAAAATCTTAAAATTTTCAGTAGCCATTTTCAGTTAAAAAATTTCAATAAAAATGATTAATTAAATTTTTTAATAATAATTTCCAACAAAAATGTTCAGTAAAAATTTGCATTAAAAATTTGCAGTAAAAATTTTGAGTAAAATTTTTTAGTAAAAATGTTCAGTAAAATTTTTTGGTAAACATTTTTAGTAATTATATTCTGCAAATTTTCAAAACCACGTAATAAGAAAATATATTATTAAACTTATATAACAATTATTATTATTTAAGATATTTATATATATATATATATTTATAAATGAACAATCAATCAATCGCAAACACCTTATTTTGATAAGAATAATAATTACAATTATTATCAAAGTTAGATTATAAAGATAAGCACACCTAAACCCAAATAATAAATAGAACAATTAATTTCCTTATTACAGTATTTATTTATTTTATCTTTGAGAGTCCAAAAATGATTTCTTCTTTTTTTAAAAAATATTATTTTTTTAGCTAATCAAAATATAGCAATTATTTTATTTATTTAGTTTTCAAAGTATTTTTATTTATTTAATATAGAATTTTCAAACAAAATGAAATAATATTTGCTAACTATTTAATACGAATTCTTTCATGTTATTGATAAAAAATCTACATTTTAAGAAAAAATGGACAAAATATAAGAATTAACATATCAAAAATACAATTTTGCGAGCAAAATTATTATTTACAAAATTATTCACCACTCGTCTTGCATATGGCAGTACTAAATCGAGAAAAAACTTTACTTAGTCAAATGTCATTCTCCCAACTTGCAGTAGAATAATATAATCAGCTGTCGTCGTTGGCCGGCCATTTCTCCATATTTTGTGCCGTTCTCATTTGCGCACAGTATTTAGTTTGGTGAAAGGAAAGTTTCGATTCAGAAAAGTGCCAAAGCAACTGTGATATTATATTGTGAATAATGTGTAATTCAACGAATAGTTAAATATACTAGCGATAATGAATAAATAGAAAAAAAACACCGCAAGTAGAGGGAAAATAAAATTGAAAATTCACAAATACGACTATATCTTCAATATTTCTTCCCTACCTACTTTGTCAAACCAGTACCAGTATTTGTTTGTGATTTGTTTGTTTGTGTTTCATTTGTCTAAACGCCACTCTTATTGAGTGTTTCAATTAAATTGGAAATTTATAGAAAATTAAGAATACAACCAATGTTCTTGAGACGACAATTAGTCTAAATGTGTTAACGTTCTCTTACCAATAAAACGATAAACAAACTGAAACAAACGAAACAAGACAATAAAACAAAGAAAAGAAATGAAATGGGAATGAAAATCAGCCGCTTCAATACGTTTGCTGCTGGTTTAAAAAATATTTTCTGTCCGAACACCCCCGTTGATAATTCTGAAGATAATAATCGACTAAACATTTTGGAATTGAACGATGATTGCCTATTGTATATTTTCTCATTTTTATCATTTACCGATCAAGTGGAATTTTCATTTGCCTGTGAAAGATTCCGTTCGATTGCTGATAAATCGTTAAAAAAACATTGTGAACTGAATTTCGATGAAATAAATAATAGTCTAACGGATGCAAAGAAGTTTCGCCGAATTCTGATAGCGGTTGGACCATCTATAACCAATGTTAAAGCTGATTACGCTGGAACATTTATACAAATTATAGTGGACTTTTGTCCAAATATAAAAAGTATTGAATTTCGTGATTTTTATGAATCATTTATTAAATCGACAAAATCACGAAAAGAACTTTTTAAAGAATTTGTTAAATATAATAAAGCTGATAAACAGTTCAATAAAAATACATGTTATTATTTGCGTAATCTAAAAAAATTGGAAGATTTGACCATGACAAATTATCGCTATTTAACAGGTCAATATTTGACTAAATTTGAATCATTACATACATTGAATATTAGCGAAACGAAATTCACATCAACAAATTTTATTGAATTATGTAAAAGTGCTAATTGTATAAAAAATCTAAACATTGTTCAATGTCCGAAACTGAAACCGGCTGCATTTGAAGCTTTGGTAAAATTTCAAACTGAACTTGAGAGTCTTTCAGTTGATCCAAGACAAACCTTTATTATAGAAATAAACAAATTATCCTATTTAAAGAGTTTAACCATTGTTGGCACATATCAAAATACACAATTATGCCTTACATTCCTTGAACGTGCCACTAAACTACAATTAAATAGAATAGCATTCATAGAGGTGCCAATATTATATGAATACCGAACACATTTGTTAAGAATGCCAACATTAATTGATGTAACTTTAGAAAATTGCCTATGCATTGCGGATAGATTCCTTGAAAATTTGGCCATACAATCTCCAAAATTACAACATTTTAACGGTTCTAAATCGGAGATTAGTACAGAGGCAGTGATATTTATGGTTGCCAATGCCAACGCTATTGAGAAAATTACTATGGATAAATGTATTATACAAAATTCATTATTTCTTATAAGATTGGCATCTGTTTTAAAGACGAGTCGAGATAGAAATGTAAATAGAACACTTCCACTTATATTAAGTATACGTGATGCATATATAATCGATGATTTTGAAGAGGTACACGTATAAATAACACCCAGTAAATTTTCGCATTTCATTTGAAATTTTTTGTTTTTTTTTTACAGAAAGATACCATCGATCAGAATGTGTTAAAACTGGAACTCTGAGATATACAAAAAGACGATATTTGCCTTAAAAGTGATTATTTTTTCCTTATATACATATATATACACTGTATTGTTAGTTAATAAAAAATAAAATATATTATACTGTAGATTTTTATATTAAATTATGTAAATTATTTATGTCAAAAAATGTGAAAGTAAAATTTAAGAATATATATTTTTGAAATGAAGAAAAGACTTTGATTATTTACTAATTTTTTAATACTTTTCCGCAAGGTGTTTTGGTAGCAGCGATCACATCCTTTATTACAACAATTTAATAAAAAGCCAGGATAAACAAATTATAGAACACAAGCATTGGTAATTATCTAAGGTTGCGTTATCACTAAAATTTCAGATCCCACCACTAATAAATAGTAATAGTCGTGGTCAATTGTGTATGAAAGAAAAAAGAAAATTCATTTTTGCAATGCTATGTAGCGTGATGACAATATTAACTTTATCGGTTTTTAATGTAAATTCCTTATAGAATATAAAATTAAACTATTAATATCTGAACACAGAAATAACCGAGTAATCGAAACTGTTAACTCATAAAATATTCAGGTGGACGAAAAGTTTTATTAATTATTACAATTCACGCGAAAAATTAAGGTTAGTATTTAAAAAGGAAAATTTTGTTAATAAAAGCTATAAAAGAAACTAGTTATTATTAATATTAATTAATACTTAAACAGCAGACCAAAAAAGGTAATGAATCAATAAATTTATGCTAATAAAATGAAGTGACAAAGTGGAAAAATTCGCTAAGTGCCATAGACTGTTAAATAAAAATTTCACGAGTCCTTGGTAGTAGGTGTGTTATGGCACAGGCACAATACGGAGCAATTACTCCACCCTTTCGCTCTAATAACAATTTTCTAATCATATTTCATGTGGATTTTGGTTATATTTCTGTTATTTTCTTGTTATCTTGATTAGCTTTTGCGATAGGGGAACTTTTATTTTGGGTGTGAAATTTTAAAGTATCACGTTTAAGTTCACAAAAATTTCATATTTGTTGCTATCTTTAAAAAATTCTCTAATCTAGTTAATTGAAAATTCAGTGAAACATAAATTTTGGCAGACTTTCTAGTTAATTTTACTAAACAAAAAAAAATATCTAAGATATATTCCTATTAGTAAAATCCATTTTCCTATCTCCTTCCTATACACTATGTGAGGACAATCAGGTTCAGTACACAGAATAAAATGTTCTGTCTGAGAAACCATATATTCTGATGGTGTAGTTTTCTGATCACAAAAAAAAATCATATAAACAATGTGTGGCAAAGTGGACTTAAAACTAAAATATTCGTACACGCGGCCATACAAACATGCACACAACATGCATTGGATGGTATACGGCTGACCACGATGGCAACATATGTGCGTTGCACAGTCAGTCGTACGATAACATTCAACGAGAACACGCGTGAACCAACATTCAACAAGAACACGCGTAAACTTAAACGAAGTGAATTTTATAATTGATATATAACAGAATAAATAAGATTTAAAATTTAAATAATGTGTTGTAATTTCAACTAGTTATTATAACAATAAATGTAAGGCTAATAAAATGAGACTGAGCCTAACATGATGTATCTGATATTCCTAGTTGGAAACGCAAATATATATTAATAAAGTTTGTATTAGAGAATTCGTAATCGTTTTTAAGTACTACCGATTCCAGAAAAGAAAAATTAGTCCAAGGTCATAGATGACATGAGTGAGCGTATTAAGTATCCATGGTCATAGATGGCATGAGTGAGCGTATTAAGTTACCATGGACACACCATACTTTTTTATGAGTTTGACATCTGTCAACATTAATCAGTGCACATTGTCAGCAATTTCGTACAACAACATATATTTTTCCTTTGGTAATCATGTCTAGTTTTGTGCCAGAAAAAGAGCATATGCGGGAAGCTCTGCTTTTCTGCTTCAATTTGAAGAAGTCGGCTGCCGAATCGCATCGAATGCCTATGGAGGCCTTTGGTAACAGTGCTTTATCGGAAACAACGTGCTGAGATTGGTTTCGTCGGTTCAAAGACGGACATTTTGACTTGTGAGACAAGGAGCGTAAAAATCGGCCTAGGAAGGTTGAGGACCATCAATTACAGGCTCTTTTGGACGTAGACGATACCCAATCGCAAACAATGCTCGCGGAGCAATTGGGTGTTACTTAACCAGCCATTTCCATGCGTCTGCGTGCAATGGGGAAAGTGGAAAATATCGGAAAATGGGTGCCGCATGAATTGAACGATAGGCAGATGGAGCGATGCCAAAACACATGCGAAATCTTGCTCGCCAGACAAAAAATAAAGTCGTTCCTACATCGGATTGTGACATGCGATGAAAAGTGGATATATTTCTAGAATCCTAAAAGCAAGAATCGTGGTTTGATCCCGACCAACCATCAACATCTTCCCCGAGACCAAATCGCTTCGGATGGAAGACGATGCTGTGCGTTTGGTGCGGTTAGCAGGGTATCGCCTACTATGAGATGTTGAAATCTGGTAAAACTGACAATGCCCACCGCTACCACCAACAACTGATTTGCACCAACAACTGTAATTGCACCGTACTCTGCGTGAAAAAAGGATGGATTATCACCAAACACAGGACAAGCTGATTTTCCTCCACGACAACGCACTATCAAACATGTCAAAAATGGTCCGAAACTACTTGGAGACACTCAACTGGGAGGTGCAACTCCACCCCGCTTATTCACCAGACCGGACCCCTTCCGACTACCACCTGTTTTCGTCGATGGGCCACGCGCTCGCTGAGCAGCACTTCGATTCTTACGAAGACGTCCGAAAATGGCTTGAGGAGCGGTTTGCTTCGAAAGAGAAGGAATTTTTTTGCGTGGTATCCACAAATCGCCCGATAGATGGGAAAAATGTGTAGCTAGCAAGGGAAAGTACTTTGAATAAATTTGTTTTTCCTTTCTAAGAAAAAAACATGTGTATTTTTGACTAAAAAACAGCGGATTTAAGCTTATACACCTGGCATTTTGCAATATAAACAAAATTACTTTAACTTACCTTAAGTCCACTTAAAGTGGCTAACAGTCTAGTTTTATGAATTTTGGCCACGCCAAATACAATCAGTCGTGTTTTCTCATTTGTTAAAGTTGCTAAATGAAAAATGGGAGGAGAAAATATACCAATTATCAGTAAGATAGAAAGTAATTATTTTTAATTCTTTCTCTATTTTCTTTTAAATTTATTTAAGAAAATATAGTATTTAGGAAAAAATAAAATTTAAATCACCTATTGGGGTTGTGACTGCACCATCATCATCATCTCTTGGTTCATGTCGTGCATTGCTTGCAGAAGCCGCAGTCTTTCTTTGATGCTTGGATGCATCGGGAATATCTGTAGACACAGACGTTCTGCAGACAAAAAAAAATTATAACAAATTATCTAAATAATTTTTTGCTGGAAAAAATGCGCTAAAACACAAATAAGAAGATACAACATGTCAAAAGCTTGAAAAACGTCACCAGTCACACACTTGTAAAGTCATGCATCTAAAAGTCGATAGTTATATTCTCTCGTAATCCTAAACATATCAAGCTCATCGACTCCTCACGTAACTCTATATATACACAAACCAAGCTCACTGAATCGTGATATAATTTTAGATACATCAAATCAAGGTCATCGTAATCCCCTAACTGTGTACCAATTTGATAGCCTGCAAATTATATACAGTCAACAGCCAACGTAACTGACCAGGTGATTTAAAATGCATACAAACCATGCCTGAGCTCATACAAGCCAAGGTCATTGACCTTTAGCGTGATCCCGAGGTCATATAATATAAGCATATGTGTACGTTGTTGACCATACCACATGTGAGCAACACTCACCAGATTTGCTTAGATTTGAATAAAGGTTCGTGTCCCAAATTAAATTTGGCAGAGGTCAATGACCTTTGAGAGAAGTAAATAACCTTTGAAAGAGGCCAATAACCTTTGAAATAAGTTAATAACCGTTGAAAGAGATCACTAACCTCTGAAAGAGGTCTTTAACTTTTAGGTCAATGACTTTTGAAAGAGGTCAATGACCTTGGAAAGAGGTCAATGAACCTTTGGAATATGTCAATAACCTTTGAAAGAGTCAATCGACCTTTGGAATATGTGAATATTCTTTGAAAGGGATCAACTTCGTTCGTCTGTATGAATTTCGGGTCACATGAGGAGCTAATAATTTAAATTTCTATACATCTAGGATTGCTCAGGATTTCAATAACCTTGGTACCAAATTATGTTCTTCTCTACCAATTTTGTAAACAAAGCTTTTTTTGCTTCTGTTGATGACTGTTATTTAAATTTTGTTGTTGTTAATTTTGATAAATTTATTTTTGTGGTTAAATAAATTTTTTCTTTTAACAAACTAACCTTTGTACTGTTTTAGTTTCCGGTAGTGGACCATATAATTTAAGTAAATGGTAAATTGTATTCCAGCATTTTGGCGTTTCTACAACTGGTAGTAAAGGTCCATTCAATGAATATGAATTCTTCTTAGTTGGCGCCGCATAATCTATTTAAAAGAACTCAAAATTTACAATGTCTCAGAAAACCACAATTATAAAATAAGGGAAACAGAAATATAAAAAGTCGAATGCTACCTCCACATAAACTATTTCCGCATCCATTAATCGAACTTTTCGATTCAATCGATAACTTAAACATGCTCTGTTCGTACACTGAAGTGGTTGGACTTTCCTTCAAAGGAGACGAACTCGTTTCCGTTAAATTAGTGTAGCCTATCAAAAAATACCCAAAGTTCAATTCGATTTAATTATGTATATGGTGTATTTTTATCAAATAGTTACCAAGTTTTCCTTTAACAGATTTACCAGTTGATCTTAATTTCTGTGCAAAACTTTGTGGCCGATTCTTTGCGTTTGGCGATGGTGCCAATTGTATAAGAGGACTCAAACCTGTTACACGTGTTCTGCAAACAAATTCAACAACAATTTTAACTCGTTTCAATTGGCTAAAAATATAATAAAAAAACATACTTGCTCATAGAATGACTCAACGGTATTGTTTCATTAAACTTATCATAACGTTCATCCATAAAATTGTCGTTGTGCAAGAATCGATCACTAATCGAACCAAATTGTACGGTTTCATTTGTTTCAGATGCTATGCAATTGAAATTTAATGAAAAAATGGAGGTTTTTTTTTATATTTAAGATAAAACGTGTTAATTTTTAATTGAAAAACATACCAATACTGCACTCATCCTTAGTATTTGATGCTTTTTTATTCAATTCCGGTTGATCACGGAGCTCAGTTTGAGCATCTTTTACATTTTGGTACATATTCGTTATTTGATGAAGTAATCTTAATAATGGCATATTAACCTAAAAAAATAATTTTAAATAATTTATTACTATTTATCCAAAAAAAATAATTTCTAAAGAAAGAGCTTATAACAAGCATAATGACTGACCTGTTGTGATATAAATCGAATGTTTAAGCTGAAGTTGATCACAGTACTTGTATGTTTTTTCAGTTGACCACGTGACATATAAATAACATTTTGTTTGGCTTGATCAACGGCACGATCGGTCATTTTAAGAACTTCCAATTCAATACCAACGCGTTCACATAAAAATGCTGGAGTATCACTATTGCCAAACTTACCATTAGTTTTTTTACATAATTTCGGTTTAGTTTTCTTATCACCAGCCTCACTCACAACAATATCGACACGAATCGAATCAAATGTGCCGACTAGTGATAAATTAGTACCAAAATTGTCCAAAGATGAGATATCTGTAAGGCAAAATTTATAGGTGATATTTACAATCATTTTTGATTGTACAAAATCAAATTCTAGAGAAATGGACTATTTTGCTTACCAGCATTTGCAAAATTATTGACCATTTGCTGTGGCATTACACCAAGGCATGTTAGAATTGGCTCGAAAATCAAATGGGCATCGAGAAGTTTTATAGAATCCTGCATTACACCTTTCATCGGTGCATTGAAATTCCTGTGAGTATTTTGTGGTAGCATTTCCTAAAATTTAAAGTGTTACCAAAAAAAACAAACGACTCATTCAAATAATAATTTAATCAAGGTTTTTTCTTCAAATTCATACTTTATTCATCAAGAAGAGAAGATCCTCTTTTGGTCCTGGTACTGCTTCTGGACAACATTTATCAACTGAATTATTTGAACTCAATGATCCCTCTTGTAGTGTACCATATTCTATTATTGTTTTAGATTATTTTCAAAGTAAACCAAAAAAAAAAATACAAAAATTATAATTAAATATAGAAATTTAAAAATAATGGTAGAATATACCAATTTCTGGATTTTGCTTTTCTACAAGACCCGATATAATTGGTAGCATTTGTATACTAGAACGTGACGATGTCGCATGAGGACCCACATTTGGTTTGTTCAATAGATTTTTACTATAGAAAAGGATTTTTCAAATAAAAATTAAAATTAAAAAAGTGAATAGTAACACAATACTTATGTTATGTGTAAAAACTTACTTCTTCCGAGTTGTGTGCAAATTTGGACTTGGCAACATTGAAAAATGTAATGAACTAGGCTCTGTTGAAAATGAGGGTCCATATTTTGTTGAATCTAATATTACGCATAATAGCACAGATAAAATTTAAAAAAAAAATTTTTTTTTAGTCATATAGTTCCGCAATCTCATAAATTTTACACTTTAATATGTTTGAGTTTATCTTTTCAAAAACAACATAAATTTATAAAAACGTACAAACATACATAAAAATTTAATTTTGTTTATAATTTGTTGCCTTATGTTTGCAAACATTTGGTAATTATTTGTATGTAATACATACGAGTGTATTGATTTATTTACTTATTAAAGAAAAACAACAATAAAAAGCAAATCAAACAAATTTTTTTTTAAATATTACAATTTTTTTTTGAAAATAATAATAATTAACAAAAATCAAGCAATATGGATTATTCTATTAAGCCAGTGTTAACAATAATATTTTTTAACATACAATATAATATATAATGAATGTGTTGTTATTGAAGACATAAAAAAAAAAATTAAAATATTTATGAAGTAAAAATAATAGAATACAAAACTAAAGAATTTGTGTTTTGTGAATAATGTGAGTGCCCTGATATTAAACGCAAATAATTTTTTATGATATTTTTCTATTGTATTTTACCATTTTCCATATTTTTCACGTACATAAATACATATGTATTAAAAATCCTTCTACATAATAAATAAAAATATGGTTTTTAAATAAAAATGGTTTTGGTTTTTTTTTGTCTTTCGGGGTTTTCTAGTATCGTGAAGATACCAGGTGTATAAGCTTAAATCCGCTCTTTGGTCATAGATGGCATGAGTGAGCGTATTAAGTTACCATGGACACGCCATACTTTTTTTATGAGTTTGACATCTGTCAACATTAATCAGTGCACATTGTCAGCAATTTCGTACAACAACATATATTTTTCCTTTGGTAATCATGTCTAGTTTTGTGCCAGAAAAAGAGCATATGCGGGAAGCTCTGCTTTTCTGATTCAGTTTAAAGAAATCGGCTGCCGAATCGCATCGAATGCTTATAGAGGCCTATGGTGATAGTGCTTTATCGGAAACAATGTGCCGAGATTGGTTTACTCAGTTCAAAGACGGTAATTTTGAGATTGGTTTACTCAGTTCAAAGACGGTAACAGAAGCGTTAAAATCGGCCTAGGAAGGTTGAGGACCATCAATTGCAGGCTCTTTTGGACGAAAACGATACCCAATCGCAAAAAATGCTCGCGGAGCAATTGGGTGTTACTCAACCAGCCATTTCCATGCGTCTGCGTGCGATGGGGAAGGTTGAAAATATCGTAAAATGGGTGCCAAATGAATTGAACGATAGGCAGATGGAGCGATGCCAAAACACATGCGAAATCTTGCTCGCCAGACAAAAAAGAAAGTCGTTCCTACATCGGATTGTGACATGCGATGAAAAGTGGATATATTTCGAGAATTCTAAACGAAAGAAATCGTGGGTTGATCCCGGCCAACCATCAACATCTTCCCTAAGACCAAATCGTTTCGGACGGAAGACGATGCTGTGCGTTTGGTGGGATCAGCAGGGTATCGTTCACTATGATAAGTTAAATATGTGGCATGGGGAAGATTGAAAAGATCGGAAAATGGGTGCCGCATGAATTGAACGATAGGCAGATGGAGCGACGCCAAAACACATGCGAAATCTTGCTTGCAAGTCAAAAAAGAAAGTCGTTCCTGCATCGGATTGTGACAGGTGATGAAAAGTGGATATAGTCGTTCCTGCATCGGATTGTGACAGGTGATGAAAAAAACGCTGTGCGTTTGGTGGGATCAGCAGGGTATCGTCTACTATGAGATGTTGAGACCTGGTAAAACTGACAATGCCAACCGCTACGTGAAAAAAAGGACGGATTATCAACAAAGACATGACAAGCTGATTTTCCTCCACGACAACGCACTATCGCACACGTCAAAAATGGTCCGAAACTACTTGGAGACACTCAACTTGGAGGTGCTACCCCACTCCGCTTATTCACCAGACCGGACCCCTTCCGACTACCACCTTTTTTCGTCGATGGGTCACGCGCTCGTTGAGCAGCACTTCGATTCTTACGAAGACGTCCGAAAATGGCTTGATAAGGGGTTTGCCTCGAAAGAGAAGGAATTTTTTTCGCGTGGTATCCACAAATTGCCCAAGAGATGGGAAAAATATGTAGCTAGCGAGGGCAAGTACTTTGAATTACTTTTGACTAAAAAACAGCGGTTTTAAGCTTATATACCTGGTAAGAACTATATAATTTTCTCATTACAATGGATCATTTTAAAAGAATTTTCCATACAAAAATTTCGAATTATTGAATAAATACAATTTTTATTGAAAAAAAAAACAAATCGAAATGTTTCTCTTTAAAATTTGCTTTAATTTTGAAAAATTAAATGAAAATTAATTGAAAACGGTCTTAATGGCATGTATCACAAACAGAGTAAATTATCATTTGCACAACAGATGCCGTTAGCATCATTGTGGTTAAATCTGCATAAAGAATTTTAAACTTTAAATAGGAAGAAAGTACAGAGAGAAGTCGGATTGGTTGAATTTGAAATTTAATGGAATTTTCTTCTATATTTCTTCCTACGAAACCAAACGATAAAGCAAAGGAATGCTATTATTTCTGAAAAAATCATCAATATTATATCATAGATAAAAATAATAATTAATTATCTAAAGGATAAAATAATTAATTGACTAAAGGGAATTTTTGCGTTTACATCTTTTGGCACATTCTATAATTACCATGAGATTTGTCCAAACCTTGCCCTAACAAAAGAGCATTTTCACCTTCTTCGGTGTTATCGACTGTAGTCCCATATTGGTTAGTATCAGTTTCAGGATCACAATCAGCATCTTCGCATTCCTGTAAAAATGGAAAAATTTTGTAAATTTTCATTACCAAAAATAATTAATTGAACAAAAAAATAAATTTTAATTTTGGAGAAAGTGTAAAACCAACATTTGTGCTTACCTCTTCGTTGTGTGGAAAATTGAATGTGACATTCATAGGTCGAACCAATTTATTCTTATATTGATGTTCAAATAAAATAGGATTATAGAGTGTGCTTTTCCATTGTCGACTTAAAACGATTACACCCTGTTTATTTTGAAATTCAAAAATTAAGAATTCTTTACCAAAATGAACGGGTATAAGAAAAATACCATACCTGACGTAACATATTTAGATGTGGTATATCACCACGTTTGAATATGTTTTCGGTTTTGTCAACTCCTACATTCAAAACGAGCTTCTGCATTATTGTGCACAATTGGCAACTGGGATCCTCTTGAAGAGTTTTAGAGAGCAATGTGAAAATTCCCGAATAACGACTCTAAAATTATTCGCACAAAAAAAAAAAAAAATGTAAGCTTCTAATATTTATCTAAAAAAATCCTCTTTACCTTCTTCGCCTTTGGATTTCTTTGGATATTCTCATTTTCTAAAGCATCTGCCATAAGGCATGCAGCAACTGCAGTATATCGTAAATGCATATTTCGAAGCAAAGCAACAACTTTTATGGCTAATCGATTGCATGGATTCATCCAGGCGGTAATAGCTGGAGAAGCTGTACTCAATAAGTTCCAGTCGAGTCTGGATTTTTTTTTCAAATAAAGAGAATACATTGAATAAGTACTCGGAAATAAATAAAAAAAATAACATGTTTGATTAATCACAAAACAATAATAAACTAATCTTTATTGAACATACCGACTAAAATCAATTTTCCGTGTAATTGGTACGCATGGTGGGGCTGCAAAATTAAACCATACCGACTTCAATTCAACAACACACGATGATGTCTTGTCGGTATCCTTAACTTTCGGTGATGGTTTATTATCGAAACGATCATTTCCGCCAACACCGCGACGAAATCTTGATTTTTCATTATCTTCCGTATCTGCAGCCGATGCTGATGTTGTTGGTGTTGCCTTTGATGAGTGTTTACCTTTTGAATCTGGTTGATGAGAAATTATATTTTCATTAAAATTTCATTAAAAAAACTTCTCAATTCACCTTTTGGAGCAGCATCCTTATCCGTAACCATAATACTCTCCAAAGCATGGGCGAATTTTTCCTTTGGCGTTTTCGGTGTTGATGGTTTTTTCGTTATCAGACGCCATGCAGATTCCTGTTTATTAGTAGTGTTATCTGTTGCAGTCGTCGTAGGTGCACATAAATCATTAAGATTTAAATTTCCAATATCACCTTCCGGATGTAAATCAATACCGCCATCTTTGGAATTTTCGGATTTCTCAAAATGTGATCTAATCAAAATTCAAAATTATAAGTATTCTTCGATTTATTACGATTTTTTTGTTTACCTTTTAACTATCTTAATGCCAACCCCTTCAAGTCCGCATTCGAACATAATGTAACCTAAACCTTCAGCTCCAGCATCCTCTGGCAAACGAGTGCATTCAAACATTGCTTGGCTTTTATGTTCCGGAATTGCAGTGATTATTGTTTGTGAATCCTAAATTATGAAAATATTTGCATTTTGCGGGGTAAATTTTCAATGATTTTTATTCTAATTTCTCCTTACCTGAGCACTACAACTTTCAGTTTTAAGCCGTCTTAGTTGAGCATGCGTCTTTCCAATATCAAGTGTTATCACCAATTCTTCCAATTGTTTTTCCGATATTTCAATTAAAATTGGTTCACCCTGAATATTATCTGGTCTTGTCTGTGATGATAAATGTGCCAGTAGTGCACGAGTATTCCGTATTATTCCACCCTTTTTCTGATTACCATCAGATCTGACGGTCTGTTGAATATAAACATTGTGCATTGATGCCTTGGTCGTTTTGCCAAAATGGAATTTTGTCGATACACCTTCAATGTACAATGCTAGCAAAGACACACAACTGAGATCCTGCAAGATAGAAAAAACCATTGGAAAAAATTAAATTATTTCGTGTTTCTATATAAAAACGAAATTTTCTCTCAACTAAATATTGTGCATATAAAACTTTTTTTTAACAGGAATTTATAGAGTATTTTTTGTAACCAACCTGAATATTATCTAGTGCTGCTATTGAGATAACTTCCTCAACAATTGATGATTGCAGCATTGTGATACTAATTTTTGGCAATACAATTAATCCTTGAGTTTTTGTCGATATACTCTCCTCGTATACGTCGCTCAGTACAGAATCGCCAGGACCTTGTAGATTTCGTTCAGTTGTTGAACGTTTTGAGTTTGAATGCACCTAAAAAATACATTATTTTAGTTTTTTCATATATAATTTATTTACATACACAACTTTTAACAAAAAATTTTCTCTTTACATATTTGAAAAAAAAAATATTGTGTAATTGTTTAACTAACCTGTGACCAGTAGCTTAGATTCTGATCGCGTTTCAATATATTATCACTTTTAACTTTACTAACACAAAACGAATGAATAAAATTAACTACGGTAAGGACATGCATAGACGCCATCGTTGGTGATACCGATTCCACTATCCTAGAATATTGAAATTATAATTCATTATCAAAATTATAAGAGCGAACAAAAATAATGAATTTTATAAAATTGTACACTTAAATTTCAAGAACGAATTCATTTCATTTCTTCTCCTACAAATATAAGAGAAATTGTCTCAATTGTATTTAAGTTAAAAGGAAAGTGTTTCTCTCCAATTTAATTTATCAAATCTTCCAGAAAATACTAACATTTTTTTATTGTTCGTATATAAGATTTCTGAGATAAGTGCCAGAGGCTTAATTTGTAGCATCACGACCATAACCTTATTTGGTTACCAACTTCATGTTTGGTGTAGGTTGGCTTAACCAGCTTCCCTGAACAACCTGGTCGATAGTTAGTTTAAGGGAACAGTTAATAAAAGGGCTTTAAAAAAGAATGGTTGGGTCTAGGAGATACGCAATGGTAGTAGTCTAATCTATAAAGAAAGTGCACATTAAGTGAAATTCATTTAAAATACAATCTATTAAATGTACTGTCATGACCGTATGCACACATGTTGACGATTATGAATGAATTATTACTAAACCCACACTTGAAATATGAAATACCTTCAAGAAGACAGTCCTTACGTGTATATCTGCTCTCACATGCTTCGAGTGCATGCGAGCTATAGGAAAACTGATAACGAGTGAATTTGTTCAGTCTGATTTTACTCAGACTATAGTGAGATAAGATTAAGATAGAACTCTTTAAACTAATCGCATTGAAGAGTTCTGTGATGTAATTTGTACAGAACTCTTCAATGCGATTAGTGCAAATCTAAGCGCTTATCATTCGTGGGGTAATTTTAATACAACCTATGAATATGTGCAATCTAAGCGCTTATCATTCGTGGGGTAATTTATGTTCCAACAATTTTAGGAATGTGAATTTCTCAGAAATACTTGTCATGATTTATCTTCCTAGAGAAGTGGATCTCTATGCACTTCCGTTTATGTATAGTCTTGTATTATGTACAGTGAATAGTTGCATTAAGAATTAATATAAATACGAGGTCTGTTCAAAAAGTACCGCAAATTTTGCATTTCCGCGGGTTATGTATATTCGATTTTCGATTTTTTGTGGCGTTATGTTGGTACTCATCTCTCTCACTTATTCGGCCATTTTGAAAGTTCGACCATTTTGAATAATCAGTTAATTTTTGATAGCTGCTTTGCTTGCGCGTGTTTTGGCTCGTCTTCGATTTTTGCCCATTCCAAAAAATGAATCCAAGAATCTGTTTCGGGAACAAGAAAAAGTCACAGGGGGCCAGATCTGGGGAATACGGTGGCTGCGGCAGTATTAGTGTGTTGTTTTTGATTAAAAATTCGCGGACAAACAACGATGCGTGAGCAGGAGCGTTGTCATGGCGCAAAAGACAATTTTTATTCTTCTACAAATCCGGGCATAACTTGCAGGTAATATTCCTTATTGTCCGTTCTACCCTGTGGTAAGAACTCATGATGCACCACGCTCCTGAAATGGAAGAAAACTGTAAGCAAAACCTTCACATTCGACCGAACTTGGCGAGCTTTTTCGGTGTTAGCTCGTGCAGCAGCTGCCACTGGGATGATTGAGCTTTGGTTTCCACGTCATCACCATAAACCCATGATTCGCCACCAGTTTTGACCCCTTGGAGCAAATTTGGGTCAAAACACATGCAAGCAAAGCAGCAAGTTCAAAATGGCCGAACTTGTCGGCATAAGTGAGAGACATGAGTACCAACATAACGCCACAAAAAATCGAATATACGTAACCCGCGGAAATTCAAAATTCGCGGTACTTTTTGAACAAGTCTGGTACTCGTTTTTCTAAACACTGGACAGCAGTTTAAATTTATATTTTGTAAAGAATAATTCAATAATAAATACAGATTTTATAACGTATAAAGAAAGATTTTTGGTATGTATTTGAAAGATCGACCTAGTAACACGGCCTACGAATTGGTTTTTCTTTTCAAGTTAAACTCCAAATCGCACGAATCACCGGCAAAGACAAATGCTTTAATGCTCAACCTGAGTCTGGATTGGGAAGTGAAACCATCTTCACCAAAACTATGGGAGTTGTTGGGAAAAATCAAACTATTGCTATAACGAAAATATATAGAAATAAATCGTTTATTACATGGCGGCCCATGCGAATCTGAGGACTGCGGTTGAAGAAAATCAACCCAGGGGAATACACGGCTCTTGAAGACACCAGGTACTTCAAAAGAGGCAGAAAATCAAAGACGACATCAAGAATGCGATGGCCTACTTTACTGAGTCAGACTCGCCCCAGTTACACTTGAATTTAATATACAATCAATATAAATATAATGCAAAAATTTTGCATTATATTTAAATATAAAAAAGAAGAATTCGTCTATTAAAGGAGCTCGATCTAAAAAATAAACAGATTTAGTATTCGCGTATTTTTATTTTGGTTTAATGTTTGATCCCAAAACTCAATAAACCCAAAAACTCTCCTCCCTCATATAGACCTATAGGCCGGCCGGCATCTCATTTTATGAAAAATTCTAGAAAAACTAATTGTAAAACGTTATTATCCCATTTTCGAAACAGAGGGTGTAATTCTTTAGCATCAGTTTGGATTTAGAGCTGAGCATTCTATTATTTAGCAGTACCATCGCGTAGTCGATCACATAGATTCTCGCTAGAGCGAAAGGAATACTTCCCAGGGGTATTTCTTGACATTTCGCACGCTGTTGACCGGGTATGGCATGCTGGATTACTTTGGAAGTTGCGGCGAGTCCTACCCTCTGGTTATTTTCACATCTTAAAATCCTATCTCTCAGACCGATATTTTAAGGTATCACTCACGGAAGTATCCTAGCTCCAATCCTTTACAATATTTACACCCATGATATTCCTTGTCACAGTGATATCCTTACCGCAACATATGCTGACCATACAGCCAACCTTCTACATCACAAAGACCCTTCCACAACCATCAATATCCTACAGAACCACATGCACTCTTTAGAAACTTGGCTTAAAAGGTAGAGAGTAGGGGTGAATGAGCAAAAATCGGCTCATGTTTTTTTTCACACCGCCGAGAACGTAGAAGGGCTACACCGGGTCTAGGATACTTTTATTAATGGATCCGTCTGTCTGCCATGCGTAAGAGTGTTATGCCAAATTTGTTGCATTAGTATGAGCTTTTTACAGCTCTTAGTTGCATAGATATGGCTGTATAAGTGGTAGTTTGTTCCACAAAGTCATCACTTAATGTAAAGCGTGAAGCAGTACCATTAGTATATTTTTGTCTAGTTTGGCTCAGAAGCGTCGGATTCAGTTCGGGTTAGCTGTCCAGTGGTGTGCGGTCGTTTTAGCACTAGAATCATAACCCTCAGCCGAATGCTTCCTTCTCTCAGGAAAAATATAGGTTTTTGTCCTGTTTGATGTTGTTTTTTTTTGTAATTTTTTTTGAAAGAGTTTGACCCCTTAAATACTACCCTTCCTTCATTGTAGGTTCTTAAGGTTAGTACCATCTTGTAGCCCCGGAAATTCCTGACTTGTCCATGCCTATCTCGGTTACTTTATTCTCCTCTAGGCTTCTAGAACAAAAGTTCTGTTGGCTTGACATTTTCAGGGTAAGCTTTGACGCCGACTGCAACTTTGACGCAGACTTTAAAGCTCGACCGCAAATTTGAAGTTGTCCAAGGTCCTGACTTTGACGCTGACTGCAACTTTGACGCAACCGCAAAGTCGACTTCGTACTTGGTTCCCGTGTGTATTCGTTGCACGCCATTTTGTCGGATGTTTCTACGTGCTAGCCATTTTTCCGATTTTTCCACGTGCTAGCCATTTTTTCGAATTTTTCCATGTGTTAGCCATTTTGTCGGATTTTTACCATGTGCTTGCCATTTTTACGCAATTTCTTAGTATTTCTATACAAAAATTGCTCCTGTATGCATATTAGTATTAAAAAGTGACTACTAATACTACCATTTTGTAGTCCTATAATTCCCCCACCCCCCTCTAGCAAGGTAATCATAATGTTGGCACACACACAGTTACAATACTATATTTACTGTATGTACGTACTAATATTTGCATTATATATTTTAGAAAATTTGCAACTCAACAACCGTTCCGATATACATTGTCAAGCTCAGCGGCAATTCATCCAACTCAGACATGTCATGTCATGTAGCCAAATATTTTCCAAGATAGTATTATTATATTTTCATCACATTGCTGTAGTATTAGTGAGTCTAGAGCAATTTCCGCAAAAATTTGCTGCACATTGTATTTGAAAAAGTTCAAGAATTCACATGCATGCAAGTGTTCAAATTCACCTTGTGTGCGTTGTATGTGTGTGAGTAAGGAGTTAGTACCACAGTTATCTCCGGCACATTTGCCTTGACTTGTCCATAGTTGTATTGTATTGATAGGATGCTTAGTTGCATAGATATGGCTGTATAAGTGGTAGTTTTTTCCACAAAGTCATCACTTAATGTAAAGCGTCAAGCAGTACCATTAGTATATTTTTGTCTAGTTTGGCTCAGAAGCGTCGGATTCAGTTCGGGTTAGCTTCTACACCTGTCCCAGTAGTGTGCGGTCGTTTTAGCACTAGAATCATAACCCTCAGCCGAATGCTTCCTTCTTTCAGTAAAAATATAGGTTTTTGTCCTGTTTGAGGATGTTTTTGTTGTAATTTTTTTTGAAAGAGTTTGACCCCTTAAATAATACCCTTCCTTCGTTGTAGGTCCTTAAGCGTATTACCATCTTGTAGCCCCGGAAATTCCTGACTTGTCCATGCCTATCTCGGTTACCTTATTCCCCTCTTTAGACTTCTAGAACAAAAGTTCTGTTGGCTTGACATTTTCAGGGTGAGCTTTGACACCGACTGCAACTTTGACGCAGACTTCAAGGCTCGACCGCAAATTTGAAGTTGTCCAAGGCCCTGACTTTGACGCTGACTGCAACTTTGACACTACCGCAAAGCCGGCTTCGTACTTGTTTCCCGCGTGTATTCGTTGCACGCCATTTTGTCGGATGTTTCTACGTGCTAGCCATTTTTCCGATTTTTCCACGTGCTAGCCATTTTTTCGAATTTTTCCATGTGCTAGCCAATTTTTTCGAATTTTTCCATGTACTAGAATGTTAGCACACACACAGTTACAATACTATATTTACTGTATGTACGTACTAATATTTGCATTATATATTTTAGAAAATTTGCAACTCAACAAACGTTCCGATATACATTGTCAAGCTCAGCGGCAATACATCTAACTCAGACATGTCATGTCATGTAGCCAAATATTTTCCAAGATAGTATTATTATATTTTCATCACATTGCTGTAGTATTAGTGAGTCTAGAGCAATTTCCGCAAAAATTTGCTGCACATTGTATTTGAAAAAGTACAAGAATTCACATGCATGCAAGTGTTCAAATTCACCTTGTGTGCGTTGTATGTGTGTGAGTAAGGAGTTAGTACCACAGTTATCTCCGGCACATTTGCCTTGACTTGTTCATAGTTGTGGACAACTTAGTTGCATAGATATGGCTGTATAAGTGGTAGTTTGTTCCACAAAGTCATCACTTAATGTAAAGCGTCAAGCAGTACCATTAGTATATTTTTGTCTAGTTTGGCTCAGAAGCGTCGAATTGAGTTCGGGTTAGCTTCTACCTGTCCCAGTAGTGTGCGGTCGTTTTAGCACTAGAATCATAACCCTCAGCCGAATGCTTCCTTCTGTCAGTAAAAATATAGGTTTTTGTCCTGTTTGAGGTTGTTTTTGTTGTAATTTTTTTTGAAAGAGTTAGACCCCTTAAATACTACCCTTCCTTCGTTGTAGGTCCCTAAGGTTACCATTAACAGTGTCTGTTCACTGGTGCTGTAAAAAGCAGTAGAAGGTTTACTGGTCTGTTCACTGGTGCTCTAAAAGAATCGTGCCAATACAGCAAATTTGAAGTAACACTCTGAAGGATGCAGCAAATTTAACGGAAAAATAATTTTCAAAAAGTGTTTCAGAACTGGCCTAACCCTACTACTCTGATATAATCCTAAACGGCAGTAATATTCCACAAACTCTCAAACCTCTCAAACCAAAAGTAAAAAAAGTGAACTTAACGGACGATACCAAAAATTGCTACGGGTCCTAGACAGTAGGTCAATACTAATCGATATGGACATACGGACTCGAACTTTGGGATTCGACCAAGCATTCCAAACCCTACAATCCCTGATCCTTCGGAAAAATGTCAATGATCCCTTTTATGTACGAAACACTGTTATCCATCGTTAACGAAACGTACCACTCGTTATAAAAAATTATATTTGTGTCTATCCTACCATTCTAATCCTTTAGCAAAGTAAACTGTTCACTCCCACCCTTCTATTATACACACATCGACGTTTGAAACGGAAATGGCCTCGTCATAAAATAATTTATCTCATTCTTGGGAAGTCATCGTTGGGTGTTTTCTCCTACATGTATCCTTGAATCTTCCCCTAAAAATTCTGGTTTTTAACAATTATATATAGTTGTCGATAACATTTATATTTAAAAAAAAAAGTTAAATGATATTTTTCTTTGTAAAAAAGTTTCCGAAATATTAAAAATTCTAAAATGCCAATCCAATACTCATTCCGTAGTTGAATCTAATTAGTAAACCTCTCAATTATTTTTTGCTAAAATACCATCAATTTTAAAATTTTCTACAAATTAATATAAATAAAACTGGTGATATACACTCAAAAATCTACTATAAATATTATGATTACTTAGAAAAAATTATTCCCATTTTATATAAAATGAAAAAATTGTCAAATTTTCAATGAGAAAAAATGTCAAAACATGACTTAATTCTTATAAAAAGAAAGTTTTTTTTTCTATATTAAAGAATTATTTTTGTTGCAAAATAATAGATAGAAAAAAATGAAGATATATTTTTTAATTTATATATTTTTAGTTTTATTAAAATATTTAAAAATTATAAATGCAAAATTTGTAAGTAAAAAGAAACAAGCCGAAACGATGTGGGATTGAATTTTGAATAAAATAATTTATGATTTTTAGATGAATAATTTTGAAAATGATGAGAGTCAATTATTTTTTAATGATCCACTCCTTGATTTACAAGGTATTTATAAGCAAAGTTTTATATTAAAAAAATTTCAAATTAAAGAAGAGTTTTTTTTTTAAATATGGCCAAAGATTTGGATAGTCCTGAAACTAATACGAATAAAGAGAAAAAGTGCTCCCATTGTTTAACGGACGACGAAGTATCAATGGCTTTGGCCGAATTATCCCCAGAGGAGCTTAAAAATCTTCAAAGTATAATAATTATGAGTAACGATCCAAACACAAATTCGATGATAGAATATGAACCAAGGCAATATGCAAACGAGAATTCGTATCAGAAAATGAAAAAGTGAGTTAAAAATTTAACCGAACATTTCAATTAATTAATTGAAAATTAAATATTGCAGAAAATATTCTGGGGATCATATTAGACCAATCGAAGATAGAAATTATTTCAATAATTATAATTTTGGTAATATTATATAGAAATAAAAATCTGTGTTAAAAATTTAACGGAGCATGTATTTGGTACCTCACTAATTCTAGATGATCGACAATATAAAAATAATATAGGATCACAATCAAATAAAAGACGTTTTCAAGCAAAAACTTTTAAAAGTTCGAACCAAATGAACAAAAAGAATCCGTTTTTTAACGGTAATAATCGGATCTCTTTTAAGAGGAAATTTCAGAATCCATTCCAAAATAGGGCTAGAAGTAATTCCATTTAATTTTATTTATTATTAAAGTTTAAAAAAAATTCAAATTGCAGGGCACAAATTAAAGAGTAAAAATCATGAAAAAATAAGACGAGCAAAACGCGAAGACGATGAATTTCTGAAATTTTTAAGTCCTTTAAAAGTTAAGAGATCTGTCATTAAAAACGAGTCAAACCAAGGATCAGGCAATTCTGTAAATAAAAATATATATTTTATATATTTTTTTTTGTTATTTTATCAGTAATAGTATTTGAAAAGAGATTTTTTTTTTCTTTAATATAATTCAAATAATACACAAAAGGATGAAATTGTTGAAAATACAAAAAATTCGACCAAGGAGGAATATATGAAATTGTTGGAAGATTCATTTCCAAATTTGGGACTAGATTCAAAACCAAGCGATGCCCTTCTGGTACGCGTAAAACGGAGCAATAAATCCTAGTATTTTTAATAGATTTCTCGACCTACTTATAAACTTGCTAATTAAAAGTTGGAAATACCTTTGAAGTCCTTCCAGCATTAATGGTGTTAGGAATATGTTCGCTTGCCCTTTAAGTCTAGCGACAACTGAAGTACATGACGCAGATTCACTTTGTAAACTCAAGAATTCACCATCATCGAAACCATTGGTGGACCTTTCAGTTTCATCTTCTTTTAGCATTACACTCGGATCCCAAGGATGTGATTTTGGTCCGCTCATAAATGTACCTGAGGTCGTCGACGTGTTATTGTCAATACGTGGTAATATTCGAATTTCACGCCAATTCGAATACGTATCGAAATGTGGAACCATTTTATTTCCTGCAAACGAAAATAATCGAAGTGTTTTTTCCCTTTTAATATTTACTTTAATTTCTAAATTTTTTCCTCTAAAAAAAATTGTAATTTATTCAACGAATTGTTAAAATTAAATTTATTGGTTTTATTGTGTGATATAATTAAAAAATGTTGGTTAGACCATGTTAATAAATAATACATGATGATTTACCAATGTACGTAAGTCCGCCTTCCTCATTCTCTTGGAAGAGTGGTGTTGAAAATGCATCTGCACCAAACGGAAAAGAGCAATTGTTCCAATTACAGCATTTTACCTAATGAATTTAATATTTTAAGAAAAACCGACACAGCATATTATTTTTTTAAACATTACCTGAGCTAAATGACTTAAATAGCTTGCCATTAATAGTGGTGAATCGATAATTGGCCGATTCACTTGCATATGCAAATTGATCAAGGCCATGTCCTCCTGCGAAGACATTGCCGATATAAATGATGTGGACGATAGAGATGGGGTGTCGGAAGATGACCCTCTTGAATCAGCCTTTTTTTTAAATAAACCGTATTAATTAAAATCTTAAATTTTCAAAATAGTACGGAATAGGAAATTCAATAAGTTTATAAAAAACATGACAGTATGCATTTAATATTATTTTATTTATTTTGATTAGGCGTATTAGAGTACAGGTTATTTCGAAATGTGGTCGCATTTAATTTTCTGTAAAAACGTACAATATATTAAAATTTTTTGGTAAAAATTTAACCGTAATTTTCGTAAAATTTTCAGTAAAAACTTCAGGAAAATTTGTTTAGTTAAATTTTCAATTTTTTCCGTAAAATTTCCAGTAATTTTTTTTTCGTAAAATTTCAGTAAAATTTTACATAAAAGATGGTCCAAAAATTTGACAGTGAAAATTTTTCTGTAAAAATGTTCTTTAAAAATGTTTAGTAAAATTTTTTTGTAAAAATGTTCATTAAAAATTTTCCATAAAATTTTCAGTAAAAATTTCCCTTAAAAATATTTAGTAAAAATTTTTCGTATAAAATTTCGTTAAAAATTTTCTGTAAAAATGTTTATTAAAAATTTTCCGTAAAAAAATTCATTAAAAATTTTTCATAAAAATTTTTCCTAAAATTTTCAGTAGAAACTTGAGGAAAATTTGTTTAGTTAAATTTTCAATAAATTTTTTCCGTAAAATTGCCAGTAATTTTTTTTTCGTAAAATTGCAGTAAAATATTCTGTAAAAGTTGGGCCAAAAATTTGACAATAAAAATTTTATTTAAAAATGTTTAGTAAAAATTTTTAGTAAAAATTATCAGTAAAAATTTTCAGCAAAATTTTCCATAAAAAACTTCGGTAAAAATTTTCGGTAAAAATTTCCCTTAAAAATGTTTAGTAAAAGTTTTTTGTAAAAATGTTCATTAAAAATTTTTGCTAAAAATTTTCAGTAAAAACTTCCCTTAAAAATATTTAGTAAAAATGTTCATCAAAAATTTTCCGTAAAACATTTCATTAAAAATTTTCTATAAAAATGTTCATTAAAAATTTTCCATAAAAATTTTCAGTAAAAATTTCCCTTAAAAATATTTAGTCAAAATTTTCTGTAAAAATGTTTATTAAAAATTTTCCATAAAAAAATTCATTAAACATTTTTTATAAAAATTTTCAGTAGAAACTTGAAAATTTGTTTAGTTAAATTTTCAATAAATTTTTTTCGTAAAATTTCCAGTAATTATTTTTCGTAAAATTTCAGTAATATTTTCTGTAAAAGTTGGTCCAAAAATTAAAAAGTTTTTTGTAAAAATGTTCATTAAAATTTTTACATAAAATTTTCAGTAAAAATTTCCCTTAAAAATATTAATAAAATTTTTTTTTTGTTTAGTAAAAGTTTTTTGTAAAAATGTTCATTCAAAATTTTCCATAAAAATTTCCCTTAAAAATATTTAGTAAAAATTTTCCGTAAAAATTTTCTGTAAAAATGTTTATTAAAAATTTTTCATAAAAATTTTCCGTAAAACTTTCAATAGAAACTTGAGGAAAATTTGTTTAGTTAAATTTTCAATAAATTTTTTCCGTAAAATTTCCAGTAATTTTTTTTCGTAAAATTTCAGTAACATTTTCCGTAAAAGTTGGTACGAAAATTTGACAGTAAAAATTTTCTTTAAAAATGTTTAGTAAAATTTTTTTGTAAAAATGTTTATTAAAAATTTTTGCTAAAAATATTCAGTAAAAATGTTCATTAAAATTTTCCATAAAAAATTTAATTAAAAATTTTCTGTAAAAATGTTTATTAGAAATTTTCCGTAAAAAATTTCATTTAAAATTTTTCATAAAAATTTTCCGTAAAATTTTCAGTAGAAACTTGAGGAAAATTTGTTTAGTTAAATTTTTTCCGCCAAATTTGCAGTAATTTTTTTCGTAAAATTCAGTAACATTTCCCGTAAAAGTTGGTACAAAAATTTGACAGTAAAAATTTTCTTTAAAAATATTTAGTAAAAATTTTTTGTAAAAATGTTAATTAAAAATTTTTCTTAAAAATGTTTATTAAAAATTTTTCATAAAAATTTTCGCTAAAATTTTCAGTAAAAATTTTCCGTACGTTTTCAGTAAAAATTTTCCGTACAAATTTTCGGTAAAAAATTTCAATAAAATTTTCAGTTGTTCGTAAATTACTCGGTAAAATTTTTTCGTAAAATTTTCAGTCAATTTTAAATCAATTTTTTTTCGATAAATTTTGTAGTAAAATTTTACTCTAAATTTTTTGCTTAAACTTCTCGGTAAAATTTTTAAAAAGAATGCAAACGTTTTATTAGAAGTTATTATGAAAATATTTGAAAATTAAATTACAGTAGAGCAGGTATAACATTTCACAGTACACATCGTGAAAGGGGTAAGCACACAAAATGGTTGATTTCAAATAACTACAGGGAGAGCGAATCCTTCCAATACGATCGAAGACCCGCTCTCACGTTCAAACTGGAAATTTTGCAATAGTGAAATGACAATGTTGATGTCAGAAGTTTGATGCAAACTGTGTTGATAAGAACAATGTTGGTAACGAAAATGTTTATGATTAAAATGTTAGCAAACAAATTTTAAATTGCGTACCAAAAGTTTCTTTATTGAATGTCAACTTTACGAAACGTTGATAATATCTTTTGGTAATTTTTCACATTAAAATACCTTAGTTTTTAAATGAAGTTAAATAAAATAATTCCCAATTGTATATGTCGTATTATAGATATTCTATTTTGAATATTTCTAATCGAAACACAAATGTAGTATTTATTGAATAAAAACGACCGCATTTCGTGTACCCTGTTTTCATCATATTCATGTTAAGTAAAGCCATATTTAAATGAGCATAATTCAGTTTGTATTTTTTTAGATAATGTAAAAATTTCAATGGTAAGCAAATGAAAATGTAAAGGAAAATATATTCAAATAATTTTATTTTAAAATAATATTTAAAAAAAAAAACAATGAATACGTAATTTTTTTAGAATAAGAAGCCATTTTACCGATGATAGTGATCTAATAAATTCACTCCTAAAAATAGTTCATGAATACCATGCAACAAAAAATGTTTTATTTACAAATTAAATATTAATTTAAAGAAAAAAAAACTTAGGTATAGTAAAACTAGGAAAAAGTAGGATACTAGCTTAGATTAATGACATGCAATTTTAGACTATATTTTTGGTATTATTAAGGTTATTTGTGGCCTCCCAATGTCATCACTTATACTATTAATTTTGTTTATAATAACAAATCAGGAAAAAATAACTTAAAAATTGAATATATTTAAAGTATAAATTTTTAACTAGTTAAAAAATATAGCGTGTTCAACTAAAAGAAACATTTACTTTATTTACAATAAAATTATTAGTTTTAAGTTAAATTTTTTTTAAATAAATATAGTAAAAAAAATTATCAACGAAATTTATTTTTCTACAAACAAAATACAAACGAAAAACTCAAATTTTTATTTTCATTTATAATTTTTTACATTAAAAAACTCATAGAACCTTTGTTAAATAAATACACACACGAATTTTTTACCTTTCTACTAAAATAGTTAAAATTTTCGTCAAAAATATCAAATTTAAAAACAGATAAACAAAATAAGTTCTTTATCGTTAAAAACATATTTGTATTTATTAATTAAGCAATTTTTAAAATCATAATTTCATTCTGACTAGCTCTAAAATAATCAAAATACAATATCTTCACAAAACTAGTAAAAAGTAATCCATTATTTTGCCAATAGATGGCTTTAGGAGTCTGTATCTCCCGTTGTAAAAGTGCGATCGGGTTGCACTAGATGGCGTTAGAAAGATAAGATTTCGTACTAAAAAAGCTTCTGATACAGTTTTGTGATTACTTGACTCAGTATTTTTTAGCACGCGTCAAAGATGGACACCAACAAAGAGAAAATACGCCATATTTTACAGTTTTTCTTCGATAAAGGTAATTTTGATGTCAGAGCATCACGCTCTGGAAGGCCAATTGTCGAAAATGTCGATAAAATAATAGAAATCGTCGAGTCCGACCGTCACGTAAGCACTGTTTCGATTGCCCAGGAGCTAAGCATTGCACAAAAAACCTTTTGGAACCACTTAAATAAGGCTGGATACAAAAAGAAGCTCCATGTATGGGTGCCACACGAGTTATCGCAAAAAAACCTCACGAACCGAATTTCCATCTGCGAATCGCTGCTGAATCGCAACAATATCGATCCATTTCTGAAGCGGATGGTTACTGGTGATGAAAAGTGGGTCACTTACGACAACGTCAAGCGACAACGGTCGTGGTCAAACCGCGGTCACCCGGCGCAAACGGTGGTCAAGCCAGGATTGACAGCCAGGAAGGTTTTGCTATGTGTTTGGTGGGGCTGGCAGGGAATCATCTACTATGAGCTACTCCCCTACGGCCGAACTCTTAATTCGGACCTATACTGTCAACAATTGGACCGTCTGAAAGAAGCAATCGCCCAGAATAGGAGAGGAATTGTGTTCCATCAGGACAACGCCAGGCCGCATATGACTCGCCAGAAGTTCCCGGACCTTGGTTGGGATTGTTCTTACCTTATAGTCCGGACCTGGCACCAAGTGATTACCACCTCTTCCTGTCTATGACGAATGATTTTGCAGGTGAAAAATTCGCCTCAAGAGAAGATTGTGAAAATCGACTCTCCCAGTTTTTTGCCAATAGGGACGAAGGTTTCTATGAGAGAGGCATTATGAAATTACCTCCAAAATGGCAACAAGTTATCGAACAAAACGGTGCATAACATATTTGACCTAAATCGTATCATTCTATCCATGCTAAATAAAACCTTCAATTTAATGCAAAAATAATGGATTTCTTTTTACTACACCTTATATAATTTTGGGTAGGTACTTTTTTCAATAGAAAACTTTTGCATGGATTTCCCTAAGAAAACAATCCTTCTGAGTTTTTCGATAATTTTCTTCGACTTAAGACGTAATTTTAAGATTAATTTTCTTTAAGTTTAAGAATTGTTTTTTTTTTTTATAATTTTTAAGCTAAGAATATTCTTTTATATTTAACATAAAAGGGTATTTATTGAAATTATTTTCATTAAAAGGGTAATTATTAAAAAGAAATTTTTGATTTTATATAAAACATACGCTAAACAAACTAATTGAATTATACTAAAAAGGATACATTTAAACATAAATAATTTATTAAAAAATATCATCTGTGATAAGTTTTCTATAAATTTTATAGAAAACTTATATTTTTAGACTTTTTTCTTGTAAATTAATTTCTTCTAATTTTTTGTTTTTTGGTTTTTTTTTCTGTGGTTATGGTTGAATACTTTAAATAAGGATAAGATCTTGTCATCAGACTTTCAAATTAGAATATTTTTCTTTTTTTTTCCCTCTAAATAAACAAAATAAAATTTTTATTTTGGGAATATTGTTTTAAATTAACAAACTTTCAACAAACGAAAAATGTTAATAATTATACGTGTATATAAAAATTAATAAATATTATTTTCTATACCAAATTAAACTGATTATTTTGAAGATTTTATAAATTCTTTTGAAATAATTAATTTTGTTTTAAAAGAGCACACACGAACACATCTAATAAGGACAAAACGAAAATTTACTAATTTCTTATCACTAAAAAAATTAATTTTATTATTGATATATAGTACAGACTTTACAAAATTAGAAAACAATAAAATTACACTACAAACAAACAAAAAGTAAACATATTAATCGAAATACTAAAAATTATAAATATTAACAAATAACTATTATATTTATGTACAAGTATCGTTTCGATTATCTAAACTACTCACATCGTGTACAGACTTATAATGTCGGAACTCTGGTCTTGATGTAATATTCGCTAATTTTCTGAGCGGAGTCGCAAGACCATGAATTCTTCGCACGTCTTCATTCTATGTTTACATGTATAGTATTATACATATACACATATATATATATATATATTAATTTATTTGAATAGGTGGTAAGCATTGTTGAAAATTGGTTATATTAATAAATATAGTTTAATTTAGTAATAAATTGAAAATATCTAAAAAAAAAATTATCCATCTAAAAGTTAATAATTGTTATATAAAAATTATTTTTACTAAAAATATGATATTTAATCTAGTATACATTTTGGGTAGTTTAGTTTGATTGAATTTTTTTGGTTTGTATTTGTTTGAAAAATTCAATTTACTTTCTAATATAATTTACAATTATTAAATAAATCTTATTTTTAGAAATATTATTTAGTTAGTATCTCTCTTAAGTTGCATGCAACCAATAAGTAAGTAAATATAATTTAACTGTTAGTATTTATTTGACTAAATTGTTATTCTTTCCTAATTATTCTTATTTGTAATACAATAAAAGAATTTAAATTACATGAAAATAATAATAATTAACAAAATAAAAGAAATAAAATAATAATAATAAATAAATAATTTAACGCTTATATTCCTTCTTGACGTCATTTTGAATTTTTTTTTTTCCTTAAAAAAATTTTGAAATCGCCAAACTGAACGTTAACGCGATATTTCTTCCATCTTGTGCAGAAATCGTTCAGTTAGTTTTAAAAATATTGTTAGAAATTTTACATATGTAAAATTGCTAGATTATTACAATTTTAATTGAATTTTATATTTACTGTCAATAATTGCATATAAATTTACTAAATATTAATTGGCTAAGACTAATCTAAAAAATAACGAAAAAACATACTTTTCAAGCTTGTATCTCAGATTATAAAGCAGTGGTGGCAAACCTATGACCCGCGGGTCAGACAATGACCCACTCGTTCATTTTTCTAGACTTATATAGGGTTTTCCAAAAGGAGTGATATGATTTCTTTTCAACAAAAGAAACACACTAATTGTTAAGGAAATTCAAATGTTTTTTATTTAATGTGAAGTGCAATCGATACAATTAAGTTCTGAATAAAACGTCATTCAAATAGCCTCCACGACTTCTTTTGCAGGAACGAATTCGATGAACCCAATTTTCGAGCACTTTTTCCACTAAATCAAGTCATATGTCATGAATAGCACGTTCAATATTGACTTTTAAAGCTTGAAGAGAGTCTGGTTTATTGCTAAAGACCAATGACTTCAAATAACCCTACAACAAATAGTCTAATGGTGTTAAATCACAACTTCTTGGAGGCCATTCAATGTCACAATTTCTTGAAATAATCGAATCTCCAAACTTTTCTCACAATAATTCGGTTGTTGCACGTACTGTGTGGCACGTAGCCCCGTCTTGTTGGAACCATATGTTGTCAAGATCAACTTCTTCTAATTTCGGCCATAAAAAGTTGGTTATCATCTATCTATACCGCTCTCCATTGACAGTAACGGTGTTACCAGCTTCATTTCGAAAGAAGCACGGACCGATGATTCCACCAGACCAAAAACCACACCAAACTGTCAATTTAGGTGAATGTAATGGGTGTTCATGAATAATTTGTGGATTTTCTTCGCACCAGAATCGACAGTTTTGTTTATTTACCGCACCAGTCAGATGAAAGTGAGCGCACGAAAAGTTGCAATTGGAGAACGTTTATTTTGATAATAAAATTGAATAATTTGTAAACGTATGACTCTGCATATAACTCTGCATGATGAAATTGTAAACATTACTGAATATAATGAAAAAAAAGACAGATCATGACATATTACAAATGGCCGAAACGTCACTTAGAAATCATATCACTCTTATTAAAAAACCCTATATTTATTATCATAAAAAATAGACCAGACAATCAAAAATATTTTTAAAAATAAAGTATATATATCTAATGTCGAATTTTTTCCAAGTGCTCATTGGCTAGCTGATTCGAGTTTATGGCGGTTAGTCATAAACTTGACGCGCATACATTTTCGTTGCATCGTAGAACGGGGGAATGTACCAGTCCTGAACTAAATGGCAGCCGGAACTATATCTATTAATTAATAATATTTCATAACATATATGTGATTTTCGTTATTCCTTGTTCATTAAAATACTCAGTGTAAGGGCGACTGCCGGCTGGGTATAGTGTTACCTGGTGCGATAATTCATGGTTTCACCACCATTGATATCAATTTTTTGACGTCAACCTTTATTTTTTGCTCTTCCCTTGCAAAAGTAAAAGTTGTGAAACAAAAAGGAAACGTAAACTTTTTAGAGGATTTTAAAAATAAGAACCAAAAACAAATAGTTTTTAACCATTCTCTCCCATTTTAAAAATAAGAACCAAAAACAAATAGTTTTTAACCATTCTCTCCCAGTGACGCCACTGACTTAAAAAAAAATTAATGAACAAAATTTAAGCCACTTCTCATAAATGTTCGCCATCTTTGTTAAAGAGTATAAGGATAAACAATCGCCCTTTATGTACGAGGTCTGTTCAAAAAGTATCGCGAATTTTGAATTTCCGCGGGTTACGTATATTCGATTTACGATTTTTCGGCGTTATGTTGGTACTCATGTCTCTCACTTATGCCGACAAGACCGAAAAAAGCGCGCCAAGTTTGGTCGAATGTGAAGGTTTTGCTTACAGTTTTCTTCGATTGCGGGGGTGTGGTGCATCATATGTTGTTGACACAGGGTAGAACGGTCAATAAGGAATATTACTTGCAAGTTATGCACAAGTTGCGCGAAGCAATCCGCCAGAAACGCCCGGATTTGTGGAAGAAGAAAAATTGGCTTTTGCACCATGTTAACGAATCGTTGCTTGTGCGCGAATTTTTGGCCAAAAACAACACACTAATAATGCCGCAGCCACCGTATTCCCCAGATCTGGCCCCCTGTGAGTTTTTCTTGTTCCCGAAACAGATTCTTTGATCCATTTTTTGGAATGGGCAAAAATCGAAGACGAGCCAAAACACGTGCAAGCAAAGCAGCTGTCAAAAATTAACTGAATATTCAAAATGGCCGAACTTGTCGGCATAAGTGAGAGACATGAGTACCAACATAACGACATAAAAAATCGAAAATCAAATATAAGTAACCCGCGGAAATTCAAAATTCGCGATACTTTTTGAACAGACCTAGTACACGAATTTAATTGAAGCCAGCAAAATCCCTTGAAACAACAATGAACCAATATCCTCATCTGCCGACCCTTACCCAACTATTAACTTAAAATAAAGCTATGAATGCCGTTATTTTAAATGTATTTTAAATAAACCCTTTTAAATTGAAAATAATTACTATTTTACTATAATAAATTATTCAAAATTAATACAAATACTTTAGATCACACAAAAAAAAATAATAATAATAAAGGAAAATATAAATCAAAGAGTAGATAAAGATTATTTTTAGCTGCTGTGCCTGCCATCTATTTTTCTATTATCGAACTAAAAAGCACATTTTGGTAGGCGGAGTTTATTTTTCCTTCAATTTGTAGTTTTGACATATCGAATGTTAACAAACGGTTCGTTTGAGTTCAATTTTTTGATATCGTGGTTTAAAGTGAAGTTATTATAAAAAGTGGTCTAAAACTAATGAATATTTATGCAAAAATAAACTTAATAATTTAATATATTGAAATATTCACAGAGAATGGAGTATTCTGTTAAAAAATGGTTTAGTTTAACGAAAACTAAATAGTTGCGAAATTCGTTTTTCAGGTAAAGTGACTGTAAAAATTAATTATATATTTGCCTATCATTCAACAAATTTTAATTGGATTTCGAGTGTTCTAAGTGCTTCAAAACTAAAAAATTCTTGTGCAACATTGAATGTAAACATACGATTTGTTGTGATCAGATTAACGTGTCAATGATGGTTACTTACCGATGCGGGTTTTATTGATTTTATATTTTCATATGATCAAAAAATTGTACCTATTTTTTTCATGTACAATTTTCATATATGTAAAATTATAAATCTATATATGGTGATTTATAAGAACATTAATATATGATATTATAACTCAATGCTTATATACTATGCTAACTTAAAGCTATGGCGCTTTCATTAGGAATCGATGTGAGTAAATTTCTATCAAAAAATGATTCCGTGATCCTATTTAAATTTTTGATTTATTTTCAAAATTTAATCAGAAAAGTAAATATTGTAGAATATAACTTTCCTAAAATCGGCCATGTAAAAAAGTTTTTTTTTTTTTGATTTGATGCAATGTATTATTTTGAAAAACTAACTTTAAAATGTGTTTTTTTTATAGCTGTACAAACTGTTTTTAAAATGTAAGATTTAAAACTATTATTGCAAAATTTTCAAATTCTTAAAAAAAGTTCATTTTTTATTTAAGCTAAAAGTTGGAAAATATTCTCCAAATTCTAAAGGGATTTTTGAAAGGACACCATTTTTTAAAAAGCAAAGTTAAATTAAATATTTTTTTTATCTAAAAATGAAAATTTGATTGCAATCAAAAATGGTGCACAATCGTAAATCTAAATGCAATAAAAATTTTTTGGCACATTAACAGTTATTGCATTAAGATACACATAGATTTTCTTCAATAACATTAAAAATATTTAAAATACACTTTCTGAAAAGATGTGATAGTTTTTTTTGTAAGTTCAAACTTACTGAACGATCATTCTGCATAAGATAGTAATAATTCAAATAAACTTAATAAAAAAAAAAATTTAACAAATAATGAAGAATGTTATATTTTAACTATTGCAACTACGTGAAGTAAACTTGAATTATGTGAAAAATTATCAACATTTTATTAACTTTAATTGGGAAAATTTTGCAAATTTCTTTCAACTTGCATTTGTTTATTTTATAAATGAATTTAACTTTTTATAAGAATTGTTTAATATCAATCTAGGAAGGGGAAATTGGGAGCGTAAACGTGATAGAAGAAAAAAACTAAATATAATAAAATAATTGCAAAATGTAATGAACTTCAAACATGATCAATTAATGATACGAATAGGAAACGAAGTATACCAGATAATAACAAATGTGCTGGATGATTTAATATATGATTTTTTATCTGATTTATCATTTTATTCATTTAAGTTTTTTTCAATAGATGATCAAATAACAACAACAAAAAAATATTATTCAAAACTTAAATATAGCGTAATGGATTTGTTATTAAATATATTGTAATCAATTGTATTGTACGTACCAGCTCCATTGTAGATTGTGGACGTTTTGGTAAGCTTTTCAATTCTGGAATGTGGATTTCTAAATCGCTTCGATGACTCGAAAGCGTTGCTGTTATTTCATTTTGTGTTCCAATACTGTAAAATAAAATATTTTTTTATTCTTAACAGATCTCTATGAATATCTGAATATTTTTACAATAGTTATTTTCAAATACAAAAGTTGTTATATTGTTGTATCAATAAAAGCGGATACTAATTCATAAGGGATCCAAAAAAAATATCGAATTAAGCTCTTTGCGCAATAATAACTGAACATTTTCCTAAACTTTTCCAACATAATTGTAGCGTACGAGGTCTGTTCAAAAAGTATCGTGAATTTTGAATTTCTGCGGGTTACGTATATTCGATTTACGATTTTTTGTGGCGTTATGTTGGTACGCATTTTTCTCACTTATGCCGACAAGCTCTGCCATTTTGAATATTCAGTTAATTTTTGACAGCTGCTTTGCTTGCACGTGTTTTGGCTCGTCTTCGATTTCTGCCCATTTTTGACCAAAAACAGCATCGCATTAACATTGCTAAGGAGCTGTTGGACTCTGACCGCGACGACCCAGATTTGCTCCAGAGGGTCATAACTGGTGACGAATCATGGGTTTTTGTTACAGTTTCTTTCGATTGCAGGGGCGTGGTGCTTCGTGAATTCTTGCCACAGGGTAGAACGGTCAATAAGGAATATTACCTGCAAGTTATGCGCAAGTTGCGCGAAGTAATCCGTCAGAAACGCCCGGATTTGTAGAAGAATAAAAATTGGCTTTTGCACCATGACAACGCCCCTGCTCACGCATCGTTGCTTGTGCGCGAATTTTTGGCCAAAAACAACACACTTATAATGCCGCAGTCACTGTATTCCCCAGATCTGGCCCCCTGTGACTTTTTCTTGTTCCCGAAACAGATTCTTTGATACATTTTTTGGAATGGGTAAAAATCGAAGACGAGCCAAAACACGTGCAAGCAAAGCAGCTGTCAAATATTAACTGAACATTCAAAATGGCCGAACTTGTCGGCATAAGTGAGAGACATGAGTACCAACATAACGCCACAAAAAAATCGAAAATCGAATATACATAACCCGCGGAAATTCCAAATTCGCGATACTTTTTAAACAGACCTCGTATGTAAGATCTGTGAGACAAAATCTTGTCTCAGCAACCCTACATATTAATATACAATCAAAAATAAATTCGAACCTTAAGTCAGAAGAGAATCGCTTTTTCTGAACGAAATTTGCTGATACTTTATTCTTCAAGCTTGATCCATGAGATATTACGTTAGAAATATCTTCTTCGGCTGAAAAGAACATTTCCGATGGATTTTCAGATGTTAGTGATATTGTCCTCTGAACTTCACGAATAATACTTTCACCAGACAGTATTTGTGAAGATGGCATTTGGCTAGTAATTTCGAAGTCCAGCGGATGAGATTGTGGTGCTGAGTGAGACATCTCTTCTGGCATCTATATTAGAGATAATGAATGAAACGAACGCATAAAAATATTGATCCTTGTAAAATTTAAAAAAAATATACTTTTTATCTTTAAAACGAAACCGAATTCTTTTGAATCCTTAAATTCCCACTCACCTCAATATCGTCATCAATGTAATCATCACCGCTTAATCGTGAATCTGAAATACTTGTTTTCGGTGTCGTGATTTTAAGAGCCTTATTCGTTTTTGAGTCCGAGCCCCGACGGCATGCTGGACTTTGTGATGGATTGGAAGCTTGCCAATCGCCTGAATCTTGACGTATGAACTTCTTTGAAGGACTATCCAAAAGTCGTGCGTAAGGAACTTCAATAGAATTTTGCCTAAGATTTATGTAAAAAAAAAATTCTTGGTAATTTTTATATTAATTATAAATGGGGAAATTGTTCTGAAATTATATTTTCTGTTCATTATCAAAATTTCTGTTTTCTATTTGAGACTAAAATTTGGTTAATTTTCCTACATTTTAGACTGAATTTTTTAACCTAATAATCCTCACCTTGATGCTGTATACGAATACCGCTTACTACGTCGCTCCAAAGTGCTCGGCGATCCTATATTTTCTCCACTCTTTCTAAGCGATTTATCACCTTTGTCACCTATACGATATTTACTACAGCTATTGCCAATTCCAACAGTGCCTCCACTACCAGGCATGTTAATATCACCGCCCCGATTCATCGAGTCGCATTTATGTATAGTTGAGGAGCGTAAATCTCCAATGGTCCTTTGATTACGTACTCCTTTACCGATACTATCGTAAGTATCTTGTAGAGAGACTGGTTGTAGACTATACGGCGGTGTATGGAAAACTAACTGACCCTCGTGAAGAATACTCTCACCAAAGCCGTATTCTTTAGAGTTACTAAGGGTATGGTATCGTGCGATGTTGTAATTGTCTTGCACATCCTGTGCTGTTGGCTTGAAAAATTTCAAACCGTTTCGATTTGATCCGAAAAATGCACAACCACCAAGACAACCGCATCGTGAAAACTCTCCATTAGCTGTTGACCATAAGAACCACAGTCGTTTTGTTTTCAGATCATGAATACGCAAGAAATTGTGCTGCACAAGATGCAATTTGTGATCAGGCATTGGAAGCGCAGATGCACCCTCGATCAATATAGGCCCGAATGAGATACATCCCACTTCTAACCAATTATCCATCGCCCTGTCGTGCATTTCAAATTCACGCTGAATTTTCTCACGATATGTCATGGGAGGTTCATCACCATCTTTTCGATTTTCATTAAAGCTCTCTCGCATACGTCGATATTGTTGGTGATCATCCTTATTATCTTTCGAATCACGCCTCTGTACACCACTCGAACACTTACGATTCTTCGACAAATGTTCACCTAATTTAGTATTTAAATCATCTTTCCGTTCGTATTTTTGCTGCATTTTTGATGAACGACTACTTCCTGTTGTATTTGTATTACTTTGAGAATTGCCTGCATTTGCTATGTTTCCAGTATACGAATTTAGCATAAATAATCGCATCAAAACAGTTGGCAGAAGGCCAGATATTCCAGATTTTACTCGTTGACCATGTAAATTACATGTAGCCAATCGAATAGGAGATATCTTTAGACAAAATTCAAATTATTGATTAATTCTTCGGAAAGGTTCTAATTATTAATTTTCATCTCAATAACCCACCCAAGTATGTAGAGCAGTTCCACTTTCTACTAAATAAATGTCCAGGGCATCAATACAGAGTCGCGTCATTTTATATTTAATATCCTCTGCCGAAGGACATTTGTATTTGTTCTCCTCTTTTGTATGCTGGCACTGATTTGTCGGCACACCATGATGGCAATTTCGTATTGTTTTTGGTGATTTTAAACAATTCTCTGTGTCGACTGTTAAAAATGCAAACGTCTCTAAACCGATTATAATATTAGCCAACTGCAAATTATCAAGAAAATAAAATATTTTTGATGTTTAAAATAAAAACAAAAACGAAATCCAACCTGTGGCACCGTTAATTTTCCGGAAATTTTACCGAGCTGTATTTCTAAGAGCCAACCATACTCAAGTGTGTCTTCTTCCAAATCACAGCCTTCATTACTAAACATTGCATGTCCGCGCACCTTTAAAGATTATTAGTTTTTTTTTAGAATTAATTTCTATTTAGTCATTATAAATATAATTTTTTTTAAATAAACAATTTCTAATTACAATTTGCTAGACAAATTTTCAACTATGTTCGGTTTTGTAAATTTTTTAAATTACAATCGGAACGAATTAAACCATTAACAAGTTGGTCTCTTAATCCAATACAACGTGGAGGGTTCGAATTATTTTTTATCCTACGGAGACGGGTGGCACCTCGAATGAAAGGATTCAAGAATGCGATAGTCAAAGTTTTGATAAATTCTTGTTTGCGAGTTATTTACAGAAAACTACCTGAAAATTCTCTATTTTCGATTCCCATAAAAACTTTGAAATCTTATCCAAAAAAAAGTATTTCCTCATTTTTTTTGTTTACTTTCAGTAATGGACTATTAAAAAATATATATTTGTATAGGATGGGTTTTATCTCTCCATTGCTCCGTATACTTTTGAAGAAACATCGTTTGAAAATTTTTTAAATGTCTTTTTGGGCCATTCCAGTTAGATTTCCACATATTTTTTGATCTTATTCAAAAGAAGACAATTGAAATTAAATTATAAACTGAAAATTATTATTATTACCAGGTGTTTAAGCTTAAATCCGCTGTTTGGTCATAGATGGCATGAGTGAGCGTATTAAACTACTATAGACACGCCATACTTTTTTTTATGAGTTTCACATCTGTCAACATTAATCAGTGCACATTGTCAGCAATTTCGTACAACAACATATATTTTTCCTTTGGTAATCATACCTAGTTTTGTGCCAGAAGAAGAGCATATGCGGGAAGCTCTGCTTTTCTGCTTCAATTTGAAGAATCGGTTGCCGAATCGCATTGAATGCTTATGGAGGCCTATGGTGACAGTTCTTTATCGGAAACAACGTGCCGAGATTGGTTTCGTCGGTTCAAAGACGGCAATTTTGACTTGTGAGACAAGAAGCGTGAAAATCGGCCGAGGATGGTTGAGGACCATCAATTGCAGGCTCTTGTGGACGAAGATGATACCCAATCGCAGAAAATGCTCGCGGATCAATTGGGTGTTACTCAACCAGCCATTTCCATGCGTCTGCTTGCGATGGGGAAGGTTGAAAATATCGGAAAATGGGTGCCGCATGAATTGAACGATAGGCAGATGGAGCGATGCCAAAACACATGCGAATCTTGCTCGCCAGACAAAAAAGAAAGTCGTTCCTGCATTAGATTGTGACAGGCAATGAAAAGTGGATATATTTCGAGAATCCTAAACGCAAGAAATCGTGGGTTGATCCCGGCCAACCATCAACATCTTTCCCAAGACCAACTCGGCGGGATCAGCAGGGTAGCGTCTACTATGAGATGTTGAAACCTGGTGAAACTGTCAATGCTAACCGCTACCACCAACAACTGATCAAATTGCACCGTGCTCTGCGTGAAAAAAGGACGGATTATCAACAAAGACATGACAAGCTAATTTTCCTCCACGACAACGCACCATCGCACACGTCAAAAGTGGTCCGAAACTACTTGGAGACACTCAACTGGGAGGTGCTACCCCACGCCGCTTATTCACCAGACCTGGCCCCTTCCGATTACCACCTGTTTTCGTCAATGGGCCACGCGCTCGTTGAGCAGCACTTCGATCCTTACGAAGACGTCCGAAAATGGCTTGATGAGTGGTTTGTCTCGAAAGAGAAGGAATTTTTTTGGCGTGGTATCTACAAATTGCCTGAGAGATGGGAAAAATATGTAGCTAGCGCGCAAGTACTTTGAATAAATTTGTTTTTGCTTTCTATGAAAAAGCATGTATTATATTGAATAAAAAACAACGGATTTAAGCTTATACACCTGATATTTGTAATATTTTTAGTCATTTTCACCTTCGAATTTGATGAAAATTTTTCAAAAATTGAATATCTTCAACGTGCGTTTCCCCAAAAAAATTTTTGAACTCTTTTCATAAATATCACAATTGTTTCAAAAATGCATTATAAATATAATTTTTTTAAATAAACAATTTCTAATTATATACAATTTGCTAGATAAATTTTCACCTATGTTCTTTTTTTGTAAATTTTCTAAATTACAATCGGAACGAATTAAACAATTAACAAATTTGTCTGTCGTTAGTTAATCCAATACAACACGCTCAGTTAATAATCCACCACAAAACATGAGGTAAACTTAATTAATCGAAGACAGAAACCATTCCTAATTGCCTTTTTGGTGGTTTTTGCATCTAAATAAGTTGTGACTTTTTAGTTCCATTTATTCGTTCAATATACTTCCCTGATTCTGTATCTAATTTAGTTCGCGTTAATAGAAGGTTCGAATATATTCATTTATTAATTAAAATATGCGTGAGTTAAGTGGAAAATTGCAATAATAGAACCACAGATAAAGTATACATATTTCCATTTCTGTACAAAAATTGTGGGATGAAAATTTTTAACAGCTAACAAATCAAGCTCTGCTCAAAAGTTTCTCGATTTACGCTCAGAAATCTCAAAAGCACGAGGAGAGTAAGGTAAAAGCGCACAATCAACAGAAAGAACATTTCACGTAAGAACACGACTGCTGAACAATGCATGATCGTCCGCCATATATTCTAACTTACACATTTTTACGATATTCATTGCAAAAGGGCTCAGAAGAAAACTGAGATATTGTTCTATGTATTTTTAACAATCTTTGCGCTGTAGTGGTTTTTATTCAACTAAAGTGAGTGAACGTTTGATATGCATGGGAAAGAAAAAGATAAAATAATGGATTGTCAAGAAAGTAATTTCGTTGTTTCCCAACAGAGAACTTATTTGTATTTTTTCACAACCAACTTCACACTTAAACCGCATAATCATGTGTTTTGATAGCTGACATAGCAACGCTTGTTTGTGAAAAAATTCGATTGATTCTGCAAATTAGTTTTTGGTTGATACCCTTTTAAATATGGAAAGTGAAAAACAGCATTTTCGGCATATTTTACTTTTTTACTATAGAAAAGATGAAAATGCTGTTCAAACAAGAAAAAAATTATCCGATGTGTATGGAGAAGATGTGTTAAGTGAACGAGCGCCAGTGCCAAAACTGATTTGTAAAATTTCGATCAGGCAATTTTGATCTCAAAGATGCACCACGTTCTGGAAGCCGGGTTGAAGCTGATGAAGACACAATAAAAACATTAATTGATGCAAACTGGCGAATAACGACTTGTGAGATCACTCAGAGATTAAATTTATCGAATACGACCGTTCATGATCATTTGAAACGACTAGGTTTCATCTCAAAGCTCGACATATGGGTTCCTCATCTTCTTATGGAAAAAAATTTCTGCCGTCGCATTGACGTTTGTGATTTGCTTCTTAAACGCCAAGAAAATGATCCATCTTTGAAGCGTATAATCACTGGGGTCGAGAAATGGGTTGTCTACAATAATGTTAAGCGCAAAAGATCCTGGAATAGAAAAGATAAACCGGCGCAAAGCACTCCGAACGCCCTGGAATAGAAAAGATAAACCGGCTCAAAGCACTCTGAATGATTCACTTAAAGAGAAAAGGCCAATAAATAAACTATTGGGTTGTTCGTAAAGTAATTTCGTAATGAAACGAAATTACTTTCTTGACAATCCAATAATTCCTCTCTTTGCTACTTCGTTTCCCTTTTTCATGCCTTAGTATTATAAATTGGTTCCGCACTGCAGATGTTGGTATAGTTTCTCATTTCTTCTTTGAAAATAATTTTGTTTCGAAAAATTCCGTCTATGGCATTTGTCTCGGATTTCGGTACATATAGCACTTTTCTCCATAAGGAATGGAAATCTATATACGGTACTTATCTGTGATAGAACAAGTGCTTTCATGACTGAACAGCGAATCGACAACTGACTCACCAAAAAGTGTCTTGACGCACCATTCCCACTGACGCAACCAAGAGCGAGTCGGTGATTGGGAAAGCCTCTTTCGAATTTCCTAGGTGCAAAGTTTAAGGGTCGAATTTTTTTTTCTTTGACCATGCGGAGACGAGTGGTACTTCACATGGAAGGATTTGCCGGAAGCTGTAATGATTCGATAATCAAAGTTTCGACAAAATTCTTGTTTGAGAGTTATTCACGGAAAACAACTTGAAAATTCTTTATTTTCAATTTCCATAAAAATTATAAAATCTTGGCCAGGCACATTTTTTTTGAAATTTTTCGCATATTTTCAGTAATGGACTATTCGAGAATGTATGCGTATAGGGTGAGTTTTTATCTCTCCATTGCTTCACACACTTTTGAAGAACCGTTGATTTAAAATTTTGAAAAAAACTGATATTTTTAAAACAACCTTTAGAGCATTTACAGTTAGATTTTCAACTATTCAACTCAGTCGAAAGAAAAGAGTTCAAGCTAAATATTATTACTATTATTTGAGATTTATTTAATCATTTTCGCCTTCGAATTTGATGAAATTTTTGTAAAATTCACTATTTTCAACGTGCATTTTCCCAAAAAAAATGTTATTCTGAAATATTTTAATTTGTTTTATTGTTTTCTTTTTAAAAATATTCCAATTAATTCAAAAAAAAGGCATTCTTAAATATCTTATTTCTATTTTTATATTTACCACTATCAACTTAGAAAATTACTAGAACAAACATGTCTTATATTTTAATTGTCTACAACAGATTTGAATTTAGTAAGGATATCTTACAATTATTCCAAAAAAAAGCCAAAAAATCCCTGATTTTACTGAAAATATTTGGCTTTTTAAATGTTGAATTTTGTCCATCAGTAGAGGATAAAAGTTCATGAAGATTGATACTGAAAATTTGTCCACGTAAATGAATTTCAAAGTTTTAATTTTTCCAACTTCCACCCCAATTTTCAAAGGTTTTCCGAACCGCAAAAAAATAACTTTTAGTAAATAGATAGATTTTGTTTGAGTCTATAAGTGGTGTGAAGAAAAAAAATCAGAAAATCTATAGTTTTGCCAGAAAGAAAAAACGGAAAATTCCGAAAAATTCATGGACAAATTTTCTGCAAATCAACTGAGAATAGTTATAACAATAGACTAATAAAATCTAATATATAAAAGTCAAAATATGTATGTTCGTTCGTTCGTTTGTCCACAATTCTTCTCTACGTCACTACAATACTTTTCTGAAATACCAGGCGCTCATACAAAATGCAAAACCGTGTTCTCTTTTCTACGCTGTCTTTTCTCCTCACCCCTCACCTTATTACTCATTGCGAGACCGTGTCGTGCCCGTGTCGTGATAGCCTTAGAAGAGTAGAGTAGTATAAGTATTAGAAATGTGTCATGGTTGAGTAAACAAATGGCTGGATCTAAGGCTGTCTCTGACTTTTTTATGAATGCCTGGTACTTCAGAAATGAAAATGAACTTCTAGAAAATTTAAGGAAACTCTGGAAAATTGGAAAATATGAAAATCTTCTTAAATGTTTAATGAGAGTCCATAAACTTCTACAAAATTTTAGGAAACTCTGGAAAATTGGAAAATATGAAAATCTTCTTAAATGTTTAATGAGAGTACAGAAACTTCTAGAAAATTTAAGTAAACACAGGAAAATTCGAAAATATGAAAATCTTCTAGAATGCTTCTTGAAAGTCTGGAAACTTCTAGAAAATTTAAGGAAACTCTGGAAAATTCGAATATATTTAAGTCTTCTAAAATGCTTCATGAAATTCTGGAAACTTCTTGAAAGTTTAAGAAAACTCTAGAAAATTCGAATATTTTAAAAAATTGTATAAAAAGCCGCGAAGTGCCGAAAAATGTTCATTAGCAAATCGCAAGTTTTGAAATTGAAAGTGAAGTGTAAATTAATTTAAAATGTGTTCAAGACCAAAAACTTCCGAACAGCGTGAGCTGCGACTGGAAAGAGATCGTGTTAGAAAAGCTGTGAAAAGAGCTGCCGAGACAAGCCAACAGCGGGACATTCGGCTTGAAAAAAGCCGAATAAGAATGGCTGAAATTAGAACAACTGAGACAAGTGAACAGCGCCAAAGTCAGCTTGAAGAAAGCCGAATAAGAATGGCTGGAAATAGATCAGCTGAGACAAGTGAACAGCGCCAAAGTCGAAGGGACCCGGGCAACGTCGGGTACTGATCAGCTAGTTTTTAATAAAAATTGTTCCAAAATATAGCAAATTTTATGATTTAAAAAAATATGAATGAGAATAAATTAGAATATGAAGTTGCAATTGAAGTGTTCAGTAGAAAATTTTGTAGACGATTCTTTAACATTGTCGATTTAAATGGAAATAGAAATAATAAATACCTGCACTGCTGAAAGTAGTAAATGGCCTTGTTTTAAGTGTTTATCTCGACTTGGCCGCACCACATTGTCCATTGTGATCAGATATGACGGACTGACTAGGACTTGTAATTCCGTTTCGGTAAATCTCTTTTTCATCTCGAAGCCAAGACGTTCAATCAGTATAATTGGACAGGGCGGATCATTATCATTACAATTCTTCATAACATGTGCTTGTATATCGTGTATTGTAACGGAGACGATCACTTCCAATGGACGATATATACGAGGGTCAAACGGTTTCAATTTCTCCTCAGCAGCGCTGCTAACTTCTGAAGTTGACTTTGTCAAAAAGTCCTTAGCGGATAATTGGTCTTTAGGGTGTGACTGTGTTGTTGAATTGGTTCCTTTTAATTTTGCATTCGACTCTTCCATATCGATGAAATTTTGATCCTCTCCGAATATATTTTCCTGTTAAAAAAATGTATGCATTTGGATTATTGTCAATTTTCTAATTTATGAACATAATCTCATCCGAGAGGATTATTTACTTTTAAATGAATGAAATTTCGGAGTATAGAACCGTAGGCCATGAGAACGGATGAACCAATTTCCAATTCGACCGTCACTTGATCAGGTGGAAGTAGAACCGGGTCGAATTTCAATGCGTCAGCCTATCAAAAATAAAACAAACAAGCCGATAATTTATTTTATATTATTTTTATAAAAAAAATTATAAAGGACATGTACTTTTGCCCAGTTGACAACTGGTGATTTCCTCATCTTCGGAATACGCATAGGGCTAAGGAGAATCTCTTCCTTTTCTGGTGTTGTTATATCAGCTTGAGGATCTGGACCCAATGGTGGTATAGGATGATAAATGTACTGAATAGATAAAGCTACTATCGGAACAGTCCAGCAATCGATCCAACCAGCGCTAAATTTATCCATAAAATTAAAGATGGCAAAAACAATAAAAATACTATCCTTACTTTCGTTGACATATTCTTCGCCATTTTTTCGAATAGAGCTCTTGACGGTTTTTTATTTTTCCCGCGCGTGTAAGAATTTTTGCATTCTCATCAATAGCAATAACAACTGGTCGAGTTGTAGATACCTCAGGTAAATACAAACTTAAATCTAAACCCTCTCCGTGTATCCAAAACTTTAATGTAATTGTTTGTGGTAGAAAATCATCAAAAGGTAGACAGAAACTCAGATCGAATAGGTCTCCGCAAAATGCCAAATGATTGTTTTCCTGATTCGTACTTGAACAGTCGATCCAGTTGTATTCATTGCTCAGTGTGAGGATCTCAAACTCTTTCAGTAAAATCGTAAACTTACACGTGTACGGTACAAAACTAAGAATGTCTGGACGAGATTTTGAACCCCAATCTTCAAAGAGATCCTACAAAAATTGTTTCAAAGCTGCAATCTTTTCTTTTTTCAAATTCCTGGAAGAATAAATTCAACCAAAATATTACCTGAAAAAATGACTTATGCTTATAGACTATGTAGGCCGTTGCTTTACACCCAGTCAAGTAGATGATCCAGTCTTGACTATCATTCCATCTAACCGGGTAGTGGACCCTATTTTTACAAAAAGAATTAATTATTTTATCCACTTTTTCTTTTAAAAGAATTTTCAAAAATCACCTGATTTTATACTCAAGAGATTCACACTCAGCCAAACTGCGATACTGTAAACTAGTCGTAGCTTCGACGTGAAGCAATTGACCAGAAACCTTTGTCGTAAAACCATCCGACTGTGTTACCCACGGTATTGTAATTTCAAAATAAGAACCCGGCCCAATGGTAACGTGCATTGCATTGGTCTCTTTGTCTTTCGAGAATAGAATATCGATGGTAGCTTCGTTTATTGTACAAAGACTCACGTCGAATGATTGATATTGTCTGAGCTCTCCAGGTTTAGGTGACTGTGTGACCACCATTTCTTGCCAATCCGGTGGGAAGAAAAATTTGAACAAGTGATCACGTTGGCGATCCGCCCAGGGACCATAACTAAAATCTGTGCCTTTACCACATTTTATATCAATACCCCACACTGGTGGAAGTGGTTCTACAACATCTCCATTTGGTAGAGTTAATTGGACGGGCTCTTCTGGTACTTCGCCTGTTACAGCAAATAACAATATTCGATAAAAAAATTCATTAAAAATTTGCCGATAATATTATATGCGCAAATTCAGAAATAAATTATTAAAAAAATACAATTTTCAGGAAATATTTTGCATAAAATTTTCAATTATTTTAACAAATGGAAATTTTTCCTAAAATTTTCGAGGTAATAATTGTCAGCAAATTTTTTAATAAAAATATTTAGTATAAGATTTTTGGTAGTAATTTTCATTTAAAATATTCATTCGGTAGAAAGTATCAGTAGAAATTTACAGTAGAAATTATCAGTAGAAATTATCAGTAGAAATTTTCAGTAGAAATTTCCAGTAGAAATTATCAGTAGAAATTTACAGTAGAAATTTTCAGTAGAAATTATCAGTAGAAATTATCAGTAGAAATTTTCAGTAGAAATTTCCAGTAGAAATTATCAGTAGAAATTTACAGTAGAAATTTTCAGTCGAAATTTATAGTAGAAAGTTTCAGTAGAAATTTACAGTAGAAATTGTCAGTAAAAATTTACAGTAGAAATTATCAGTAGAAATTTTCAGTAGAAATTTAGAGTAGAAATATTCAGTAGAAATTATCAGTAGAAATTTTCAGTAAAAATTTTCAGTAGAAATTTACAGTAGAAATTTTTAGTAGAAATTTTCAGTAGAAATTTACAGTAAAAATTTTTAGTAGAAATTTACAGTAAAAATTTTCAGTAGAAATTTTCAGTAAAAATTTTTAGTAGAAATTTTCAGTAAAAAATTTTAGTAGAAATTTTCAGTAGAAATTATCAGTAGAAATTTTCAGTAGAAATTATCAGTAGAAATTTTCAGTAGAAATTATCAGTAGAAATTTTCAGTAGAAATTTAGAGTAGAAATATTCAGTAGAAATTATCAGTAGAAATTTTCAGTAAAAATTTTCAGTAGAAATTTACAGTAGAAATTTTTAGTAGAAATTTTCAGTAGAAATTTACAGTAAAAATTTTTAGTAGAAATTTACAGTAAAAATTTTCAGTAGAAATTTTCAGTAAAAATTTTTAGTAGAAATTTTCAGTAAAAAATTTTAGTAGAAATTTTCAGTAGAAATTATCAGTAGAAATTTTCAGTAGAAATTATCAGTAGAAATTTTCAGTAAAAATTTTCAGTAGAAATTTACAGTAAAAATTTTCAGTAGAAAGGTTCAGTAGAAAGTTTCAGTAGAAATTATCAGTAGAAACTTACAGTAGAAATTTTTAGTAGAAATTTACAGTAGAAATTTTCATTTCAAATTTTCAGTCGAAATTTATAGTCGAAATTATCAGTAGAAATTTCCAGTAGAAATTATCAGTAGAAATTTACAGTAAAAATTTTTAGTAGAAATTTCCGCGAAAAATTTTCAGTAGAAATTTTCAGTAAAAATTTTTAGTAGAAATTTTCAGTAAAAAATTTTAGTAGAAATTTTCAGTAGAAATTATCAGTAGAAATTTTCAGTAGAAATTTCCAGTAGAAATTATCAGTAGAAATTTACAGTAGAAATTTTCAGTCGAAATTTATAGTAGAAAGTTTCAGTAGAAATTTACAGTAGAAATTGTCAGTAAAAATTTACAGTAGAAATTATCAGTAGAAATTTTCAGTAGAAATTTAGAGTAGAAATATTCAGTAGAAATTATCAGTAGAAATTTTCAGTAAAAATTTTCAGTAGAAATTTACAGTAGAAATTTTTAGTAGAAATTTTCAGTAGAAATTTACAGTAAAAATTTTTAGTAGAAATTTACAGTAAAAATTTTCAGTAGAAATTTTCAGTAAAAATTTTTAGTAGAAATTTTCAGTAAAAAATTTTAGTAGAAATTTTCAGTAGAAATTATCAGTAGAAATTTTCAGTAGAAATTATCAGTAGAAATTTTCAGTAAAAATTTTTAGTAGAAATTTGCAGTAGAAATTATCAGTAGAAATTTTCAGTAGAAATTATCAGTAGAAATGTTCAGTAGAAATTTTCAGTAGAAATTATCAGTAGAAATTATCAGTAGAAATTTTCAGTAGAAATTTCCAGTAGAAATTATCAGTAGAAATTTACAGTAGAAATTTTCAGTCGAAATTTATAGTAGAAAGTTTCAGTAGAAATTTACAGTAGAAATTGTCAGTAAAAATTTACAGTAGAAATTATCAGTAGAAATTTAGAGTAGAAATATTCAGTAGAAATTATCAGTAGAAATTTTCAGTAAAAATTTTCAGTAGAAATTTACAGTAGAAATTTTTAGTAGAAATTTTCAGTAGAAATTTACAGTAAAAATTTTTAGTAGAAATTTACAGTAAAAATTTTCAGTAGAAATTTTCAGTAAAAATTTTTAGTAGAAATTTTCAGTAAAAAATTTTAGTAGAAATTTTCAGTAGAAATTATCAGTAGAAATTTTCAGTAGAAATTATCAGTAGAAATTTTCAGTAAAAATTTTTAGTAGAAATTTGCAGTAGAAATTATCAGTAGAAATTTTCAGTAGAAATTATCAGTAGAAATGTTCAGTAGAAATTTTCAGTAGAAATTATCAGTAGAAATTATCAGTAGAAATTTTCAGTAGAAATTTCCAGTAGAAATTATCAGTAGAAATTTACAGTAGAAATTTTCAGTCGAAATTTATAGTAGAAAGTTTCAGTAGAAATTTACAGTAGAAATTGTCAGTAAAAATTTACAGTAGAAATTATCAGTAGAAATTTTCAGTAGAAATTTAGAGTAGAAATATTCAGTAGAAATTATCAGTAGAAATTTTCAGTAAAAATTTTCAGTAGAAATTTACAGTAGAAATTTTTAGTAGAAATTTTCAGTAGAAATTTACAGTAAAAATTTTTAGTAGAAATTTACAGTAAAAATTTTCAGTAGAAATTTTCAGTAAAAATTTTTAGTAGAAATTTTCAGTAAAAAATTTTAGTAGAAATTTTCAGTAGAAATTATCAGTAGAAATTTTCAGTAGAAATTATCAGTAGAAATTTTCAGTAAAAATTTTTAGTAGAAATTTGCAGTAGAAATTATCAGTAGAAATTTTCAGTAGAAATTATCAGTAGAAATGTTCAGTAGAAATTTTCAGTAGAAATTATCAGTAGAAATTATCAGTAGAAATTTTCAGTAGAAATTTCCAGTAGAAATTATCAGTAGAAATTTACAGTAGAAATTTTCAGTCGAAATTTATAGTAGAAAGTTTCAGTAGAAATTTACAGTAGAAATTGTCAGTAAAAATTTACAGTAGAAATTATCAGTAGAAATTTAGAGTAGAAATATTCAGTAGAAATTATCAGTAGAAATTTTCAGTAAAAATTTTCAGTAGAAATTTACAGTAGAAATTTTTAGTAGAAATTTTCAGTAGAAATTTACAGTAAAAATTTTTAGTAGAAATTTACAGTAAAAATTTTCAGTAGAAATTTTCAGTAAAAATTTTTAGTAGAAATTTTCAGTAAAAAATTTTAGTAGAAATTTTCAGTAGAAATTATCAGTAGAAATTTTCAGTAGAAATTATCAGTAGAAATTTTCAGTAAAAATTTTTAGTAGAAATTTGCAGTAGAAATTATCAGTAGAAATTTTCAGTAGAAATTATCAGTAGAAATGTTCAGTAGAAATTTTCAGTAGAAATTATCAGTAGAAATTATCAGTAGAAATTTTCAGTAGAAATTTCCAGTAGAAATTATCAGTAGAAATTTACAGTAGAAATTTTCAGTCGAAATTTATAGTAGAAAGTTTCAGTAGAAATTTACAGTAGAAATTGTCAGTAAAAATTTACAGTAGAAATTATCAGTAGAAATTTTCAGTAGAAATTTAGAGTAGAAATATTCAGTAGAAATTATCAGTAGAAATTTTCAGTAAAAATTTTCAGTAGAAATTTACAGTAGAAATTTTTAGTAGAAATTTTCAGTAGAAATTTACAGTAAAAATTTTTAGTAGAAATTTACAGTAAAAATTTTCAGTAGAAATTTTCAGTAAAAATTTTTAGTAGAAATTTTCAGTAAAAAATTTTAGTAGAAATTTTCAGTAGAAATTATCAGTAGAAATTTTCAGTAGAAATTATCAGTAGAAATTTTCAGTAAAAATTTTTAGTAGAAATTTGCAGTAGAAATTATCAGTAGAAATTTTCAGTAGAAATTATCAGTAGAAATGTTCAGTAGAAAGTTTCAGTAGAAATTTACAGTAGAAATTGTCAGTAGAAATTTTTGCAGAAATTATCAGTACAAATTTTTCAGTAGAAATTTTGAGTAAAAATTTTTAGTAGAAATTTTCAGTAAAAATTTGTAGTAGAAATTTACAGTAAAAATTTTCAGTAGAAATTTACAGTAAAAATTTTCAGTAGAAATTTACAGTAAAAATTTTCTGTAGAAATTTACAGTAAAAATTTTCAGTAGAAATTTACAGTAAAAATTTTCAGTAGAAAGGTTCAGTAGAAAGTTTCAGTAGAAATTATCAGTAGAAATTTACAGTAGAAATTTTTAGTAGAAATTTACAGTAGAAATTTTCATTTCAAATTTTCAGTCGAAATTTATAGTCGAAATTATCAGTAGAAATTTCCAGTAGAAATTATCAGTAGAAATTTTCATTTAAAATTGTTAGTAGAAATTTCCGCGAAAAATTTTAAGTAGAATGGTTTTGTTTTTGTAAAAGCGTGTTCTCAATGTTAATACTTGAAAAACTACCCCCGTTTTTAAATACGAAAAAAGTTTCCTGAAGTTATCCTTGAGTGCTACTATTTATGTTATGAAATTTTTAGGTTCCCCAGCATATTTACACATATTTCTTACCTGCCTCATCCATGTAAAAGTAAAGCTCCATTGAATTGGACATCATCACAACAAAACCTTCTCCCATGTACCTATTATTCAAGTAGAAAAGAATTTGTTTAGAAGATGAATTTAAATTGAAAACAAAGGATTATATTATAAATAAAATCCTAACACACCTTGGGGGTTCATCAACCAATCCAGTATACTTTGGGCTAGGAGCAAATAAAACTTTTGCATTTTCTATTTTCGCTTTCACAAAATGCATAAAATGATCCAATCGGCACACTGCTGGTTTTGTACTGTATACACAATGCGCCTCTTCGACCGAAATCGACAATGTTGTAGGTGTTAAACGGTTACCAAAAACAAATCGACCCTAGAATTTTAGTTTTTTATATATTTTTATTGATTTATGATCAAAATTAATTCAAATCAATTGACAAAATAGAATAACGTTAGTAGAAAAGAAATTTTATGTTGAATAAACGATGGCATACAATTAGTATTAAAGAATATACTACCAATAAACTATTTTTCGATAATATAAAATATTTAATATGAGCTATTTTTATAAAAGAAAACTTTACATTTAATAAAGTTTATTAAAATAATATTATTTGCAAAAATAATGAAAATGAACCACTGAAATTTGTTCTACTAAATTGGAATATTTTGAAATAGTTCGCTAGACACACATAGATGGCACTAGAATTTGTAAATTTTAGCAAAGTTATTATCAATATCAAAACGTATGACAAACCATCGAAATGTCAGAACGTAGGCGCATGGCCGGTGTTTCACGAAGTTTTTCTCACGTTAAGTTTAAGTTGGTGTATTTTCTTACTATAAAAATAGTAAAATAATAATAATTATAATAATTAATAAAACGTATTTGTTTATTAAGATGGATAATTTATCGAATATTCCCTTTTAGTTTCTTTATTGATTTCTTCGATTCGTTTTCTTTGTTGAAATATTAAAATTTAGATTTTTGAGATTGGGATAAAATGTTTTTACTTATTGGTTATGTTGAATTTTTCCGCTCACCAATTCTGCTACATGTTGAGTTGTTGCAGTAAAAGTTGAATCTTTTAACATTTCTAAGAATCTATTGTATGGGCATTTGAATCTATCATTTGCATTTCTAAAATCTATAATCTGCGTTTTTATCGCTTATTATTGAAATATTTTAGGTACTGTACAACGAGATTCGTGATTTTTCCGAAATGAGGTTATGTACAAAACGCAGAGAATTAAGACTTCCTTACCAAAATGATTATCTGCATATAGATTTTTTTTTTGTTTTTCTTGTGCAATTACGTGCATACTGAAAAAATTGATTTGGTTTTTGGTTTAATTAGAAATATAATGGAAATTGTTGGTGATATACGCTGGAAGGAAATTCCGCATCCATCTGGGATATTGTCAATTTGTTTCTATTTTTGTTTTGATTAAATTTCGATTTTAAAATTATTTTATTAAAATTGGAAATAATTTTTTATGGACATTTTTATCAAGATTATTTTCAGATTCTGAAGTGATTGTTGTAAATATTTGGTTGGCAAGTTGATATAATTTCACATGATGGAAAGAGTAAAATTGTCCAAACCAAATCTTGATTGCTTTAAAATACGAGGACTGTTCAAAAAGTATCGCGAATTTTGAATTTTCGCGGGTTACGTATGTTCGATTTTTTTTTGTGGCGTTATGTTGGTACTCATGTTTCTCACTTATGCCAAGTTCGGTAATTTTGAATGTTCAGTTAATTTTTGACAGCTGCTTTGCTTGCACGTGTTTTGGCTCGTCTTCGATTTTTGCCCATTCCAAAAAATGAATCAAAGAATCTGTTTCTGGAACAAGAAAAAGTCAGGGGGGGGCAGATATGCGGAATACGGTGGCAGCGGCATTATCGTAGCTGTATTCCATTGGACCAATTTTGCTACTCACAAGTACTTGCGAGTAGATGCCCAATGGAATGTAAAATTTACTGACAGCAGTAAAATATAACCTCAAAATAGTCAACTACAATACTGAGTTTACTCACACATAAACAATACTGACAAAAATATGACTCTTCAACATAACCAACGAACCCGCTAAGCCATCTATTTCCAGTTCGGGAACTAAAATACCCTACCGTTAATTGTATGGCGTAACTACGCATGCGAACTACTCATTTGTTCGAGGTGGTGTAGATGATGACAGCTAGAACTACTCGTGAGTAGCAAAATTCTCCCAATGGAATACAGCTAGTGTGTTGTTTTTGGCCAAAAATTCGCGCACAAGCAACGATGAGTGAGCATGGACGTTATCATGGTGCAAAAGCCAATTTTTGTTCTTCCACAAATACGGGCCTTTCTGGCGGATTGCTTCGCGCAGCTTGCGCATAACTTGCAGGTAATATTCCTTATTGACCGTTCTACCATGTGCAAACTAAGCAAAACCTTCACATTCGACCGAACTTGGGATGCTTTTTTCGGTCTTGTCTCGTGCGGCAGCTTCCATTGGGATGATTGAGCTTTAGTTTCCACGTCATAACCATAAACCCATGATTCGTCACTAGTTATGACCCTCTGGAGCAAATTTGGGTCATCGCGGACAGAGTCCAACAGTTCCTTAGCAATGTTAATGCGATGCTGTTTTTGGTCGAAAATGTGCAAAAATCGAAGACGAGCCAAAACACGTGCAAGCAAACCAGGTGTCAAAAATTAACTGAATATTCAAAATGGCCGAACTTGTCGGCATAAGGGAGAGACATGAGTACCAACATAACGCCACAAAAAATCAAATATACGTAACCCGCGGAAATTCAAAATTCGCGATACATTTTGAACAGACCTTGTATATTTATTGTTTTTGATTATATACGTAGGCTACTATATATATTTCTGGCCTAGGCAACACTAAGTGTTGCCAGGTGCGATCTGACATTTCCATTGGAAAGTTTGACATTTTTTAGCATAAACGTACTCAGAACGTTTTGACGTACGACTATCATTTGTGTTGGTTACAGTGACTTGAAAAAATCAATTTGGCAAAAAAATGGAATTAACTCGTGAACATTTTCGTGCGATCATTTTTCACAACTTTCGACGTGGATTATCACGACAAGAGTGCATCGATGAACTTAAATCTTTGTATGGCTATGAAGCACCATCCTATAGCACTGTGAAAAACTGGTACAACGAATTCAATCGTGGCCGACGCTCGCTCAAAGACGAATTCCGTGAAGGTCGTCCAAAAACAGCCGTTGTTCCAGAAAACATCGATGCCGTACGTGAACTGATAATGCAAGACCGTCATGTGACATACCGTGAGATAGAGGCATGCCTAGGCATTTCTCCCACCAGCATACATTCGATATTGCATGAACACCTGGCCGTAAAAAAGGTTTGTTCTCGTTGGATCCCGCACAATTTGACAATCGCTCAAAAAAAGGCTCGTGTGGATTGGTGTAAAGAAATGCTGAAAAAATACGATCGCGGTGCTTCAAAAGACGTTTATAAGATCGTCACAGGTGACGAATCATGGATCTATGCGTATGAGCCCGAAACAAAACAGCAATCGACCGTGTGGGTCTTCCAAGACGAGTCAAATCCAACGAAAGTTGTTCGTGGAAGAAGCACTTCGAAGCAAATGGTCGCTTGTTTCTTTGGCAAAACTGGTCATGTGGCGACTGTTCCGCTTGTGCAACGTAGGACGGTCAATTCTGAGTGGTACACCACCATTTGTTTGCCTGAAGTCTTCGGAGAAATTCGAAAAACGAACAAGAGAAGTCGAATCATTGTGCACCATGACAATGCGAGCTCTCACACATCGGCTCAAACCAGCGCCTTTTTGACCGGACAAAACGTCGAATTGATGGGTCATCCTCCGTACAGCCCTGACTTGGCACCCAATGACTTCTTTTTATTCCCACACATCAAGAAAAAAATGCGTGGTCAACGAAACCATGTTTTGGAGGTGTCTCAATCGGAGTGGAAAAAGTGCTTCGAAAATTGGTTTGAGCGCATGCAAAAGTGTATAAATCTTGATGGAGAATATTTTGAAAAACAATAAAACCTTTTTCGTTGATAAATATTCGCATTTTCATTATTAGGCCAGAAATATATATAGTAGCCCACGTATATTAAAAATTCCCAATGGTTAATGAAAATATATAATTCGAAAATGTCTGTGATAGTCGTCTAATATTGTTCTAGTCATATCAGTATCGATATAACTAGAGACAGAGCGGGACTAATATAAAGTTCTGGCTTTTTATAATATTAAAATTTGTCATATCAAAATTTTTTTTATACATAAAAATGCATTATGTGAACTGATTGAAAATAAAAGAAGGAAAATATTTAATTCAATATCAAATTAAAGGAAATTATTAATAACTTACGGAGCAAATATCAATTTTAATAACTGGAATCAAATCTCGCCATGTAGTAGCGGCCATTGCCTCTGGTCGTTCTTTTTTCTTCCTTTCGACCGATGCTGAATTTTGCCGATTATTTTCAAGATTCATTGCTTGTTCTTTCATTCGAGCCATTTCCTCTGCTGATAAATGTTCCGTCTATAATATAAAATATGTTAAAGAGAGATTTCATAGAAAAATCTCTAAAAGAATATTAATTTTATATTTACTGGTATCAGAATAGACGGTTTTAGACCGAATGTCTTCTCTAATTTATCATAAACATCCGAACGATTGTATGTATGCAGTTCAAAGCCATGCAGAGTAATTGATAGTCTCGTATCCGAATGCGATAAATCTAAATTGTTCATTTTACAAACAATTAAAAGTTAAATGTAGAAAATTTTATCACCTTCAGATACGTCCTTAGGGACGTAGGATCTCCACCATCGGAATATAACGTAACCGTCTTGAACCCGAACCGAATAGTCAAAGCAAATGTAAACTACATCACGAAACATTATCTTTCCAGCTAATGGATTCAGAGTTAGGGATCCTGTGTACAGTTAAATACAAAAAATTCAAATATAAAAAAAACTTGTGAATTTCATTAATGCAATTCTTACCTAATTTGAAATATGCACCACGTATTAACCACCGATTTACAATTTTTGTTATGAAAAGTCCAATCATACGTGAATTGTAAAAAGTTATATACACAACCCAGCATATTGATGATATTAGCGAACACAGCAGCCATATCTGAAAATTGTTTAAAAAAGTTTAGTTTTCCACAAAAAAAAAACTAAAAGTAATTATCTTAAAATGACAGAAATGCTTTCCTAACAAACTTGAAAATTATGTTATTAAAACTTGTAAAATATTTGGGTTTGAATATGTCGACAATTTTGCTATTATTGTTTTTAATAATAATAAATGGAAATTTAGAAATTTATAATTACATTGGTTTAAACGCTTATACATCATTTTTGAGTGTAACAACATAATTCCAAATCACAGCAGTGAGGCTTTCTCTTGAGCAAAGACAAATATATTGTGCAGGCATATTCCTCGATATATTTTATGCATTTGACCGAGTTTGGGATCCTGGCCTTAACGCGTCGACGAAAAAAGTATCGCTATTGCTCCAGTCTATGTGTCTTGCGTTAGTAGACAAAGCAAATTGTGATCACTCGTCGACGGAGATTTTCTCCAGTCGGTTTGTCAGCGCTTTTATTACCCAAAATTCATACATGCACCCAACGCAACGCTCCTATTTGTCGCTAAAAATAGTAGCACTCCGTTGTTTACAGATATTGATCGCAATCTCTATTGCCGCTTCGAAAAGCCCACAGCTCCGCATAATATTCAGTTGGGCTACTAGGGAAGATTCGACAATATAGATCAGGGTGTTTTTAGTATCTGGAACTCTATGTACAATATTATCGACATCTTGACTATAAAGACAGTATACTTCGGGTTCCGCCTCGACAGAAGGATGTTAAGTTTATGTTGTGCCTAACATCCTGAAGATGGCATAAAAAGGTGATATTAGCCAACAGGGGCAAAAGAAAATTAACAACGCAGAAAATGAAAGTTGCAAATAATGAATGTATCAAAGCGAAAGTTGTAAGTAAAAGACGAAAAATGAAAGCCTAAAGAATCAAATGTCTGATTGTGGTCGTGCTTGACAGGCAGTTCCGACCTCATAATTGTTCCATAGTCTGCCCCAAGGGGTAACTGTGGTTTCAGAAGCTGGAATTAACTCCAAGGCTGGGTGTTGATCAGTGCAAACTGGATCACAAACTGCCGTTAGTTTCAAACTAAAAAGCTTGTCTCCTAAGGGAGATGAGGGTATGGCCATCTGGCTCAGGAACCTCACATGCAATGCATGCAAGCAAACACGTGGTAGCGTGCAGGTAGTAAAGTATACTTCGGGTTATTACTATTGTTATTAAAAATCTTTGGATATAACTATTTTTAGTGCACTTTGCAGCAAATTTTCCAATAGTATCATAGAGTATACTTTTGAGTTATAACTATGAAAAATGACGAAGTTACCAACTTCGATGTTTATATAAATAATACTATAGGGTGGTCCATCTAGCGGTTCCATTTTGAACTACTATTTATTTGAAGTACTAGAGTGTTAAATGTCAACACGAATTGACAGATTGTTAGTAGAAAGTCAGAATTTTATGAAATGGTAATCCACACGCTTGAAGAAAAATGGGAAATATTGAGAACTTACTTCCAAAGTGGTGAGTCTTCAACCCAAACTGTGAGTAATTTAAAAAAAAATGAGTAAAGCTCGAATGCCATCACATGAATTTGTGGTCAAATTCGTGAAGCGAGTTCGCGAAACTGGTTTGTTGGTTGCCAAAGCAACTCGTTCCCGCTCTAAGACAGTGCGTAAGACCGAGAATATTGCCGCCGTTGCTGAAAATGTCAGTGATCATCCATCAACATCAACTCGTCACCGTTCTCAGGAATTGAACGTTTCTCGCACTTTTCTGTTGAGAATTTTGCACAAAGACCTCGGCATAAAGGCTTACAAAGTTCAATTAGTCCGACAGCTAAAGCCCCATGACCATCCGATGCGTTTTCGGTTTGCCCAATGGGCTCAACATCAATTGGCCGAAGATGAGCATTTTTACCGAAAAATCATCTTTTCGGATGAGGCCCATTTCCACCTCGGTGGGTATGTCAACAAACAAAATTGTCGCATCTGGGACTCAGAAAATCCATACGTCACCATGGAAAAGCCGATGCATCCACAACGAGTCACGGTTTGGTGCAGATTTTGGAGTGGAGGCATCATTGGCCCGTTTTTCTTCGAAAACGATGAAGGAGCCGCCGTTACAGTCAATGGTGAGCGCTATCGTGGCATGCTCAACGAATTTTTGTTTCCAAAAGTTGAAGAGAATGGCATGGACGACATTTGGTTTCAACAGGATGGGGCCACTTGCCACACAGCCAACGTAACAATCCAACTTTTGGGCATTGCTTTCGAAAACCGAATAATCAGCCGAAATTCTGACGTCAATTGGCCGCCTCGGAGCTGTGATTTGAGCCCGTTGGATTATTTTCTGTGGGGCGCCGTTAAGGATAAATGTTACGCAAGCCATCCAGAGACAATTGAGGCCTTGAAACAGAAATCAAAGTTGCCATCGAAGAGATACACGCCCGCACAATCGAAAATGTACTGAAAAATTGGGTCGAGCGAATGGGGTACTGTAACGCCAGCCGTGGCAGTCATTTAAATGATGTTGTGTTTCATTCTTAAATTTCAAGGTTCAATCTTTTTAATAAAACCGGAAATTTGAAAAAAAAACATACACTAGTTTTTTTTTATTTACTTTTTAAAATGGAACTTCTAAATGGTCCACCCTGTATAATACCACTACCTCCGTGTCTAATAGATTTAAAAGTATTCGTGAAAATTAATTGTTTGTTTGGTTTCCTCCATACTTCCAGACGATCGCCTGAATCAAATGTTGAAAATTTTGACTCGTTTAAAAAAAGAATTCCTTTCCAAAATGATTATCCTCTATTTTTATAGGTCAGAGGCAAAGTCTATTCTCTTTTTACTTGCAGTACGAGAAAATGAACCAAACTTTCTCTTAACGACATAATAAAAACAATAACTGACAAATCCAATTTTGCTCTTAATATTTTGTTTTCTTAAAAAATTCAGCAAATCAGTGAAAGTGCCATAACTTTTCTTGGTCACTGTGTATTCGTAGTCTAGAATAAATTCTACGTGGGCAAAAAGAGCCAAACAGAAAACACATTTAAACCACACGAAAAAATCCAAAACAATCATATACCGAGATATACGAACGCTTAGTTGCCCATAAGTGCACCTCCTAAATTCTTCACTCCCTCCGAAGTTCAACCCACAATACAAAAACTATCAAACAAAAAAGCCCCACGATATGATCTAATAACTTCGGAAATACTGAAACAAATATCCAAAAAAAATCGTTCCGATAACTAATATAGGGTTTTCCAAAAAGAGTGATATGATTTCTTTTCAAAAAAAAACACACTAATTGTTAAGGAAATTCAAATGTTTTTTATTTAATGTGAAGTACAATCGATACAATTAAGTTCTGAATAAAACATCATTCAAATGGCCTCCACGACTTCTTTTGCAGGTACGAATTCGACGAACCCAATTTTCGAGCACTTTTTCCACTAAATCAAGTCGTATGTCATGAATAGCACGTTAAATATTAGCTTCTAAAGCTTGAAGAGTGTCTGGTTTATTGCTAAAGACCAATGACTTCAAATAACCCCACAAGAAATAGTCACAACTTCTTGGAGGCCATTCAATGTCACAATTTCTTGAAATAATCGAATCTCCAAACTTTTCTCGCAATAATTCGGTTGTTGCACGTGCTGTGTGGCACGTAGCCCCGTCTTGTTGGAACCAGATGTTGCCAAGATCAACTTCTTCAAATTTCGGTCATAAAAAGTTGGTTATCATCGATCTATACCGCTCTCCATTGACAGTAACGATGTTCCCAGCTTCATTTCGAAAGAATTACGGACCGATGATTCCACCAAACCAAAAACCACACCAAACTGTCAATTTAGGTGAATGTAATGGGTGTTCATGAATAATTTGTGGATTTTCTTCACACCAGAATTGACAGTTTTGTTTGTTTACCGCACCACTCAGATGAAAGTGAGCGCACGAAAAGTTGCAATTGGAGAACGATTATTTTGATAATAAAATTGAATAATTTTTAAACGTTGTTCTTGCATATATCTCTCCATGATGAAATTGTAAACATGACTGAATATAATGAAAAAAAAATGACATCATGACATATTAAAAATGGCCGAAACGTCACTTAGAAATCATATCACTCTTATTGGAAAACCCTATATTTATACAAAAATAGTATTCTCCACACATCATTCTGTCCTTCACTTTGAAAGTTTTCAGTCATCAAAATGATCCCAAAAACCCAATCAAAACGTCTTTCTATCTCACATAGACCCCTAAATCTTCTTATTTTATTAAAAATTCTTTAAAAAATTAATCCAAACAATGTCTTCATCCTATTATTGAAACTGAAGGTGTGATTCCTCAATATTTCGAACTAACCACTCCACTATCCAAAAGTATCATCGCGTAGTCGATTACATAGCGTCGTCGCTGAAGCGAAATGCCATGCTGCAGCGGATCGAACACTTGGTTATTTGCATATCCTAAAATCCTATCTCTCAGACCAATATTTTCTAGATAGAGTATTCTGGCATTTATCTTATCACAGCCGGTGTCTCTCAGGGAAGTACCGTTGGTCCAATCTTTTATAACATTTACAATAGGCGTTTTCTTTTGGACCAATTTTGCTACTAGTCGGTAGTTCTAGCTGTCATCATCTACTCTACCTCGAACAAACGAGCACATTGAACTGGGAGTTGCGCATAAAATTTACGTTAGGTGGATTCTAGTTGCTAAAGTGAAAATAGATAGTTTTGCAGTATTGTTTATGCCGTATAGATGGTTATATTGACATATTTTATGTCAGTATTGTTTGTGTGAATAAACTCAGTTTTTATTGTTTATGTGTGAAGTAAACTCAGTATTGTTACTGACTATTTTGAGGTTATGTTTCTACTAGTGTTTAGAATTTGGCTTTCCTTTGGTCATCTACTCGCAGCTACCGACTAGTAGCAAAATTGGTTCAAAGGAAAACGCCTAATATATTGGGTGAATGCAAAAGTTATAACCGTTTTTTACATATACCATACAATTAAACATTTTTTTAGATTTGTATTATTTATTTAATCAATTATATAATTTCCATCCGTTCTTATAACCTTCTCCCATCTTTCTATCAACTTATTAATACCATTAGTGTAAAATTCCGTGGATTTTGATGCGAAAAATGTAGTAAGGGATGTTTTTACCTGCTCTATTGTATCAAATTTTTTACCATTTAAAAAATTTTGCAGTGATCGGAATAAATGAAAATTGGAAGGAGCAAGATCTGGAGAATACCGTGGATGCTTGATAACATCCCAAGTCAACTTATTTAGCTTATGTTGGGTCATCATAGCCACATGTGGCCGCGCGTTGTCGTGATGGAACACTACCCCTTTTCTGTTTACCAATTCTGGTCTATCCTTTTGAAGGGCCATGTTCAATTTGGATAAGTGCTGACAATATCGTTCTGCTGTAATTGTCTGATTGCTTTCCAAGAGTTCAAAATACACAATACCCTTACAATCCCACCAAACACAAAGCATAACCTTTTTTTGATGGATTTCGGCTTTCGAAGTTGTTAATGGGGCTTGTCCAGGTATAGCCCAAAGTCTTTTTCTTGTCACGTTGTTGTACACGACCCATTTCTCATCTCCCGTTACCAAACGATGCAAAAAAGGTTCATAGTTTTGTCTCGCACTCAAAGCAACACACGTTGAAACACGATCCAATAAATTGGCAGCCGACAATTGATGAGGTATCCAAACGTCATACCACGAAACCATCCCCATACGCTTCAAATGTCTTAATACGGTTGTTTAGTTGACTCCCATCATCGAAGCGATCTCCCTGGTGGTTAGACGTGAATTGGTGTAAATTATGACTTTTAACTTGTCGTCATCAGACTTCAATTGCCGCCCGGTACGTGGTTTATCAATTAGTGAAAAATCCCCAGATCGGAATTTTGTAAACCATCTTCGTACCTGTCGAACTTTGATGACATCTGCTCCATACACTTCGCAAATGTTTTTGTTTGCCACACTCGCGGCATTGTCATTACGGAATTCATAAAGTAAACAATGACGTAAATGCACTTTATCGACCGACATTTCGAAAAAATACAAGGGCTCTTCACTGTACTCTGGCCAGGCCAAAACTGAATAGAAAGTAGAGGGAAAGCTTCCTTTATACAATGGGAAGGAACGCGCATCAAGTATTATTTTACTACAAGAATTTTTGGCCATTTTATCAATTTCATTTTGGGTTCCAATTGGTTTTTTAGCCTTTAATCCTTGAATGAGTACAATGTTATTCTTCGGAAGAGGCTTTTCTAATATCCATTTTGATTGGCGATTAAATTTCGGCGTTTGTATTCATTTTGCATTGTTTATAGATTATTTCGAAATCTTAGTCCATGAGCTTTAGTCGAATTTGAGTTAGTTTTGATGAGGGATTTTTGTGGATGAATAAGCTCACTTGCTAGTGGCCGATGATCGGTTATGATTTTGAACCGGTTGTTATGTAAGTATGACCTAAAGTGGTTTAGTGTCAAATAATCCTTTATCAAATTCAATGGTAAGACAATTTATGTATTTAGAAAAATCATTTGAAAATATAGGATTTAGAAATTCCAAGGATTCTTGAGGTTGAACTGAAGGGAAAAGGTTTTTTCTTCCAATGCGAATTCGTGGAATCATTAACCGACTCGAGTAGTTAGCTAGAAGCAAAGTTCTCACAATGCTCAAGGTTGATTGACTCTCGAACTTGTCAAGACCAAGTTTAACAATTCTGACATAGTAGAGTCGAGTCAGTCGACTCAAAAACATAGTCGAGTCGAGTAGTTATCTCAAAGTCAAACTCTCGCAAATCTTCAGACTAAGTAAGACTCTCGACATTGGGCATTGTTTTACTGTTCACCACAACATGAAGGGCAACTAAGACTCAAAAACCAAATCATATCATCATAAGTTTTGTCCTACGTTGGGCACCATTTTTGTATGGTAAACAACAATATGAAGATCAATGAGGGGTTAAAAGAAAGGTCCTCATAACGTCTATCGCCACAGTGGGTGCCATTTTGTTATAGTCTGCTTGGGAAGTATCATACATGTTTCTGGGCGTTGGACTAGGATGAGCAGAGGTAATAAAATTGGTAAATTAAAGAGCGTTAAGTTCAACAGGAGTACGGCCAGTTACAACCGTACTCAAAAAACACCTCAACATCGTCGCGGTATGCTGGTCGCTAGCATTGTGGATGTTGTTGAAGGGGTTCGGAGGTTGACAATGTGGTATCCCCACACCCACAACAAAAAATCATAATGTTATGCTGACTGTACAATCGGTTTCGTAATGAGGCTGCTCGTGTCCCATTGTATCATAGAGTTTTTCCCGAGGAAGCGCCATTGAATCATGGAATTTTCTGACGTTAGTGCTGCCGGAGGCACGAAAAAGTATTACAAATCCATGCGTAACATTGCAACGAACAAAATCAGTTGGCTGTAGAATTTCTCCGTGATTATTTGCTCACATCACTCTAATTTGCACTTTATCGACCGACATTTTGAAAAAATACAAAGGCTCTTCACTGTACTCTGGCCAGGCAAAAACTGAATAGAAAGTAGAGGGAAAACATCCTTTATACAATGGAATCATTTAAAAGAAGATACTATTCATCATTTCTAAAGAAAAAATTTGTTTACCTAGGATCATAAAAACGGTCATAACTTTTGCATTCACCCAATATAACGAAGAATAGAGCCATTCTTACTCACAGTAGAAGAAATCTTTCCATTAAAAATTAAGATTATTTTTGACCCAATAGTGTTTTTTTTAAATTTTGTTCAAAGCCAAATTGATTGTTTTTAGTAATCATCTAATTTACTATCGGCCATAATCTTATCTACCAACTGACCAGATTAATTTCCAAGAAAAATTTTTTTTTTAAATTTTCTACTAAGATTAAGATTGTTTTTTTATGGGCATTAAAATTTGATTACACTAAAAATTTGATATTATTTCTACGAGGGTCGTTCAATAAGTCCTTAGAAAATCCGAGAAATTGCGTGTCGGTAAAGATTTTTTTTGTAAGTAGCATTATCGACAGGAAAGCTGTAAAAATTTCTGCTCGATCCATAGCGTAGGTCAATTTCTATCGTCGATTAAAGTTAACGACATTTATTTGTGCATAACAATGGAAAAAAGCGAGTTTAGGGCTGTCATCAAACATCTCCATTTGAAAGACTTAAGCCCGAAAGAAATCAAAGCCGAGTTGGATGCAGTTCATGGCACATCTGCACCTGTGTTTGCGACGGTTTACAATTGGGTGACTGAATTTAAACGTGGCCGTTCATCCACAAAAGATGAACATCGTTCAGGACGCCCAGTTGAGGTGTCTACTCCTGAAATCATCGACAAAATCCACTATCTGATTTTGAACGATCGGCGAATTAAAGTGCGCGAATTAGTTGAGGCCACGGGCATATCACAAGGTACAGTCGCTTCAATTTTGCATGAAAAATTGTCTGTGAAAAAAATTTCGGCAAGATGGGTGCCGCGTTTGCTCTCAGAGGAGAATAAGCGCAATCGTGTAGTGGACTCTGAGGCTATGTTGGCACTCTTTCATCGCAATCCTGCCGAATTCCTTCGTCGATATGTCACTGTGGACGAAACCTGGATACACTACTACACTCCAGAAACGAAGAGACAGTCATCACAGTGGATTTTCAAGGGTGAACGAGCTCCGAAGAAGGCAAAAACTGTGCCATCGGCCGGCAAGGTGATGGCCACGGTCTTTTGGGATTCGCAGGGCATCATTTTTATCGAATACTTGGAAAAAGGAAAAACAATAACAGGAGCGTATTACGCGTCGTTATTGCAAAGGTTGAGCGAGGAAATCAAAGAGAAACGCCCCCATCTGAAGAAGAAAAAAATCCTCTTGCATCAGGACAATGCGCGTGTGCACACCTGCGCTGTTTTCATGGCCAAAATTGTGGAATTGAGAATGGAATTGTTGCAGCATCCCGCTTATTCACCAGATTTGGCCCCGAGTAACTATTTTCTTTTCCCCAATCTGAAGAAATGGCTTGGCGGACGTCATTGCTCAAACGGATGAGTATTTTGCAAAACTTCCGAAATCCTATTTTTTGGACGGGATAACAATTTTGGAAAAACGGTTGGAAAAGTGTATAGAGCTAAAAGGAGATTATGTTGAAAAATAAAATATTTTTTTTTAAAAAAAACAGTTTTTTTCCATCTTTTTATAAGGACTTATTGAACGACCTTCGTAATATAAATGCAAAAATAACAGAGAATAGCTTATAGGCTTGATACAAAAAAAACGAATCAATCAAATTAATAATAATAGAAAAAAAATTAGTTACTATTTAATGCAATATAATCTTTCTGTTTTCCTTTTAATTGCATTAACAGTACTCGTATTTTGATTGTTATGACCAAATACATAAGTAGAAATAACGTTTGGGGATGATAAATGACATTGAATTTGACTGATATAGGACGAACACTTGGAAGTATTGATTTTTCAATAAGAATTTTTTCTAGATGCCAAATCTCTTGTAAAATTGAAAGAAAAATCGCCTGTAGTCAAAAATATTCTTAAATGAATTGTTCAATCCTAAATAAATTCCGAACTGAGATATTACCATTTGTTCATCCATTTTCAGATTTTCTAACGTAACCGGCTGCGTTGAATTCCATTCCGAAAATCCAAAATCATCTTCTTCATTTAATTCGTACGAATCCATCATTTTTATTTAATTTAAAAATATTTTTGTTTAAAAAAAAAACTATAATAGATTTAAATTGGTTGCTATTGAACAGAAATTTTCTTAATTATTTGAACACTTCCGACATTTTGAAATTTTCCTTTTCTTAAATTATTCCATATCACAAAATCACATCGTATTCACACAATTATAATTATTATATTTTATAAACAATATGCTTTTTAATTATCTTACAATATTTTCATTAGATAAGAAATATAATTTTTCACTTTTAATATATTCGAGACGTAAAAATCGACCAACCACTTTGTCGGTTGGTCGTATTTGACAAATAGTGGAAAATCAATATTGAAAATGGTTTCTTGTAATTTGGTTTTGCGCAATGCTGTTTTTCGTATTTGCCGGTAAATTTAATAAACTTTGACAGAAAAACAAAAACACCTGATAAATAACCTCTCCTCCTCCCTTTTGGAGATTTCACCGAATTTTCCACGTGCAAAGATGTAAACATCTATTGCCGGGTACACGTGGAAAACATATGATGAGGTGAAAATTGATCAGCTGTTAAAACATATGACATTATTTTGAGGGAGAATAAATCAGCTGTTGTTGATATCCTTTTGAGGTTGTTGTGCAAAGCTTCACAGAATTTTGTAAATTTTGAAAGAAAATCAATAGATTGCTTTTGTGGTGAATTTATCAGCTGTTTAGATTTTGTGTAAGTTTTAAAAAACACGAAAGCTTCCCAACTGTTAAGATGTGTTTGCTTCAAGTTGAATTCTTATTATTATTGTATTAATAGAAAACACTGCAAGTTATGAAACAGCCTTGCGATGCAGTCAAGTAGGCAACGAAAGCAATTAAATAAAAATATTGTTTTTATATCTCGATATAAAAATTAATTACGGATTGTTTTCTTATTCGAGCGGAAAATCTTAATACTAACAACCCCTTGAGCGCATTCGGTTTAAATTGTTTTCGGGACTTTTATCCAATAGACAAATTTGTTTATTTGGAAAAATTACCGAATACTTTTTAGGTTTTTTAGTATGCAAATTAGTTTTATAAAAATTCAAGCTTAAAAAAGGCTAATGGAAAGCTATTATATAGTATACGAGGTCTGTTCAAAAAGTACCGCGAATTCTGAATTTCCGCGGGTTACGTATATTCGATTTTCGATTTTTTGTGGCGTTATGTTGGTACTCATGTCTCTCACTTATGCCGACAAGTTCGGCCATTTTGAATGTTCAGTTAATTTTTGACAGCTCTTTTGCTTGCACGTGTTTTGGCTCGTCTTCGATTTTTGCCCATCTACGATTTTTACCAAAAATGGTTCAAAGAATCTGTTTCGGGAACAAGAAAAAGTCACAGGGGCCAAGATCTGGGGAATACGGCGGCTGCGGCATTATTAGTGTCTTGTTTTTGGCCAAAAATTCGCGCACAAGCAACGATGCGTCAGCAGGGGCGTTATCATGGTGCAAAAGCCAATTTGTATCTTCCACAAATCCGGGCGTTTCTAGCGGATTGCCTCGCGCAACTTGCGCATAACTTGCAGGAAATATTCCTTATTGACCGTTCTACTCTGCGGCAAGAACTCATGATGCACCACGCCCCTGCAATCGAAGAAAACTGTAAGCAAAACCTTCACATTCGACCGAACTTGGCGCGCTTTTTTCGGTCTTAGCTCATGCGGCAGCTTCGATTGGGATGATTGAGCTTTGGTTTCCACGTCATAACCATAAACCCATGATTCGTCACTAGTTATGACCCTCTGGAGCATATTTGGGTCGTCGCGGACAGAGTCGAATAGCTCCTTAGCAATGTTAATGCGATGCTGTTTTTGGTCGAAAGATTTTTGTGGATGAATAAGCTTACGTGCTAGTGGCCGATGATCGGTTATGATTTTGAACCGGTTGTTATATAAGTATGGCCTAAAGTGGTTTAGTGTCAAATAATCCTTTATCAAATTCAATGGTTTGACAATTTATGTATTTAGAAAAATCATTTGAAAATATAGGATTTAGAAATTCCAAGTATTCTTGAGGTTGAACTGAAGGGAAAAGGTTTTTTCTTCCAATGCGAATTCGTGGAATCATTAACAGACTCGAGTAGTTAGCTAGAAGTAAAGTTCTCACAATGCTCAAGGTTGATTGATTCTCGCACTTGTCAAGACCAAGTTTAACAATTCTGATATAGTAGAGTCGAGTCAGTCGACTCAAAAACATAGTCAAGTCGAGTAGTTATCTCAAAGTCAAACTCTCGCAAATCTTGAGACCAAGTAAAACGATACACTCAGGCATATCATGGCTCTACATTGGGCATTGTTTTACTGTTCACCACAACATGAAGGGCAATTAAGACTCAAAAACCAAATCATATCGTCATAAGTTTTGTCCTACGTTGGGCGCCATTTTTGTATGGTCAATAACAATATGAAGATCAATGAAAGGGGTAAAAGAAAGGTCCTCATAACGTCTATCGCCACAGTGGGTGCCATTTTGTTATAGTCTGCTTGGGAAATATCATACATATTTCTGGGCGTTAGACTAGGATGAGCAGAGGTAATAAAATTGGTAAATTAAAGAGCGTTAAGTTCAACAGGAGTACGGCCAGTTACAACCGTACTCAAAAAACACCTCAACATCGTCGCGGTATGCTGGTCGCTAGTATTGTGGATGTTGTTGAGGGGGTTCGGAGATTGACAATGTGGTATCCCCACACCCACAAAAAAAAATCATAATGTTATGCTTACGTTTCTTACGTCACTTACGGAAGGATTGTACAATCGGTTTCGCGGTATTCCATTGTTAACCGAGGAAGCGCCATTGAATCATGGAATTTTCTGACGTTAGTGCTGCCGGAAATCCATGCGTAACATCGCAACTACTGCGTTAGGTGCCTAGGCATGTGGGAATAATGGGAAATGACCGTGCTGATCAGTTGGCTGTAGAATTTCTCCGTGAAAAATCGAAGACGAGCCATCTCGTCACAAACACGTGCATAAGCAAAGCAGTTGTCAAAAATTAACTGAACATTCAAAATGGCCGAAATTTTCGGCATAAGTACCAACATAACGCCACAAAAATTCGAAAATCGAATAAACGTAACCCGCGGAAATTCAAAATCCGTGATACTTTCAGTATCACAGGATGGACATAAGGGGGACGATAGGTATTGCCAAAAAGTAAGTCATGAATGAGAGCTGTATGTCCAATCCGGATTCTAATGAACTTAATAGGCTCCTGGTTTCCAAGTTTAATTTTTATCCTGATCAGACTTTAACAAGCTTCACCTCTAGCTGATACGTGTATAGTCTACTAAAAACAGACCAGTCGTAGCGCTGTAAAAATGACCCGGGCTCATGTCTAAATGACTTTACAGAAACAATCGCTCATTTAATAATACCTCAATTTAATTTCGAAAATTAAAGTCAATTTCTCATATCTAATATTTCAATTCCAACGCGGATTTACAGTAAAAAAAAAAGTATTTTAATTTTTGTTCATAACTGAAATTTAGAACTATTTTTATTTTAATTTTTGCGTTTTTTATTAGCTGAAAAATTGACATACAAAAATCGTTTGTTTAATAAAAAAAATAGCCTAAATTCCTAAAAAATATTTAAACGCATACTTCAATATTCGTTGATAGGAAATACCATATACGATTTTTAAAAGACATTCCTACTATTATACTATCTTATCAATAGATAAGCAAATTTTTTTTATTATAATAAATTATATTGGGAATATCAGTGAATGGTATTAATTATAATATAATGTTTTTTATTATGCCTGAACTTGATTAAAATTCGAATAATTGCTAATACTTACCAAACCTGCATTCATTTCAATATCTTCTAACGCAACATGCTGAGTAATATTCCCTTGTACCTCAGTAGCCATTTTTTTATTTTTAAATTTATTTAAATATAAATACAATTAACTAACATATATCAAAATATTTAACTATAACATTATTTTTTTATGACACTAATTTAATACAAAAAGGAAAACAAAAAAAAATCTATGCTATAAAAATATTACACACATTTTACTGCACTTTTTAGTTCTTCGAAAATTGTACATTTTCATTAAATATTTATTTTATTTCCCATCATTATTATATAATATCACTTTCTACATTAGCAAATATTTTGTTTTCATTAGTATTATTGTTTTTACTTAAGCTAAATTCAAATAGAAATTAATATTAGATTAAAAAAATATTGTGTAAAATAAATTTGCATATTCGATTGTGAATCAAAAACAAAAATCATTACACCTAAAAAAAAATCTTAATAAATACTCGAAATTTGTTTTAATTAAATCAAAAGTACTTTTATAAAAAAAAGTAGTTGTTTTTAAAAAAAATAAACAAAACTGCTTGATTATATTTATAAATTTTTCTTAATATATTTTCTTTGTATTGTCAGAGAAGATTACCAGCAAATGTTATTCCACAATCCTATAAAAATACAATATATACAAGATGTGATTTTCCAAAAAATATATTAGACTTTATTTAGAAAAAAATGCATTAACAAATGCAACATTTCTGTGCTTTTATTCTTAAATTTACACAAAAAAAACACTTATACTGTATTGAAAAAATCCACTCTTTACTGAAATTTATCCACTATGGAATTTATAAATTTCTTTTTAAAACACATCAGACAAATGCATTTCCTTCCAAAATTTCACCATTACTATTATTTATTGTAGAAAATATGATATTATTTAATGTTCTAATTGAATTATTCGTCATCGATTATTTATGAATAAACAAAGAAGAAAATTCTTATCAAAATTGTTATCGAAATTTGGTAGTGATTTCACAAAAAAATCATTATTATACCTTATGAATTATAAATAATTTACTGAGAATGAATTTACTTGAATTTATACAGGATACACTTTAGACATATATTTTTTCAATATAAAATTAAACATAATACATTATATAAAATTGAATAAATAATATTAAAAATATCACAAATAATTCAATATGAAAAAACGAGCGCATATAAAATCGACTAAATAAAAAATAACTTTTTCTTCTCATATACAACGCCCGGATTTGATCGTCAATATTCAATTGACAGTTCAAAGTCTATAATAGTACACACAAATAACGCATAAATTTCTATGCCGATCATAATGGCGTGCCAATCGCTATGGGAGCTATGCAAAAATAAATAATTGAGAATTTTGATGGTGGGAAAAGTTTATGTTTACATTTCAAAAATGTACAAGGAAACAGACTAGAAAAGAAAACTCGATTGTTCACAATAGGCAATCATGTAGGAGTGAATGAAATCGAAATATGTGAGGGGTAATAAAAATGAGAGTTGTACTCAGCAATCATTGAAAATTCTTTCCTTTGCTATGATCAGTTCTCTCGATCTCTTTTTCATACGCATTGTTTTCAAAAAAAAAAATGTCTGTGTATGAGTGTAACCTTAGGTCCGAACCATGCTGATCGTATGTCAAGTTTAACGAAACAATATAAATAATGGCGCGAAAAATCATATTTAAAAAGTTATGCTCCACTCTGGATAATCAAAAGTTATGATTTTTTATTTTTTTTATCTGCAACTACAATTTTATTGTAACAAGCAGATTTACATAACATTTTAATTAACAATCTTGTGCATCATGAAGTGGGAGTAAACACCCATCGGCGTTTCTCCAATTAACGGAAGTTCGATTCCTCTAGAAAATCTCTAAGCCATTGTCTCTTAAGTCTCCGATGAGTGTTTCCGGGGAGGGCTGTACAAGACACTTCTCTCACAAGTGGATTATGATGATAGGATAAACGGGAGTGAAATTTTTGATATCGGGAAATGCGCAGGTCATGAACAAAGGGAACATTTAGGTCACGATGTATTACAGTGTTACGGACATAAAAGGGGGCATCAACAATTTTACGGAGGATCTTGGATTGTAAGGCCTGGACGCGATAGGAATTGGAACGTTTCGTTTAAGCCCAAAGTTCAATTCCATATGTCCAAATTGGTTTTATAATTGTATTGTAGATTTGAAGTTTACTTTTAATTGTTAGTTTTGAGCGTTTGTCCAGTAGTCTAAGAAGTTGTCGGTAACGTCTGTTAGCTTCAGCTCTATGTTAGTCTCCTGTCCATGTAAAGTCCCAAATAACACACTTTATCATATTGCGGTATCATGTTGCTATTAAGGTGTAAAGGAGTAGGTTTTCCTTGACAAAGTGTGAAAGTAATGTGAGCACTCTTCTGTTCATTTACCTTCACTCTCCATCTCTTTAACCAAGATTGAAGGTTGTGGATATGGGATTGTAAATTGTTGGAAGCTATGTCAGGATTTGAACGGGTAGCAAGTATGGCCGTATCGTTTGCATAAGTAGCAATGATAGTATTAGGATAAGCTGGGATGTTATGGGTATAAATATTATATAAGATGGGACCAAGGATATATAGAATTCATGGTAATTGAAGGAGTGCTAATGAAGTAATCGAGGATATCAGGTCATTTTGAAACAGATGTTGGCCAGTATGTTGGATTTGGAGGGGAGGTTATTTGATATGATGTATGGGATAGAGCTTCTTGAAGAATCTTTCCTCGAGGGTTAGCAACCCCATTGAGGGTGTTTAGCATTGTAATCACCACCCGCAAGGAATAAGGCTCCAAGTGCGTGTAAGAAGGATACAAATTCGGATCCAGTTATGGATTTATTACAATATACAGATGCTACATTAAGATTAAATAAGGAGGTATCAGTTGTAACAACTGTGGATTGCTGGGATTCAGAGGAGAAATTGGAGTGAATGTTATGTTTAATGGATTTTCTTATAAGGATAGCTGTTCCATCATGCGCCGTATTGTCAGGATAATCAGTTCTGTATGTATCGTAGCCTCGTATCGTGAAGTATGACCTGGATGTAAAGTGCGTCTCAGTTAATAGAGCAATGTCGATGCGTCTGTTATGTAGGAGAATGTCGAGTTCTTGTCAATGGAGGTTCAATCCATTTGCGTTCCATAAAAGGATGGAGAGGGAATTTTCGGTGCACGACGACATTTATTTTTGAACAAATAAAGCTGACACAATGGACATCAAAGCATTTACCAAAGGGGTTAGTATTTTATTAAGTTGCTCTATGAGTGTGTTGGTTAATTGGGAGAACATTGAGGATATATCTTGGGATAACAATGACGGAGGGGGAATATAATTATTACTGATACATTGTTGCTTTTGCGGTTGTTGTAGTTGTGGCTGCTGTTGTTGCTGTTGTTGAGGCTCTCGTTGCTTTTGCTGTTGCTGCTCAGTATTAGAAATGCCTGCCGTAACCGCAGCAAATGATAAACCTTGCTGCACTGGTTGGCTATTTATAGTAGTCGATTGGATGTTCTGGTTTATTTTCTCCTGAAGCTTCTTGTAAGTGGAGCAACCCTTATAGTTTGCTGGATGGCTACCGTCGCAGAGAACGCATTTGGCTGGGATTGCCTTACTTTTACTGCACTCCCTGGTAAGGTGTTCGCCTGCACATTTCACGCATTTTGGATTATGCCGACAATAAGCCTTGGTGTGCCCGTACTCCTGGCATCTATAGCATTGGACTATATCTTTGCTAATGTACGGTTCTTCCACATTTATTCTCGTATACATTAACGTTTTAATTTGAAATATGTCATTGTTGTTGGGTGCCGGTTTCAAAGACACGAAAAATAGTAGCAAAGGAGAATCTTTTTTTACACTGGAAATACTAGTGACGTTATGTCCTAGTATTTATAACTCACTTTTTATTTCGTCGACGCATGTGGTGTGATGCAGATGACGAATCACCACTTTATAGGCCTTTTCTGCCTTTGGTTGGTTTGCATCGTTTCCTCCAGCAATTGCACAATGCTTCTATAAGAACCACCAGACTTGGCTTGTATTGCAAGTCCTTTCGCATTTGACTTGCAAACGAATTGATCAGTACCAATACGTTTTCGAAATGGCACGACCTAGGTCAACAAAATTCGTAACATTTGTGACTTTATATTATTATTTTTAATACTTATTAATATAAATATTTCACAAAATTTAAACTGTTAATAATAACTGTAATTTTTTTAGCACTGCTTATTTTTAAGTCCGTACTCATCGGGTAGATCGGTTGCGAATATAAAATGAATTTTAAATTGAAATTTAACCGTTTAATATCGATTTTTTCATGAATGTTACTCATTAGAATTAAATAATTTAAATATCAAAAATATCGTTATCTTTTAGAGAAAAAAAAACAACCGAAATACATACGAACTTTTGCTCTTAATTTATTTCATAATTGTATTAAAACTTTAAAAAAAAAAAATTCGCACAAATAAAAATATAGGAAAAAATTATTTTGGCCTCCTTCCTCGTGGTGTGCTTGACTTGATTTTTTTCACATTCTTTTTATCATCTTCCATCTTACGTTTACCGGTATTAGCGCTTGGCAGAACCTTAAACAAAACGATTTTTTTAAAAATTAATCTCTATAAAAATTTTATATTCTAAAAAAAAATCTACTTTAAAAAAACTATCCAATCGTCCTTGGGTTCCAGTGTTTCGAAACTTTAAAATTTTCTTAGCACCTGATCGAATACGATCCTCATTAAATTGCCGTTCACCGCACATAAAATTTACAAGACCCTCTTCATCTGGTTCTGTCCATTTTAGCTATTAAATTATTAGAATATATTTTTAGTAATAGTAGAATAATAACTTAATATAATACTTTACTTACCTCAATATTTTCGGCATTTTGTACTTCTGGATTTATGAATAATTCTCTCGCTACTTGATAATTCCAATTTTCCGGCACAGGATATTTTTTCTTATCGATGTTATCAACAATTTTTTCGATATTTCTATATTGGTTAATAAGTTCAATAGCACGTTTTGGACCAATTCCTTTAATACCATCGCAATAATCGCAACCGAGTAAAATGCACAAGTCAATAAACTGTAAAATTGAAATTTTTAAAATATTTTAAACTGTTTTAAAAAGAACAATATACTATAAGCTACCTCTTGACTACTAAGCTCAAAACCTTTAAGAACTTTTTCGTAATGATATTCCATGACTGGCATTTTTCTAGCCTCACTAAATGTTAGATGACGAAGTAAAATAGTCGAACCGAATGTGAGTGCATCCATATCCTCTGTAGCTGTGGCAAATACCTTACCAGCTTTGACTAGAGCGGCACATTGTGCTTCTGCTTCACAAGGAGCCTCAACGTATGGAACGCCCATCAGCTTCAGCAGTTCTTTTGCGTCCTTTGCATGTTCTTTAGTCACTTTGACTAAACGACGATTAAACTTTTCCATATCAGCTTCGTCTCCAGCTTCAGTGGCCTTCTCTAAGGCTTTTTGGGCTTCCTCGCGTCTTTCCGCCCGCTTTGCCAGTTCACCCGATTTCAAATCTGGTGGCTTGCCATCAAACACATAAACTGGCTTTATACCATTCTCTAATAATCTAATTGTTCTATAGAAAAATCCCATTAAATGTGAGGTTGTCTCACCATCGGTAGATGTTAATTGTGCACCTTTTGAAAATTGAAGTTTATGGAAATAATTTCACTCTTAATTACCGAAAATAACTAAATGAATATTCATCTTGAGAATAGATTACCTTCAGCGCGAACTGCGATTAAAAATTGGTACAAACACATTGAGGCATCAATAGCTACTTTTCGTCCTGAATAATAAACAAATCAACATGTTTTATGTGAATTCGATCATCGATAGAAAAATTTCTCGCTTTTACCAAAGAAGTTTTTAATTTCATTTTCACGTATTGCAAATGGTGCTATATCAGCTATTAATTTGGAAAGTCCCAAAATTCCCATAGTAAATATATAATAATTCACAGTCAAAATAATAAAACAAAATAAATGCAAAACACCGACTTTGTGGCGCAATCAAATCGTCACTTTTCTTCCTCTTATTTATGTGCAACAAAATTTATCGATACATGCGAATAAGAGCTACTAAAAAAGATAACTAACACCATCTGTAATGTAATCTGGACAATTTGTCTTTTTTTTAAAGAAATTTTCAATTATTTTGTAGATTTTCTTTTCCTTAAAGAAGTTTTTAGTCTTTTTTGTTGAATTTTCTGTAAATCTTATAGTATAAATTCAATATCAATGAACAATTCGATAGTGATTTGAACCACCTTCAAAAAAACACCTTACCGTCAGTTATGCCCTCTGCTGGTATTAGCAAAAACTGTATCAACTTCAACGTCAGCGTAATAATTGAATGAATTCACAAATAAAAACCTTAAAATATGGTAAAAAATTTAATTTTCAGCTATTTTTTCAAAGAACTTTTTTATTTTATCCGCTTATCAAATATTGAATCTTTAAATCTGTATAAATTTAAAAAAAATACTATTTTTATCTGATTTTTTTCTTTGCAGGGGGTTTCACTACAAAATTTTTTTGATTCTTTAATAGCGTAATTTTTCTTGTATAAAGAAAAATTATTTATAAAAGTAATTCCAAAAGAAAATATAATAATTTATAGATTCTTAAAATAAATTGATTTGACAAAATACGATTATATTTGAAGATTATTCTTTTAAAGCAATATTATTCTTTTAAACGAAATTCAAATTCAATTTTCTGCAATGTGAACTAATTTCCGTTTATGCCTCTTACTAAACAGATACTTTAGATAAAAAATATCCAAAATATTTATAATAAAGGATACTATAGATCAGATGTTCCCAAACTTTCTTGTGTCGTAGACCCCTTGTCATGTTTTTCGGTTTTTGGTAAACCCACTACTTACCTGATATTGATTTTTTGTAAATTTCTAACTATAGTGAAGTTTAGTGTTAAAAACTTAAAATAAAAACACATGTTAAGTTTTATACATTTATTAATTGAATTTAAATTAAAACTACTCAAAATAAAATTTTGTATCTGTTATATAAAATAAACGTAACATAAAATAAACTAAGCAATAAGTAAATGTTTTTAGTGGGAACGATGAACCTGATGCTTTGATAATAAGTCGAATTGAAGAAAAAGCGGCCCCGCTTTGCGAAAAAAAAAGTGCTGTTCCACCACGACAACGCGCCGGCTCACACCTCCGCCGTCGCCATGGCCAAATTGGGCGAATTGCGCTACGAATTGCTGCCCCATCCACCGTACTCTCCAGATTTGGCCCCCTGTGACTACTTTTTGTTTCCAAACCTGAAAAATCACTCGCCGGGAATAGATTTGGGTCGAATGAGGAGGTCATCGTCGCCAAGAAGGCCTATTTTGCTTTCCTCGGGAAAATGTATTTTTTGGACGGGTTAAAAAAGTTAGAGCATCGCTGAGCCAAGTGTATCGACCTTGAAGGAGATTTTGTGGAAAAATAAATTGCCACCTTTCCAAAATTTTCGTTTTTCTTTTGTAGGCTAAGTACTTATTGAATGACCCTCGTATGTTAATAATAAAATACATACGTAATATGTATGTACAGTTGTCTTTTTTAGATTTTTCCGAAAACATTCCACAATCCGAACTTTTCGGTAATCCGAACATCTCCTTGCAGCAATTAGCTCGGATATCGGAGATTGCACTGTAATTAAAATACCGATTGCTAAAACTTTGAAAAAGAAACTATTGAGAAGTACTCGTGTAATTTTGCATAATTTGAATATTAAACTACTAATAACTAAAGTCATGATCGGCGTAATTTATCTATCTTTGCTAAGTACGAGTACAAAACTAAAATTTAATAAAAAATAATGTACTTACAATATATTTCTCCGGCACTATAATTTGTGTGATAAACTACCAGTTTATATATTTTTTTAAATATTTTCTTAGCACTTTCCTTTTCAAGATTCAGGAAACGAATAAACGTATTTGTCTCACATTCGTATTTATAGAGTGACGAATTGAACAAGTCAGTGCAAGTTCGCAAAGCTGTGAGACAAAAAATGACAAGAATTTTTACTGCGCGTATGCTTGTAACAAGATGATACTGGTATAAATCATTATGTGCAGGTTTTTACAAGTTCAAAATGTATTGCGACCACAAAGCGATTCGCAGATGGAAATTAGGTCCATGACGTTTTTTTTTTTTCGCAAAAAAACCTCATGGACTGAACTTCCATCTGCGAATCGCTGCTGAATCGCAACAATATCGATCCATTTCTGAAGCGGATGGTTACTGGTGATGAAAAGTGGGTCACTTACGACAACGTCAAGCGACAACGGTCGTGGTCAAATCACGTTCACCCGGCGCAAACGGTGGTCAAGCCAGGATTGACAGCCAGGAAGGTTTTGCTGTGTGTTTGGTGGGACTGGCAGGGAATCATCTACTATGAGCTGCTCCCCTACGGCCGAACTCTTAATTCGGACCTACGTGTATACTGTCAACAATTGAACCGTCTGAAAGAAGCAATCGCCCAGAAGCGGCCGGCTTTGGCCAATAGGAGAGGAATTGTGTTCCATCAGGACAACGCCAGGCCGCATACATCGATAGTGACTTGCCAGAAGTTCCGGGACCTTGGTTGGGATGTTCTTGTGCATCCACCTTATAGTCCGGACCTGGCACCAATTGATTACCACCTCTTCCTGTCTATGACGAATGATTTTGCAGGTGAAAAATTCGCCTCAAGAGAAGATTGTTGACATCGACTGTCCCAGTTTTTTGCCAATAGGGACGAGGGTTTCTATGTGAGAGGCATTATGAAATTACCTCCAAAATGGTAACAAGTTATCAAACAAAACGGTGCATATTTGACCTAAATCGTATCATTCTATCTGTGCTTAATAAAACCTTTAATTTAATGCAAAAATAATGGACGCCTTTTTACTACACCTTATAACATATATTGTAATAAATTTTTTACTTCATAGGTACTTTTATAAATAATGTTTATGTCTTTATATTAGCTGTATTCGTTTGGACCAATTCTGCTACTGCACTAGTTGTGTATCTGTCATCATCTAGTTTACCTCGAACAGAACAGTAATTTTCAGCTGGAGTAACGCATACAATGTACGGTAGGTGAATTGTAGTTAGATTTGCGAGTTCGTTGGTTATGTTGAAGAGTCATATTTTTGTCAGTATTGTTTATGTGTGAATAAACTCAGTTTTTATTGTTTATATGTGAGTAAACTCAGTATTGTTGCTGACTATTTTGAGGTTATATTTCTACTAGTGTTCGGTCTTGCAGCGAACACAATTTCAATAAACTCACTATTGTTGTTGACTATACTCCACAAATTTTTCATAATTAATTTAAAACTTGCAGCGAAGTTTTAAATTAATTATGAAAAATTTGTGGAGTATAGTCAACAACAATATTTGTTGACTATACTATTGTGAGGTTATATTTTACTGCTGTAAAATAGGTTCATTTTATTGAGAGTCTACTGCGAACTACAGCGCTGTAGCAAAATTGGTCTAAACGAATACAGCTATTATAAGATAGTATAATGTAAGTAAATAGATACTATCAGTGTATGTTGAGATCCACTATCGTGGACCCCCATTTTCATTTTATGGACCCCAAATTTTTTTTTCGCTCACGTACACCCCTTGCAGGTTGTCATAGACCCCTGGGGGTCGATATATACCACTTTGAGAATCACTGCTATAGATAAAAGAAATAAAAATGTTCTAACAATAATTTCAATAAATAAAACAAATTTGTTTTTTCTTTTTTAATATGTTTTTTTTCTCTCTCTTCATTTATATATACTTTTTTGTCATATATTTTCATTCATATATAATTACTTATTTAATATAGTTATATATTTATTTATGTATATATATATATAATTTTTTGGAATAAATATTTTTATTGTCATTTTTATAGCAAAGATTTTCTCTTCCATAAACTATTCTTTACATTTTTCTTAACGTCATTTCATTGAGTTTATCTGTTTTGAAGACTGACTGTGCTTAAATTTATTATTATTTATCGTTAATCAATTTAAATATATATTTGATATATGTATTTATGTATGTATGTATGTATATTTATATATTGCATAGATACGAGGATAATTTTTATAAGAATACAATCAATTTAAAAAAAAAAAGTAATTTTATATTTTCCTTTTTAAAATTAAAATTTTTAATTTTAATAGTTTTTATTTAATATTATTTTCAAATCTAAATATGAAATAATGCCATTTTTTATTTTCTTCAAAAACAAATTACCAATTTTTGTTTTGCTATTTCTTATTTTATTTTTTAATTTTATATTATTATTAATAATATATTATTGTTATACGATTCATTTCATTATTCTAATCTATAAAAAAATATGCATTTTTTATTTTGATTTCTTTTAAAAGATTTGCTCTTTTTTATTTGTTGTTTTTTTTTTAAATTTTTCTATTTTAATTTTTCATATCAATTTAAAATGTTATTTCTTAATTTAATTTAATTAATAAATTAGTTGATAGATAAAACTATTTTTATTCTTTTTTGTTTTTTGTTCAAATAATAACAATAATTATAATTATAATTATCATTTTTTTGTTGTTGATAGTTTTTGCTTAAATAAAAATCTATTTTCTATAGTTTTGCTGTAGTTATTTTGAATAATTTTAAAATAATAATCACCATATCAAAATAGAAGCAATATGAACAACATATTAAATCATATAACAACAATTTAAAAAAAAAAAAAGAAGAAACATTTAAAATTTTTTTTACTTCACTAAATTGATTGGTGTTAGAGTATATTTATTATTATATGTATTTTGTTTATTTTTTGCTCACATTTTATTTTTTTCTTTCTATTTTATTCAAATGATAAAAATATTATAGAAAAGGAAACAAAAATACATATACAAAACTTATACTAGATAAATAGCATTTAAATCTAAGAAAATTAATAATTTTAAAAAAATATTCTCTTATAATAATAAATGTTCATTCTTAGTTTCTCATTATCCTTATAAATAGATAGGGCCTACATACACACTTAAAATATTTAAGAAAAGTATATTAAAAAAAACGAATTTACACCACAAATTATGGTTTATTCGAAGAGGAAGGTTATAAGTACTCTATGGATAATATTAATAGTAGGATTAGCAGTGGTAATAGTTCTAGTAGTAGGAATAATAGAAGTAGTATTGATATTAGTAGGAGTAGCTCCTTTTTTTTTTTTTTAGAAATATCGATAATTCAGTTTTTTTTTACAATAAATATTATTTATTAGACAATTTGATAAAAACTTATTTTAACAGTTATGATAATAGTATATTTATTTACATTGATTATTTTTATTTGAAATTTATCTATCAATGTTTATCTTAAATTTTTTTCATTAACTTTTCTTCATTTCCCTCCTTTTTTTTTATGCATATTTTTTTTTTGTTTTTTTTTTTTGAAAAAAAAAATGAAACTTTGGCATCACTATTATTAATAATTAAACTATAAATTATAATAATATTTTTATATAATTATTCTTATTGCAAATATTTCCATAACTATTCACTTTGATTACTATACATTTTTATTTTTATTTTTTTTTTTACATTCATAATTTTCATATTATTTATAAATCCATACTCTTAAAAAAAAAGGTATTTTAACTTTACTTATTAATATCATTTTATTAATTATCATTATTATAATAGATTTGAATTAATTTAAATTTAAATTAATATTTGGGGTTTTTTTTTTAAAGAAAAAAAATAATAATTACCAAAATAAAAATTATTAAAGAAATGGCCTTAAAAAAAATTGTATGACAATTTATATTATTTGTTCTTTCAATTAATTTTTGTTTTAACAATGTTGTAAATAAGAATGAAATTTTTAATAATTTCTTCAAATAAATCTTATCGAAATAACATAATTAATATTACATACAGTTTCTTGTTCATAAATTTCGTTTTTTTCTCCTTCTTATTATATTAACTTGTAACTATTGTTTTTGATACTTTTTTACAATTTTTAAGAAATAACTAATTAAATAATGTTATATGTTGTTATTATGTCGTTTTTATGTTTGCTTTACATTTTCTTGTTTTTTTTTTTATTATTATTAATATAACCAACCATTTTCACTCCCATCTTACTATCTCATAAAAATTAAGATCATCAGTTAATTCTCTTAGAAAACCATTTGAAATTTTTTTTTCAGTTTTATTTTCATCCTCCAATCCTTAAAATCATAATATTTGTATTAGAGTAGAGAGCTTTGATTTTGGTCATGTTCATAAGCCCTGTTCTTTTGGAATTATATTGTATTTTACTCAATTATAAGATGTAGTAAAAATAAATCTATTATTTTTGCATTAAATTGAAGGTTTTATTTAGCATAGATAGAATGATACGATTTAGGTCAAATATGCACCGTTTTGTTTGATAACTTGTTGTCATTTTGGAGGAAACCCTCGTCCCTATTGGCAAAAAACTGGGACAGTCGATTTTCACAATCTTCTCTTGAGGCGAATTTTTCACCTGCAAAATCATTCGTCATAGACAGGAAGAGGTGGTAATCACTTGGTGCCAGGTCCGGACTATAAGGTGGATGCATAAGAACATCCCAACCAAGGTCCCGGAACTTCTGGCGAGTCACTATCGATGTATGCGGCCTGGCGTTGTCCTGATGGCACACAATTCCTCTCCTATTGGCCAAAGCTGGCCGCTTCTGGGCGATTGCTTCTTTCAGACGGTCCAATTGTTGACAGTATAGGTCCAAATTAAGAGTTCGGCCGTAGGGGAGCAGCTCATAGTAGATGATTCCCTGCCAGTCCCACCAAACACACAGCAAAACCTTCCTGGCTGTCAATCCTGGCTTGACCACCGTTTGCGCCGGGTGACCGCGGTTTGAACACGACCGTTGTCGTAATTGACCCACTTTTCATCACCAGTAACCCACTTTTCATCCGCTTCAGAAATGGATCGATATTGTTGCGATTCAGCAGCGATTCGCAGATGGAAATTCGGTCCATGAGGTTTTTTTACGATAACTCGTGTGGCGCTCATACATCGAGCTTCTTTTTGTATCCAGCCTTATTTAAGTGGTTCCAAACAGTTTTTTGTGCAATGTTTAGCTCCTGGGCAATCGAAACAGTGCTTACGTGACGGTCGGACTCGACGATTTCTATTATTTTATCGACATTTTCGACAATTGGCCTTCCAGAGCGTGGTGCATCTTTGACATCAAAATTAACGGAACGGAATCGACGAAACCAAAATTGCGCGTGATTGGTTGTTACAGTATCAGGACCATAAACACTATTCACATTTTCAGCTGCCAGGCTTGCGTTTTCGCCTTTATCGAAGAAAAACTGTAAAATATGGCGTATTTTCTCTTTGTTGGTGTCCATCTTTGACGCGTGCTAAAAAAAATACTGAGTCAAGTAATCACAAAACTGTATGAGACGCTTTTCTAGTACGAAATCTTATCTTTCTAACGCCAGCTGGTGCAGCACTTTTAAAACGGGAGATACAGACTCCTAAAGCCATCTATTGGCAAAATAATGGATTACTTTTTACTACAACTTATATTATGACAAAAAAATCTAAAATTTTTCTGTTATTATCTTCGACCAATTAATTAGTTAGGGATTTTATTTACTGTATAAGCTTTATTTTAATTGTTCATTGGATATACAAAAATTATATTAGGGTGGATTGATTTAGCAACATTCAGAACCTCTGCGCCTAGTACGCAACGGTAGTGACATAACCAGGATACCGTTTAGTTGTCCTCAAATTGACTGTGTGCAAATGTTACTTTACAAAAAGACTTCAACAAAAAAATTATATTACAAATGGAACTTTATTGAAGTGAACTTTATTATAAAACCAAAAAAAAATATGAATAAGACAGTATAACTTTATTCTATGGGTCTTTAGAGCAGAAAATTTAAACACAATCGTATTAAGTCATTTTTCAAAAGGCGACTAATTGGACACAGTAATTATATTAATAGGTCCTAGCACAGACCCTTTAGGCTTTTCAAAGTATCAAGTTGGTCTCTGTTTGTGTTATATTTTTTATAAAGAAATTTTTGAATTCTCAAATTTTTGAATATTACTTACTTTACCAATAAAAAACACCTATTAAACTTTAGCTAAAAAATACTAAATAGTCTTCCACCTATCCAAGTCATGAAATATGTCAGTTTCTGTACTTTTCATTTGTAATGTTACTTTGTCAGTTGAGAAAAATTTTTTTCTACATTTTTTCTTCTCAACTCAATGATTATATTATTTACTTACAATAATAATTATGTAAGAAAATTTAAAATGTCATTTAACAATTTTTATTTTTCTAGTTTTTTTTTTTTTTTTTATATATTCTGTTTTGAATAGAAGCACCTTTTTTGATATGACGACAATATTTAAAATATGTAAAATATGCTCTTATTGTTCGCTTTATAATTTTTCTTCTTTTTTTTTTTAATAATATTATTTATAAACTATAAAATTTTGCATACTCAACAGTGCATATTTACAATGGAAAATTTATTTTTATAGAGAAAAAAAACTATATCAAATTTTGCGGAATTTAAAATTTCAAATAAGTTCTTTTTTGATGAAAAGAAAGTTAGGCATTTGTAAAAAAATCTAAATTTCAGAAAATAAAATTAAAATAATCATTTCTCTTTAAATGTAAAAAAAAAATTATAAAAATTGTTTTTTTTTAGACTTAATGAAATTGTTTTTTACTATTTCCCAATTATTATGGTCTCCACTGTATAATATTTTGGTATTATTATTATTATTATTATTATTATTATTATTTATTTCTAAATTTTTAATAGTATCTAATTATAAATGTGATTTTATACATTTCTTTTTCCTTTTTTTTTTTTTGGAATTTACACAGATTACATGAAATTGTTTAAAGGAATTCTTGATATTTTTTTCTTCAAATTTTTGTTGTTGCTGTTCTTGTCATATTTAAATTTTTATTTGATTGATATTTAATCACAAAATATGTAATCTTTTGGATTGATTGAATTTCGAATTATCATCTCGAATTCTCTTCGTCGTATCAATTCCAATTTATATTGTCGATTTTCCATATAATTCTAAAGAACTGTTTCGAGATTTTCCTTATTTTTTGTAACTAATATGACAGGCGATTGAACTGGACTAAGGCTTGCACGCTCAACAACATTAACACTATTGGCGGCAGCTACGACACGACTACTTTTACAATAGAACTGCTTGTGGGCAATGTAGGAGTTTGTGAATTTGAATTTGATATCGCAGGTCTGGCAATATTTTGGGCCATGACTTTTGATGGAATTGTCCTCGGATGTGATGGGCGATGTACATGAAAGTGGCTGCTGTAATTGCCCCTGTGGTGTTGTTATACCGACCGGAATTGAGGTGACCACTGTTGGTGTTGTTGATAAAAGGATTTGCTGCTGAGCAGCTTGAACCGCTAATTTATGTTGTTGGATTTTTGGTAGAGACTGTAATTTTGTCGATAAGATGATGTCCTGCATGTTATTATTGTCAATACGATCGTCCACTTCGATTTTCACATTAATTTGCTCATCGACTTCTGTTGAATAGTCACTATCGGCGGGATCCTTGATATCAACTGGCTCGACTTTAATAATAATTCTGCACTCAGTTTTATTATGTCGTTATAATAGTAGTTGTATGAATAAGTAGTAGAAAAATAAAATGAAACGAAAGGGAAACAATTAATTTTCATGATAACGTAAAAATTTTATGTGTGGTCTTACTTGTCGTCGGATTTTTTTACATCCGATTCACCGTTTTGGACTAAACTTTCTCCACCCTCACCGATATCTGGCGAAGTAGATGGCGGTGTTGATTGTTGGGAATGTACTAGTTTCATATGACGCATCTTAAAAAGTGGAAGAATACAGAAAATTTACCAACAATAAAAATTCGAATTTTTTATGAATTTTTCTTTTTCGTCATATTTAATTGATATAAATAAAAAGAAAATTAATCGTTTAAATCTTACCACATTGCCCTTATAAGATGATGAATAATTGCACATTTCACAATTGTACAATTGCTGTTGACCTCTCTGCTCTTGATTTGGAAGTGTCGAGGGGTGAATATTAGCTGAAATTGCAGATGCCGCGGGTGAGCCAAGATGTGCTTGTGCAGGCGTATTTGAAATTTCGACGCCATCCTCTTCTAGTATGCACGACATGTAATTCTCCTCATTGAAATCGGAGGTTTTCTTATCGAAATGCATTCGTATATGCGTACGCATGCCCCTGTTGAGAAATCAATCAAAACGGGTGAGATTAAAAAAAATTCAAATCATTGCCAATTTAGCGAAACTATTACTAGAAAGTTAACTAAATTTTCAATCACCCGTTTTTAGAGGCTTACCTAAGCGTATTGCCCTTGTATCGGCATATGGTGCATCGAAACGCTTTAACGCTACCGTGCGTTTCTAAATGCTTCCGACTATCGCTGGCATTCAAGCTGACAACATCGCAAACGGGACATTTGTAAGTAATTTGTGAGTTACCACTACCACTGACTGGGCATTGATGTCCTATTTCATGGATTAATTTACATTTACCGCATTTCTCCTTTCCTATAACGATCTGGAAATGTTTTTGTTTGAATTTTAAATTATTTTCAAGAATACTTTTTACATAATTCAGTCTCCAATCTCTTTCTTACCTGAACTTGTGGTTGTGTCTGTGCCTGCACCTGTACTTGTGCTTGCGGTTGCGATGCTAAGTCACCACCTTTGGGGCAGTAGAACTTTTGATGAGCACGTAAATTATCCAAAGACGTGTACTTTATACCGCAAGCAGCGCAAATTAATTGTTGATATGCCATTTGCGTTGGTCCTGAAGCGTCCGCTGTATTACCTGCTACGGGTGGTGTTGGAATCTTCGATTCGGTATCCTCTTGGTTTCTTGCTGAGCAGTAGTGTTGTTTGTGCGCTAGGAAGTTCTCGAATTTGCAAAAGACAATATTGCACTCTTTACACTTTGATACGCCCTGCTTCACGTATATTTGTGGTTGAACGTTTGGTATTGGCGGAACCATATTAATTGGAGTGGTCGGTAAGCTAATCAGAGGATTTGTAGCATTATTAACTGGATTTGGTGAATTTTCTGCTGTGAGTTTATTGGCCGACGAATTCAACTTGAGAGCCATTTCGATATTCTGTTTCGAGAGTAGCGGAGCTATAATATTTGATTCGGTTAGTTTTAGAGCCAGTTCTGATGGAAGTAGTGGCCTCATAGCGACTGGTCCGCTCAAATTAGGTCCAGGCGATACCGATACAGAACTACTTTTGGGGCTATTGGTCCGTCTCCGATGCGGTGATGGTGTTAAAGATGGACTCGATGGCAGTGACGGAGCGCATACTATTTGTTCAGGTGTTATTTTCCCACTACTGATCGACAAATTCTCTTTTCCCTCCATTATTGCGTCCAAATCGATTCGATTATCATCTGCAGTCGATGGTGAAAACGAATCGGAACGCTGTCGTGACTTTCCAACTGGTGATTTCCGAACCGTCAAATCCAATGGCGCTGATTCTCTGTGTGAGGAATTACTCTGATTTAAGGAAAATTCTAGAATTTCAAAATAGAAGTTATGAGCTTACCGACTAGAAGGGGCATCCTTTTTTATAGTTTTCTGAATTTCCGGTTGGCTGAGGGTCCGAACATTTTTCTCCGTTAACATTGCGGGCTTTGGAGTACTTGTAGATGTTGGTGTCGGAGCTTGGCTAGATGCTGGAGTTAAATTGTTGTTTGTAGTCGGTTGAGTTCGGGATGTATTGGAAATGGGCGCCGCGTCCGTTAAGGATTGTGTTGTTAGTACGGTAGCTAACGGATGTAGTGCTCCATTTTCGAATGAGAAGCAAGTTGTGTCTGGATTCGCAATACCCGCCGTTAATGAAGTTCTGAAATGGTAGAAAAAGTCAGTAATCGCCCCCAACGGATAACATATATATTATTGGTATTTACAGAGGTCCTGGCAATAGGCTAGCCACTCTTATAAGCGAATACGGAATAATAAGCATCGGATTTGTCGGTAATGCCAAATATGGCTGTGGCGGTGCAACTAAAGTAGGCGTTTTTGATCTTTCCTGTGGACTAGCTGATCCACTCTTTTTTAAATCAGATTTTGGTGTTGAATTTTGTTGTCTAAAAATAAAAATGTTTTTATTATTAAAAAAAACAACAATTTTTTAGTTTTAAAAAAAGGAGGTTTTATTGCGCTTACATTTCAGTTCTTCGAGAGCTGCAATAATGTTGCTTATGAGCACGATAGGTTTTGATATTTGAAAATCGGATATCACAATCAGAGCAGTAACGATCCACTTGTTGTTGCTGATTTTTTTTTTATTGTTTGGAAAATAAACATTAGCAAAAGATTACATTTTTGTCAAAATAATGGATTTTGCTTGTTTTAAAAAAAAAACTATCTTTAAAAAAAGGGTTTCTTCTTACCTGACTAGAACTATCATCGCCATTCGATGCATTCGAACTCGGAGCTGGAGAAGATTGATGCATTCGCATATGACGATTTAATGAGACCTTCTTATCGGCACTATATGAACATTGCGTGCAAGCATATTGCTTGCCAGTCTTAACGGATTTAGTTGAGGGTTCACCGGCTGCGGTGGAAGTTTGGTGAAGTTCTGTTGTCGATACATTGCTGGTATTCGCCTCATCTTCATTGTCCTTTCTGAAAATATTCATCTCGTATGTTTAAGATCTGGTTCCTTCGAATAGGATGGAAAGTTTTTAAAACAAACCTGTGCGAACAATAGTAGGTCTGATGGGCTTCTAGTGTCGACAATGATGAGAATCGTATCCCACATGGATGACACATGAAAACATGCATCCTTGGTGTAACCTCAACGATGGGACTTTTTAGTTGATTATGTGTATGCGTTACTGCTGCACTGATATTGGCCAAAGTAGTATTAATAGTTATGCTGCCGCCTCCACCATCGCCGCCTCCATCGCCGTCATCATCATCATCGTCATCTGCACCTATTTTTTGGTTAAAAGTATCTGCCACTCCTGCTAAAGCCTCCACAGCAGCCTGAAATTTCTTAATGTCTTTAGCTTCGGGCTTCAAGGCTGGATCCGATGCTAATAAGGCATTCAGCCGAAGTTTTGGCACTGCTGTGGAATCAGGCTTTATTTTCGATTGTGCCAACTGATCTTCACCGGCTTTCGAAAAATTCACCGCCCTAACTTCTGCATTCGAATTTATTATTGGCTTAGGAGATGTTGTAGAGGTCGGCGATGAACTCGAACAAGATGTCGATGATCTCAGCATTATGGGTGGAGACAGTGACGAGGATGATGTTGAGCGTCGTCGCTTACCCGATCTCACAGCACTTGTACGAGTTGAACTATCCACTGTATTCGATAGTGCCAGTGGAGATTTCGGACTAGGCGATGATTTTTCATCACACAACCGTTCTGATGTGGCAAATGACTGTGGTATGTCATAGTCTAGGGCGGTTGCGGCTGTTGCTGTTGCTTCGTCAACGATTTTATTATCACAAAAGTCTTTACTATCTGTAAGTTAAAGAATAATAAAAAAAATTACATTTAAATTGAAAAATTATTTTCAGTTTTTGCTTCTTTTTAAGCTTGATATTGATTTGGTGTGTGGATTCAATTGATCTCGATAGTTGGTTGCGCAAATCTACCCCTACACAAATCGTTCATAGCTTTAACTTTATTTTGAATTTGCCAAGCATACTGCTGAGCCATTCTTACATGTCCCTACGAAAATATATCTTATTCCATTTTTCGTCTATTCTATTGGCTACGGATTTTCTGTATTCTGTTTAGGTTTATCTGACGATAGACTACAATAAAAATAAAACAGAAGAAACCCAATGGCAGAAGTATCGAAGTTAATTAAAACATTGAAAACCAAGAATCCAGGTGGAAAGATATGCTGAAGAGGTGTTTACGTTGTCAATCTGATATCTGAATGCGGTACATTGGCGACTGACACAGGTCGTTCGTGCGGTTTATTTTCGTTATTGTTTGTTAAATCGTCTGATTTAGATTTTCTTGCTAGCATACTTGTTAGTCGCTTCTTTTATTGATTTCAATATTCACATCGTCAGAGAGCATATACAATCAGTAGAAATCCCAACAAAATCATTATGCACATTGGCGAAAATGCAAAATCCGATATGCAGTAAGCGAATCGATTCTCGTTACTGGCAAAGCAGCGCATTTGTTTTTTTTTCTATTTTTGGCTAGTAATATTGGATTAGTTTGAATTTAAAAATACTTCTTCAATTTGGTTATAAATTAGATAAAAAATAATTTTTAACATTAATTGCCTTAGATTTTTAAGGAATTTTTAAAAACCAAAAAATTTATAATATTGAATTTTTATCTGATAAGATTTTTAATTATTTTTATTAAATTGCCATAATTTTGAATTCGGGGTTTTTCCGTATTTTTCACAAAGATCACTTATTGCGCTCTAAATAATTGCGTAGGTACCAGACAAGTTTAAACCTTGTACTGCAAGTCTAAAAGGGACTAACGAAAAAGGAGGTATATGCAGAGGAAGTTCTTAGTGTGGTCAGATTGCTTTCAGTGATACCAGTCTCAGTACTTTCCTCTCATGAGTGTTTATAGGGATTCAAGTGGAGAGTGGTTGTTGAACAATGGAATTAGTATGATTGGGAGGATGAAGGAGATAGAAAGAGAGTATCGACAATTTTGCGAAGTGTATTTGACAGAAGACATTGGATTCGACGGGAATAAGAAGACTGATTTGAGTCCCAGAGTTCTCGTCTGTAAGTCCAAAAAGGTTTCAATGCCCCACTCGATCAAAAGGTTGGCTAATATCTAGAAATACGTAGAATAAAAATACTTAACTATTTATTGTTAGTTTAGAATGTTTGTCTAGAAGTCGAACGTTAGTCCAAGTACAGTCCTCTAGAATCTTGTGGTATTTCCTTGCCATTAAAATACATACACGAGGTCTGTTCAAAAAGTATCGCGAATTTTGAATTTCCGCGGGTTGCGTATATTTGATTTTCGATTTTTTTGTGGCGTTATGTTGGTACTCATGTCTCTCACTTTTGCCGACAAGTTCGGCCATTTTGAATGTTCAGTTAAAATTTGACAGCTGCTTTGTTTGCACGTGTTTTGCAAGCAAAGCAGGTGTCAAAATTTACAGTCCGCGACGATCCAAATTTGTTCGAGAGGGTCATAACTGGTGACGAATCATGGGTTTATGATTATGACGTGGAAACCAAAGCTCAATCATCCCAATGAAAGCTGCCGCACGAGCTAAGACTGAAAAAAGCGCGCCAAGTTCGGTCGAATGTGAAAGTTTTGCTTACAGTTTTCTTCGATTGGGGGGCGTGGTGCATGATGAGTTCTTGCCACAGGGTAGAAAGGTCAATAAAGAATATTACCTGCAAGTTATGCGTAAGTTGCGCGAAGCAATCCGCCAGAAACGCGCGGATTTGTGGAAGCACAAAAATTAGCTTTTGCACCATGATAATGCCCCTGCTGACGCATCGTTGCTGGTGCAAAAATTTTTGGCCAAAAACAACACACTAATCGCAGTCACCGTATTCCCCAGATCTGGCCCTCTGTAACTTTTTCTTGTTCCCAAAACAGATTCTTTGATCCATTTTTTGAAAAATTAACTGAACATTCAAAATGGCCGAACTTGTCGGCATGAGTGAGAGACATGAGTACCAACATAACGCCACAAAAAAATCGAATATAAGTAACCCGCAGAAATTCAAAATTCGCGATACTTTTCGAACAGACTTCGTATGAGAGTAAAAGTTACGTGGTCAGATTTGAATTTGTTCATTTTTATTGTCTCTTTGGTAAAATTAGTTCTGGAGTATTTGGATATGTGTTTGGAGAATTTCCGAAGCATTCTGGGCAGGCCCGTATCATATACTCCACAGAGAAGTATACTTGGCGCCAGATGTTCGAAAGTTCGTTAGCTTAATTTATTTAAAAAATACCAGTTTGTAGGGACTAATAGAATCATTAGCTAATACTATATGTGGAAGGAAGGATCCTCTTGAGTTGCCAGAGTAAGTCCGAAAGCCAGACTCGATCAAAAGCTTTACTAATATCTAGTAATAAACCGGGATAGTACTCGATGACACTAATGGGTAGTGGAGTGTTTGGAGCGAAAACCATATTGATGGTTGGGATTTAAATTTGAAGATTCGAGTAGGGGATGTTAACGACGGAAAAATATTTTTTTTTTAAATGTTTTAACAGGATTGGAAGAAGACACATTGATATGTAGAAAGTGCGGCAGCGATCATTTTATTAATTGCGAATTTCCAGTCGGAAGAAGTATTTGTGTTTGGGGGAAGATTCACTGGTAGAAGAGTAGTTAGTTCTGTTTCGATGTTTGGTCGAATAAACTTTGTCTTCATGTAGAGTAAATATTACATGGTGTTCAGCAAATATTTTTGAATTATTTTGGACCATGTTCCATCAATTTTTCGCAAGAGATGCGTTGTGTTCCAATACCTTGCAGCATATATTCCTTCATGTAGTGGTTTTTTAATCTAAATTCCTTCATGTTTTTGACTTTTGTTTAAAAAAAAAAATGTTGTTTTGTAACTGGGCATTTTTATCCAACAAGCTTTTAATTTTTGTTTCTCTACAAGAATCCGTCAAATTATTAATGGTGATTCAAATTGAATATAAATTTTTCACATGTAGCTTTTATTGACAAAAATTTAGATTTACGAGGGTCGTTCAATAAGTGGCTTAGAAAATCCGAGAAATTGCGCTCGTAGTATCGGTAAAGATTTTTTGTAAGTAGCATTATCGACAGGAAAGCTGTCAAAATTTCAGCTTGATCCATAGCGTAGGTCAATTTCTATCGTCGATTAAAGTTAACGACATTTATTTGTGCATAACAATGGAAAAAAGCGAGTTTAGGGCTGTCATCAAACATCTCCATTTGAAAGGCTTAAGCCCGAAAGAAATCAAAGCCGAGTTGAATACAGCTCATGGCACATCTGCACCTGTGTTTGCGTCGGTTTACAATTGGGTGAATGAATTTAAACGTGGCCGTTCATCCACAAAAGATGAACATCGTTCAGGACGCCCAGTTGAGGTGTCTACTCCTGAAATCATCGACAAAATCCACGATCTGATTTTGAACGATCGGCGAATTAAAGTGCGCGAATTAGTTGAGGCCACGGGCATATCACAAGGTACAGTCGCTTCAATTTTGCATGAAAAATTGTCTGTGAAAAAAATTTCGGTAAGATGGGTGCCGCGTTTGCTCTCAGAGGAGAATAAGCGCAATTGTGTAGTGGACTCTGAGGCTATGTTGGCACTCTTTCATCGCACTCCTGCCGAATTTCTTCGTCGATATGTCACTGTGGATGAAACCTGGATACACTACTACACTCCAGAAATGAAGAGACAGTCATCACAGTGGATTTTCAAGGGTGAACGGGCTCCGAAGAAGGCAAAAACTGTGCCATCGGTCGGCAACGTGATGGACACGGTCTTTTGGGGTTCGCAGGGCATCATTTTTATCGACTACTTGGAAAAAGGAAAAACAATAACAAGAGCGTATTACGCGTCGTTACTGCAACGGTTGAGCGAGGAAATCAAAGAGAAACGCCCCCATCTGAAGAAGAAAAAAATCCTCTTGCATCAGGACAATGCGCGTGTGCACACCTGCGCTGTTTCCATGGCCAAAATTGTTGAATTGAGAATGGAATTGTTGCAGCGTCCCGCTTATTCACCAGATTTGGCCCCGAGTGACTATTTTCTTTTCCTTAATCTGAAGAAATGGCTTGGTGGACGACGGTTCACTTCCAACGAGGACGTCATTGCTCAAACGGATGAGTATTTTGCAGAACTTCCGAAATCCTATTTCTTGGACGGGATAAAAATTTTGGGAAAACGGTTGGAAAAGTGTATAGAGCTAAAAGGAGATTTTTTTTTAAAACAGTTTTTTCCATATTTTTCTAAGGACTTATTGAACGACCCTCGTATAAATTTTCTCTGGTTTTTATTAGTAATTTTTGATAAAACTTAATTTTTTTTACAAAAAAATAATCAAAACAATAAAAACTAAGTAAATATTTTATTAAATAAAGTTTTCAGTTTTTTTTTTGAGTTTTCAGCTCATAAAATTAATGGTTAAGGTACATTTTCAGCTCTGTCCTTAACTAATATCTTTATAAGCTGTTAAATATTTTTTCTTTTGACTCTGAATAATGAAGAGAAAAATTCACCAAATTTTTTTAGATTCGATGAATAATCTAGCAAAGCGTACAAATTGGAATTTCCTTTGCTAATAGATCTCATAATAGATTTTATCATTTCTACTTATCAGTTCTCTATAAAAAGTATTGCTCACATTTTGTTCGAATGATGCCATAGTAAATATTGTCTGAAATTTTTAAAATTATAGAAAATGCTATCGTAGTTTATGTCATCTATTTTGCAAACCACAATATTATCATTTCGAAGGGAAAAAAAAATCTATTAAGTGTGTTGGCGTTAAAATTAGTCATGTTTTAGAGGAAGAGTGTGGTAGACATTTTTTTAAATCTTATCATTTTGTACAATAATTTATTTTTTCAAATTTGCATCTGAACTCTTTACTATATGCACTTTTAAAATGCATCTTAAAAGAATGGCATATTTTAGAAATAAGTAAAAAAAAAAACAACAAAGAGAAACTATAAAATATAAAAGATACAAAAACAACTGCGAGCAGATAAGCAATTGGAGGCGTTCGCATCCCGAATACTTGGAAGCACGAATGTTGAGCGCCAGATTCAAGAGATGATTAGTTACCAGAATCCGAGAATCTCCCCCAGAATGTATAAATTCTTCTGTCTTACTCTTTCTATCTGTTCCATCTATCCGATCCTTGAGTTTCTTATTCCTTTTACACTTGCTGCCTTGCATTTTTGTTTGTTTGGTTCTATTTTGGTTTTGGTTGTTTTACAAACCACCCCCTTATCAGCTTATTTTCTACTTCTTATTCTTGAATTTTTTAACGCTTATTATTGTTGTTTGCATTTTTTACTGATTTTATTGGAAAGATTAGATTTTGCTGTTTTTATTTTTATTATTCTCTTTATTATTATTATTAGTATCCTTTTTTTTAAATAATATTATTTCAATTTGATTTTTTTCTGTTTCTGTGTTTCTTTGTGTGGCTTCTTTTTAATAAGAAAAAGTGCATCGCATAGAATATATCCGTATATAAATAATCAGATAAATCAAGAGCAAATGCAAGAAAAAGTACGAACATATATAATGCACCTTTTAATAATGTTTAAAAATATTAAAGAAAAATATTTTTTTTTGTAAGAAATAATTTTAAAAAAAAACTCTAAATTGTATAGTAAGTAAATATGGAAAGATAATTTTAAGATAATATAAGAAGTGATAAGAATCTTTCAATGTTTTTCCAGGATTTTTCATATTGCAATATTTTAACAAAAGTACATTAAAAACGATATTCACAATCTTTCAATGTTTTTCCCGGTCGATTTTGCTTGGCCGCCATTTTGATTTGGATGATATTTGTCGGTTGACATTTGACAGTCAAAGAGAGTGATCAATAACAATTTATTATAAAGCATCGAACGTTGCAACAACATATTGAAGTTTTTAAAAACATTTTATTTAAATAATTGTTTAGTTGTGTGACTTTTTTGGTTTTAATCATATGCCGAGCAAGTCAACCATTCAGCGTGTAATGAATAATTTTGAAAATATGCATTTACTGAGAGATAAAACAAAAACTCAGTTGGACATTCAGCAACACATTCAACAACACTGCCCCAAAAATTGTGCATTTGTCCATTAAGTTTGTTAAAAATTCTTAGAAAATATTTGCTTTTTTACCCATATAAAATTCAATTGATACAGCCGCTGCTGGCAAATTATCATGAACGGCGGCGAGACTGGAGTGCTCGACTTTTATAGCTCGCTATAGCACACTTCGACCTGGCTGGCTTTGTTAATAAACAGCATAGCCACTATTGGGGCTCTGAAAACCCTCAAATGAGGGTGCTCGACTTTTACGAAGCACACTTCGACTTGGCTGGCTTTGAAAACCCTCAGACTGGAGTGCTGGACTTTTATAAAGTACACTTCGACTTGGCTGGCTTTGTTAATAAACAGAATAGCCAGTATTGGGGCTCTGAAAACCCTCACCTGATACACCAAAGACCACTACACCCTCGTAGAGTAACTGTATGATGCGGCTTTTAAGCCGGCAGCATGATTGGGCCATATTTATTTGAGGATGCTGGAGGGAATACTGTAACAGTTACTGGTGACCGATATCCGGATATGTTGGAAAGCTTTACCTTTTACCCGAATTGAATCAATTATGCCTACAGTACATGTGGTTCCAACAAAACGGTGCTATATCGCACACAGCTCGTGCTATGATGCAAATTTTGAAAGAAATTTTTCCCAGCCGAACAATGTCAACAAATGGTGATATCGACTGGCCCATACGATCCCCTGGTTTGTTCCGTCCCGATTGTTTTGTAACTGTACGACCCCATAGAGCGTAATAAGTTGGAACAGAGAAATTTGAAGTAACACTGTGACATCAAATTTTGTGTTAGACTTGGTTTATCCACGAACTTGATTTAGAAAAATATTCAATGAGTTTATGGGGAACATTTCTTATCAAGAGCACATGTTTTTCGGTCGCGACAGATCAGACTGTGGATTTAAATTGAAGGCTACTGAGTGAGTCCTTGAAAGGTTCAAAACTTTGTAGACTCTTGGATGCGTCACGATAACAACGCCAGTGTTAGATGACCATATTCATTAACGTATTGTTGTCGAAAAGGATTTGCTGTTCTTCCCCAGTCACTTTATTCCCAGATCTTAGTTCGTTTGATTTTTTTATTCTCCAAGATCATGAAACATTCGAAAGAACGTTAATTTGGTACTGTAGATAACATCCAAAGTAATATAACCGAGGAGCTGATGGCAATAGCAATTAAAGCTTTCCACCATTTCTACAAAGAGTGGAATCAACACCTCCACCCAAGGGAACTTTTTTGAAGGGGAAAATCAACCTATAAAAAATTATTGTTTAATTATCGTTTTTAGTTTGTCGTAAATTTAAGGATCATTTTTGAAAATGTATTTCTTTAAAAAAAAAAATTTTTTCACATAACTTCTAAGCGAAAAATAATGTCACTTATTTCAAATTTACAGCAAAATAATGCATACTCGTACATTTTTGCGAATTTTTTTTTTGAACAAGAAAATACAAAATTTTAAATGTTTGATTAAAGAAAAAGCAAAATCACGCAGAAAATTTAACTCAAAAACTGAATCAAATTGATCTATAATCAAATTCATCTTGATCTCACCATCTTTCAAGTCTAATTAAGCACAAACTCGTATATTCGTTAAAATTTTTGCAAACATTTTTGAAAATTAGTATACGTTCCATAACAGACTATACAGAATCTTCCGTACAATGCATATCTACCTAAACCAAAAAAAAAAAACAGATAATATATACTTAACTTGTGTTTTATATGCACATCCATATGGGTGTCTGGATATTGTAATCTTGATAAGGAAATTAATTATACATAGTCGTCTTGAGGGTAGATCTTAAAAAGATAATTTCTTCTGGTGCAACCAAATTGTGAATTTCTGCAGTTTCTCCTCAAAAGATAACAAACAAAAAAATTGGGAAAAAACAACAGCAAAACATCTAAACAATTAAAAATAATCAACAACAAAAAACAAATTCTGATCCTGATGGAAAATTGAACTAACCGCGAGATTATATAAGAAATTAAATTGAAATAAAAATAATCCACAGATGGTTTTGTTTTTTAATTAGGACGCAATAAAATCTAGATATGTGCGCATACACAGGATCCCCATAAGTAGATAATCGTATGTGTAAAATAAAATATGTAGAAAATAAATATTGTATATAAAAGATTTTAAATGAGAATTAACAACAGAAAAGATCAATACTTTTGATATGTGAATTTTCTATAGAATTTATTTTTTGTTTAATGATTGGTATGGAGAGCAGGAGACTTGATTGTATTTCGAGATAGGCTAAAAAAAATACCAGTGCACTGCTCGTATTCGATTAGGAACAGTAATTAACACTTTTCTTCAATTGTCAGGTTATCCCAATTGTACAGATACTTCGGAAAGTAATGTTAAATAGACCACATTTAAAATTTAGATTTCGATGAAATTTTCTCTTCATTATACCAGGTGTATAAACTTAAATCCGCTCTTTGGTCATAGATGGCGTGGGGCACGCCATACTTTTTTTTATGAGTTTGACATTTGTCAACATTAATCAGTGCACATTGTCAGCAATTTCATTTTTGCCAGAAAAAGAGCATATGCGGAAAGCTATGCTTTTCTACTTAAATTTGAAGAAATCGGAGCAATTAGGTGTTACTCAACCAGCTATTTCCATGCGTCTGCGTGCCATGGGGAAGATTGAATTGAACGATAGGAAGATGGAGCGACGCCAAAACACAGGCGAAATATTGCTCGCCAGACAAAAAAAAGTCGTTCCTGCATCGGATTGTGACAGGCGATGAAAAGTGGATATATTTCGAACATCCTAAACGCAAGAAATCGTGGGTTGATCCCAGCCAACCATCAACATCTTCCCCAAGAACAAATTGCTTCAGACGGAAGACGATGCAGTGCGTTTGGTGGGATCAGCAGGGTATCGTCTACTATGAGATGTTGAAACCTGGTGAAACTGTCATAGCCCACCGCTACCACCAACAACTGATCAAATTGCACCGTAACCTGCGTGAAAAAAGGACGTATTATCAACAAAGACATGACAAGCTGATGTTCCTCCACGACAACGCACCATCGCACACGTCAAAAATGGTCCGAAAATACTTGGAGACACTCAAATAGGAGGTGCTACTCTACCCCGCTAATTCACCAGACCTGGCCCATTCCGACTACCACCTGTTTTCGTCGATGGGCCACGTGCTCGCTGAGCAGCATTTCGATTCTCAAGAAGACGTCCGAAAATGGCTTGATGAGTGTTTTGCCTCGAAATTTGTTCGGCGTGGTATCCACAAATTACCCGAGAGATGGAAAAAATGTGTAGCTAGCCAGGTCAAGAACTTTGAATAAAAATTTTTTTGCTTTCAATGAAAAACAGCGGATTTAAGCTTATACACCTGGTATTAGTTGGTCCTTGGCATTGTTAATCAAAATATAAATGACCGCCAAGAGACTTTTTCCAGAACCTGATCATTTGAGGTAATTTTGATCACTTTTTCGTGCATTACTTGATGGATGTTGGTTTTAAATGCTCTAAAATCTTTGAAGCCATGTGATATTACCAAATCTCGAAATTACGTATCCAATTTTCTTCCAATACAGCCAATATTTGTCGTGTCATTTTGGTTGTGACACTGTTTTGTTACAATCACATAAGGTGCAGATTTAAATTCGCAGGTATAGCGCTAATAATTATCGGTAACAGTCTCTCTTTCTTTACAAAAAATTACCGGCCATCCATACTTTCAGACCAAAATTCATACCAGACAACACTTTTTGCAGATACAATAACATCTCCTAAGTTACTTGTGAGTTTTCAAAGCCCCATAAATGGTAATTTAGCTGCTGACGCATCCACCGAGCAAGAAAATATTGTTCCAAAATAATAAAAAAATGTTGCTACGGTAGACTTATTATTTCTGTATAATTTTGAGGTTTTGTTTGATGGTTAAGCGATCATTAATGTAAAATGATAAACCTTAAAATTAAAAAATGACACTTTGAGGTGACAGCTGTCAAACGACACAGCTGTACTTTTCGAAGCACAAAATGGTCATGGATTATACAGAATGAAAGGGAAAACTTCGAATAAGTTGTCAGTTACACATGTTTTTTTTATTTGGTTGTTTGTTTTGTGGCATAAAATTAAATTGATTGTCATTTGGTTCTAGAATTCTATAATTTAGTCCTTTTTTGTGGCCATTAGAGTCAACTTTCTATATGAACTAACAAAAAGTTTAGTTTTTTTAGCCGGCTCGGTAACACAGTCGATAGAGTGCTAGACTACCATCCAATTCTGCTTTCAATTCCTTATCCCTCATTCTTCCCTTTGGGATCATGAGACTGCCTGAGCAGATAGACGCATTAGTGTCTGGCGACCCGTTAACAAACAATCCTATCCAATCCGATGCCACTTTGTGGACCACCATTCAAGAGGTACACATAATTCCCAAAAACCACTTTTCTTTCAATTTTTACTTTAATTTCCTTAAATAATTTTTTTGAGACAAAACAAAATTTTAATTTAAAAAAAAAAAATTCCTATAAAAATTCGAAAAAAACTCCTGGAAAAATGTTGGTTTTTTGAAAATTTTATAGAAAATATATTTAAAAAATAAAACAATTTTGCAACTATTGTAAAATATTTTTAAATGGAAAAAAAATTGTCAACCAATCGATAAGAATATTTTTATTTTAAATAAATATCAAATTTTCTTTTTAATAAAATGGATTTTGATTAAGCTACAAAAAATGCTAAAAAAAATGAAAATTTATTGTAGCAAAAAGGATATAGTGAGAATAGACCAAAAAAAAATGAAAGCTCCTCGGCGGAAAACGATAGAATCGACAATGACTACAGAAACTACTCGACAACAATCATCGTTATTTGAGAATATTGGCTCGTTCCCTACGCCAAGTAGCTCATTTACCTATCCTAGTCGTCCCCATTTAGATAGACTCCAAACTAGTTGGCCAATTGTTATTTTTAATGAAGACATCAAAAGTACACCATAGCAAAAGGAGGAATTGTCAGACAAGAGTAGAACCAGTAGAAACCGAGTTCAACATCAGCCGCTGTACTATTACAGAAGCAACTGAAGTTCTGCAAGAGTAACCGATGCAATAGTAATCAAACGTGATGGAATAATGTTTGGCAGACACGATGTGATGATTGCTCCCGCGCTAACGAATAAAATGGGCTACGAAATTGAAGGGTAAATTAAGTGCAGCATATCTGCCCAAACGACAAACCCAGTAAGGCAATTGCGAATTTGAAAGAGGAGACAAAAAAAAAGCCAACATGAACTCGTGCACAAATAGATCATGCGGACTATGTAGTTTCGGAGGCTGACAATGACAATAAGAGTAGTTGGACTAATTGTCTGGGAATGTACCAACAACAGTCGAATCTCCAACAGTAGACCGAGCCTTCAGAGATTTTCTCTTAATCGAAAGATGGCGTCGAAACGATTTTTTCTTTGTTGAGCTTCTTCTTTCATTCTTTGCTTCTGCTTCTGATCGACTCTTATCATAGTGCATCGATGAGACCATATGGACTTAGCAACACTACAGTTGAAATATACTGAAAAATGATTTTATTTAAATTTAAAGTAAAAATAAAGCCAAAAAAAATATGCCCTCATATAAATTGGCATCGGTTCAAAATGATTTTCACGAATTAGCATTATGGGAGCCGGGAGAAGAGAGATGAAAGTGGTTAATTTTCTTGATTAACAAAACATAGGACATTTTTGAATTTTTCACCTTTGTTTTTTAATCCTCCAACATTGTCTGCTTAAAGTCATAAAATTAGTATTACTATGCCCCCAATCAAGACGAAAAGAAGAAGTCATCAAACATGATTGGACGAGGTGGGGTTTTTTTTGGATATTCGTATCCCTTCTTGTTTTTATTAGATCCTCTTGCAACCGAATCAATTTTCGAATGTGTCAGCCGTGAAATCGATAAGCACGATTTTTCGCCATAAGACAGTGATCGAACTTAAGAACTAGTTCACTGGATTGATTCGCACCAAAATTTATCCATTTGGCTATACGAAACCCTAAAGGCTGGAGAACGATGGTGCTACTATGATGAGATGATCAGCATTATGGTGGACGATGGTGCTACCGAATCAACGAATATTTTGAAATTGGTTCCCGAAAGCCTGCGCTATATTCCGATTAACATGACGGCATTACTTGTCATACAAGAAATTCGTGATGTTGTCTTTTCTGTATTCTAAGTCATCTTTCCATTGTGGATTACAATAACGACTGTAGAAGTTCTACCAAAGCCTCACTGCCAAAGTACAACGTTTTTTTTTTTCATTAAACTCAAGTTGGCTTAGTTCTTCGAGGAGTAATGCTAGCCATCTGAAAGACGTGATTCATTCGTAATGTAATAATCAGTAGCGGATGTACTCGTACTTGAATTTTGATAAGGCCAAAGGCTGCTGTTAACAAATCTTAGGCCACTTTGTGTACAGATCATGTAGAAAATTCCTCCAGTTGATCAAGCCGAATAATGTTGTCATCACGTGGATTTGTTCTTTTTTCCATTTGCATTATTCCATTGGTCGTCATGATTTTTATTTAAACCATAGAAAGAGGGCCCTTCTTTGCCCTCTGCTTGATTATTTCTTTCTAGTTTCTTGGGGAATTTCGAACGCTTACAAAAGATAGCAACAATAAGATCAGTTCTTATTTTGTATATTTTCTGACATCCATGACAATATTCGAAAAGCGGGTGCATTTTCGATTGATCCACGAAAAATGATTTATCGACTAACTTTTCTGTTCAATTTTCTTGTTGTTAAGAATGTTGATGTGCAAAAAGAGTGAACATTTATTCTTGTAATTATTTGTATTGTTCTTTTTTTGTTTTTGGTCAAAACACAGGGACATTGGAATATATCCGACGTCGTGCACGTACACGTACATTGGAACACGTGTAAGGAAGTATGTTGTATGAACTTCTGCATAACAAGCCACGATCATGTAGTTTTTGGCATTATTTAGCATTGAAAGGTTACTTCTTCTATGGGGCCATCTTTTTATTGTTATCTTCCCTATTATTGTGGCTTATTCTTGTTCTGATCAATACGAAAACTAGTGAGAATATGATTTTTTAATGACTAAATACATATTTCACAAATTCTTTCACAAATTTCAAAAATAGATTTTTTTTCTTTAACTGTTATAAAATATAACTGAACAATTTATATGTATTTCTGTAAAAAATATACTGGAAATCTTTACTCAAAATTATATTTTAAAATTATTTGTTTTGAGTTTTTACTTAAGGAGGAATAATTCTGATTATAAATTCTCAAAAGGGAAACATTTCCGAAATTCATATTCGAATTCAATAAGAATTGATGGAATAGCATCGGCATGGAGAGTAACAAGACGCAATGCATCCTCAGATTCGAAGAGCAATTAGTGAACAATATGGTCACTGTTATTTGGATCCTTCTGGTAGTATTGACTGTGAATACTTTCCAGTAATCAAAATGTCGTACTCTTTGGAGGGGTAATTGGTGAGTGAGAATAAACGTTTTTTATTAAAAAAAAAATTATAAGAAATGTTGCTGAAACATTTGTGCTGATTCCTTTTGGCAACATTGGTATTAAGGAGAAAAATATTAACTGTATTAAATTTTACTGAAAATATAACTGAAAATTTGAACGGAAAATTTTTACTGAAAATTTGTTCTAGAAATTTTCACTGAGAATTTACTGAGAATTTTTACTGAGAATTTTTACTGAAAATTTTTACTGAAAATTTTTACTGAAAATTTTTACTGAAAATTTTTACTGAAAATTTTTACTGAAAATTTTTACTGAAAATTTTTACTGAAAATTTTTACTGAAAATTTTTACTGAAAATTTTTACTGAAAATTTTTACTGAAAATTTTTACTGAAAATTTTTACTGAAAATTTTTACTGAAAATTTTTACTGAAAATTTTTACTGAAAATTTTTACTGAAAATTTTTACTGAAAATTTTTACTGAAAATTTTTACTGAAAATTTTTACTGAAAATTTTTACTGAAAATTTTTACTGAAAATTTTTACTGAAAATTTTTACTGAAAATTTTTACTGAAAATTTTTACTGAAAATTTTTACTGAAAATTTTTACTGAAAATTTTTACTGAAAATTTTTACTGAAAATTTTTACTGAAAATTTTTACTGAAAATTTTTACTGAAAATTTTTACTGAAAATTTTTACTGAAAATTTTTACTGAAAATTTTTACTGAAAATTTTTACTGAAAATTTTTACAGAAAATTTTTACAGAAAATTTTTACAGAAAATTTTTACTGAAAATTTTTACTGAAAATTTTTACTGAAAATTTTTACTGAAAATTTTTACTGAAAATTTTTACTGAAAATTTTTACTGAAAATTTTTACTGAAAATTTTTACTGAAAATTTTTACTGAAAATTTTTACTGAAAATTTTTACTGAAAATTTTTACTGAAAATTTTTACTGAAAATTTTTACTGAAAATTTTTACTGAAAATTTTACTGAAAATTTTTACTGAAAATTTTTACTGAAAATTTTTACTGAAAATTTTTACTGAAAATTTTTACTGAAAATTTTTACTGAAAATTTTACTGAAAATTTTTACTGAAAATTTTACTGAAAATTTTTACTGAAAATTTTACTGAACATTTTTACTGAAAATTTTACTGAAAATTTTACTGAAAATTTTACTGAAAATTTTTACTGAAAATTTTTACTGAAAATTTTTACTGAAAATTTTACTGACAATTTTTACTGAAAATTTTACTGAAAATTTTTACTGAAAATTTTACTGAAAATTTTTACTGAAAATTTTACTGAAAATTTTTACTGAAAATTTTACTGAAAATTTTTACTGAAAATTTTTACTGAAATTTTTACTGAAAATTTTTACTGAAAATTTTTACTGAAAATTTTACTGAAAATTTTTACTGAAAATTTTTACTGAAAATTTTTACTGAAAATTTTACTGAAAATTTTTACTGAAAATTTTTACTGAAAATTTTACTGAAAATTTTTACTGAAAATTTAAACTGGAAATTTTTACTGAACATTTGAACTGAAAGTTTTTACTTAAAAATTTTACTGAAAATTTTTACTGACAATTTTCACTGACAATTTTCACTGACAATTTTTACTGAGAATATTTACTGAAAATTTTTACTGAAAATTTAAACTGGAAATTTTTACTGAACATTTGAACTGAAAGTTTTTACTTAAAAATTTTACTGAAAATTTTTACTGACAATTTTCACTGACAATTTTTACTGAGAATTTACTGACAATTTTTACCGAAAATTTTCACTGAAAATTTTTACTGAACATTTTTACTAAAAAATTTTTACTGAAAATATGAACCGAAAATTTGACTAACTATTTTTACCGAAAATTTTTACTGAACAATTTAACTGCAATTTTTTCTTCTTCTTTTTATTATCTTTTTTAATTAAGTCTTATGGATCATTGGAAGTTGTTACTGATCAACAACAAGAATTTGAGTCATAAAAGTGTGGATACTTTGAACTACCTCCTCTTTAATGGCTTCTTATTGTTTCGTTATTATTTTTATTTTTACTGAGAATTTACTGATAATACTTACTCAGAATTTTTATTGAGAATTTTTACTGAAAATTTGAACTGAAATTTTAACTGAGCATTTTTACTAAAGATTTTTACTTTACAACGAATAAATTAAATTGCTTTTGAAAATTAACATAAACAAAACAGAGAAATGTACATATCATAATTTATGAATAAAAAATCTAGACGATATAATCGTTAGAAAAAATTTAGACAGCATGATTTATATATAAAAAACGTCTTTTTTGTTATTTTTTTATTAACAATAAAAGTTTTCGGATGTCACGATTTCGATTTGGTTGTCATTTATTTAGTTATTGTCTATTCAAAATATAATTTTAGTATTTAATCTACAGTAAATATTATTAAAAATAGAATAAAAACGAAGAAGAATAGAAAATCGAATCAAATCGAATCGAAATCGATCAATATCATATCAGTAACGAAATGTTATCGCGATTCACCTAAATTAAAAAAATATTTCTTTTATATAGTTTATTTTTCTAAAAGAAATATTAAATGTTCTCCTATTGTTGATGCTTTTGTTCGTGAAATTAGAGAAATTCATGAAATCAAACAGTCAATTTTAAACTGTTGTGGAAAAATACCAATTTTTAATTAATTCGGCTAAAATCAAATCCGTAAATTGTGAAATTATAAAATGTTGAAAAAGTTTACGTTGCAACTTTTTTTGTAATTATAAAAAAAATATGTTGAAAACCTTTATATTGGAGATTTTAACATAATAGCATTGAATTTAATTTAATTGAGTAACAATTTCTGATGAAGATTTTAATGATCAGAACTTGTTTATAAAGATTGGTTTGGGACAGTCGATGGTGGAGTAAGATGAAAATTTCTGTCCAAATGTTATGAAATAATATTTTAATTAAAATTTACAGTAAAAATTTTCATTAAAAATTCACAGTAAAAATGTTCAGTAAAAATTTGTCAGTAAAAATGTTCCGTAAAAATATTCAATAAAAATTTGCGGTAAATGTTTGCAGTAAAAATTTTTTAGTAAAAATTCGCAGTAAAAATATTCAGTAAAAAATTTGTCAGTAAAAATGTTCAGTAAAAATATTCATTAAAAATGTTCATTAAAAATATTCAATATAAATTGCAGTAAAAATTTCCAGTTTACGTTTTCAGTAAAAACTTTCATTAAGAGTTTTCAGTAAAAATTTTCAGTTAAAATTGTTGGTTCAAATTTCCAGTAAAATCTTTTAGTTCAAATATTCAGTAAAAATTTTCATTAAAAATTCGCAGTAAAAATTTTCATTAAAAATTTCAGTAAAAATTTTCAGTAAAAATTTTCAGTCAGATTTTTTTAGTCAAAAGTCTCAGTAAAAATTCTCAGTAAATTTTCAGTAAAAATTTCCAGTGAAATTTTTCACTAAAAATTTGTTACTAAAAATTTGTCAGTAAAAATTTGCCAGGAAAAATTTGCTTAAAAATTGAATAAAAATTTGAGTAAAAATGTTCAGCAAAAATTTTTAGTAAAAATTGTCAGTAAAAATTTGCAGTTAAAAAGCAAGTAAAAATATTCACGAAAAATTTGAGTAAAAATGTTCAGTTAACATTTGCTGTAAAAATTTTCAGTAAAAATTTATCAGTAAAAAAATGTCAGTAAAAATATTCAATAAAATATGCAGCAAAAATTCCCAGTTTATATTTTCAGTAAAAATTATCAGTAAACATTTTACGTAAAAATATTCAGTAAAAATTTTTTTAGTCAAAAATCTCAGTAAAAATTGTCAGTTAATATTCTCAGTAAATATTCTCAGTAAAAATTCTCATTAAATTCGCAATAAAAATTTCCATTTCAAATTTTCAGGAAAAAATTGTCAGTAAAAATTAAATTAGAAATTGAGTAAAAATTTTGAGGAAAATTTACAGTTAAAAGTAATTTTTTTACACATTTTCGGTAAAAATTGTCTGTGAACATTTTCTTTAAAAACTTTTTTTGAGTACTTCTAGTAAAATTGTTCCCATAAAAAATTGTCCGCAAATTTTTTGTTTGTAAAAATTCTTAGTTTAGAATTTAGTTAAAAAGTTCTTAGTTTAAATTTATTTAAGATAGAAATGTGTAACTAATAAAAAAATATAATCTTATTAAAAAATTCCCAAACAACCACCACTCCTTAAATAGATATTATTTTAGATAAGATATATTGAAAAACAAAAATTAATAAACCTAAAATCTGATATGTTAAATCATTAAAGAACTCCCGTAGTTTTAACTAGTTCACAATATAAGAAATATTCTAAAATCTATAATTTCCAGGGGCTTTCAAAAGGTCCTTGAACTGAGACAATATTTCGGTAGCATTAAACAATTATGAAAATGACCAAAAATTTTTACCAGTCTTACGCAAAAAAAAAAAACTGCCAAAATATTGAAATACTAAAAATATTGAAGCAGAAACATTTAATAAACAGAAGCTAAAAGAAAGCTTTTAAATGACAGCGCAATAGTCACCTACTGTTAGGTTAAATAATAAAACAGCAAAAATCCAAAATATTCAGAAGCAAATAAAGCTGGAAAAACCGAACAAAGTCAATAAATGCAATTTAACACATTTTTTGTTAGCTTCTGATAGAATTCGGTTATTGATTGAGGTTTTTTTTTTTTTTGTCCATTATTGTGTATTTTTCTATAATGTCTGCCGACAGAAGAGTATAAAACCTACCGAACGACAACCAATATTCAATTTGAATTAATTTTCAATAAAAATTAATAAAAATTACATTGATATTCTCACCTGAGAAATGGACAGAAAACAAGCCCGAATATCCTCTTGTCCAGATTCTTATTGATTTGTTAACAAAATATTCGAGAAAATAAACCCAATAAAAACGCAACAGGAGTCCAAAGATTTTTTTTTTTTTGTACTCGTACTACAGGTCGTTTGTGTTTGTAGGTTCGTCGTTAACTGATTTGTTCTCAGTAGTGATCTGCGCGGCCTTCTTCTTATTTCCGTTTTGGCTTCTTCTTCTTTTTATTGGCTTTTTTTTTTGATGAAGTCTTATGGATCATTGGAAGTTGTTACTGATCAACAACAAGAATTTGAATCATAAAAGCGTGGATACTTTGTACAACAAACCCCCCTCCCCTTTCTTTTAGTGGCTTCTTAGGGTTTCGGTATTATTTTTATTTTATTTGGGTTTTTTGTTTTTTTCTTGAGGGTTTTAGTTTTTTAAAAAGATTGAGAAACCCAATACGATAGATAGTATGGACAAAAGTGTTTCCTATTCATTTCGTTATTATTCGATAATTTTCTGATACCGATATTGATCTATGATTATTTTCGATTGATTTGATAGCATTTTCCTACGATTTTCTATTCTGCTTGATTGCTCGCCCGTCATCATCATCGGCCCTCATCCTCAGCAAGATCATTATGGCCTCTAATCAGATACGGGCATATGGTTTTATATTGAAAAGGTGCAGCACCTGAATTTTACCTTACTATCATATACTATCGTCTGAGATAATAAAGAATAATAATATATCAAGTTCTGTTTTGTCAGGACCAAAAAAAAAAAACGTTTTTAAAGAAAATTATTGTTTTATGAACATTGTTGCGAGTAGCAATTTTTTGGATTTGTTCAGATCATTTCAGATCGTCTAGGACAAGGTCTGCTTGACATTTTTAGACAATAAACGAAATAATTAAATTAAAATGATATGTTATCATATTTATTTGGAAGATTTCTTGTTTTTTATACCATATAATATATTGTATGAAAAAAAATTTGATAAGATGTTATTATGTTTTTAAAATAAATTGGTTTGTTTTATTCTTTTTTTTTTGCGTTATTATTATTGATAATTTTCGTTGATTTTATTAATTATAAAATGCAATTATTAGAGTATATATTTTAATAGAAGAATAATTGTAAAAAATAATAGCAGATTCCTGGTGGGAAGGGGGGGTGGGTGTGAGGTGAACTGGCAATTTAAAATATAAATAATCGAATTTTCAAAGTCCAAAAGTAAAGGAAAAATTTTCCTTGTATTTTTAGATTAACTTTTTCCTATACATCTTTATTATGAACTTATTTTTTCGTCTGTTCTTTTGAATAATTTAGTAAAACTAAAAAATGATTATTATCAATTTTGGGTGATTTTTTTTTTGTTAAAAATTTGTTGTCTTATCAAAATTTATATAACTTTTTTTGTTGTTGTTGTTTTTTCATCAATATAATAGCAGTGATTAAATTCCAAAAATAATATTTAATTTAAGCCAAAAAAAAGGGAGGAACAAAATTTTTTTTTTTTTTTTTTGGATTTTTTCAAGTTAGTAACCGATTATTTTTTTATTATTATAAAAGAAATTTTTTTTATTTAAAATACGAATGAGGTAATTTGACCTTAAATTTTTTTGGACAAATTTTCTAAAATCATATTGAAAAAAATTTGTGGGGGTTTTTAAATAGTTTTAAGGGCTGTTCGGATATTCCATTAGAAGATGAACGATAATGAGTTGAACGTCACAGGATGGGAAGATGGGCCCAAAATGGTTTCCGTAAGGGAAATTTTATATGAGAGCAGAATATTCTATCAAATTTTTAAGCTCGATAAAGTTGTCGTGTAGACTTGTTGGGACATGGTTGGCTACTTGTCCAGTCGGAATTGTTTATGAATGGCTAAAGGTATTAGTGGTTAGCAGGTGCGGTAAGTCCGGAAGTGCTGTGAACATCCCAAAATTCCTACATAACCTGGAACCCAACGCAATTCAGCAATTCGGTTGGTAAGAAAGTTATGTCGAATATTTTTCAGAACTGGATTACTCGATGGGCCACGAATCGCTTTAAGGGCTAGGTGGCTGTCAGTAAAGATAATTATATAAAGATGACTGGGAGTGTAAGCTGTAATATTTACCGCCATTCTGATTATCCTACAGCCCGCCATCATATGGAGCTGCCCATCCGTTCAAAATAGTAAGTAATCATTGAGTCTAGGATAAAGTTCCTGTAGAAGGACAGATCAGTATTTGCCTTCTTGTTCTTGTCCAGGGATGAACATACTTTCAACTTTGCTCTCAACTATAGGTTGGAGTCAGGATGAGCAAAGGAGAGATGCACTTTTTTGCAAGGAGGGTTTTTTTTAAAGACGTAATAAATAAGTTTGTAAAGGATTTGAGAAAGTAATGAGAAATGGGCTTCCGCTCCGATCAGATTTAATAAGTAGTGAGTCCATCAGTGGAGTTCGATATGCTGTACTAGCTAATCTAATACAATGGTTAATCGCTGCCTCAACTAGTTTAAGCCCTGCTGCTGCCATCTACTTTTTAGGTATTTAATTCGAATATCACTAGCTGGATTCCTAATAAAGATCGTTCAATACTAGATGTAAACATCCCGTTGTCGCTATATCAAAGCTCAAAAATGGGATCCTTTGTAGACCAATAACATTTCTAACTATTTTGTTTTTTTTTGTGTTTTGTTATTTTTTATAAGCTTGCAAAAACCCAATACGAGGTCTGTTCAAAATGTATTGCGAATTTTGAATTTCCGCGGGTTACGTATATTCGATTTTCGATTTTTTTCGGCCTTAGCTCGTGCGGTAGCTTCCATTGGGATGATTAAGCTTTGGTTTCCACGTCATAACCATAAACCAATGATTCGTCACCAGTTATGGACCTCTGGAGTAAATGTGGGTCGTCGCGGACAGAGTCCAACAGCTCCTTAGCAATGTTAATGCGATGCTGTTTTTGGTCGAAAATGGGCAAAAATCGAAGATGAGCCAAAACATGTGCAATCAAAGCAGCTAACAAAAATTAACTGAACATTCAAAATGGCAGCTGTCAAAAAAATCATGGCATGAGAGACATGAGTACCAATATAACGCCACAAAAAAACTAAAATCGAATATACGTAACCCGCAGAAATTCAAAATTCGCGATAGTTTTCGAACATACCTCGTACTGTAATTCATCAATAAATTAAAATGTTTTCTTTCAGTTTTGGTATGACGTGTCGCCCATTTCAAAATAAAAATTTCAAAAATTATAAAAACTTCTAAATTTTTTCAATTTTTTTATGAATATTTAGCCTATTTTTAAATGTTGTATGTGTTATTTAATTTTTAAACGTTATTCCATCTTTTTTAGTTACTAAAACTGTATTTGGTTATTTAAAAAATATTGGTTTTTCAAAAAAATTGCAGTGTTTTTTCCCTGTTTGAATATAGCATTTAATATTATTAAACATTTTTTATTTTTAGTTTAAAAAAAAAATGTTTTTATAATTTTTCTTGTTAGTGTCAGAAAAAATCACTTTCAAAGATCCTATAAAAAAAAAACTCCAAAAAAAATTTTCAAAATAAAAACTAATTAAAAATTCTTAGAAAGAATATCTCATATCTTTTTAGATAAGAATAAAAATTTGTTTTTATCTAAAAGCTTTTGAAATAATTTATAATATTAATGGCAATACCAATATTTTTCTTAGCTTGTTTTTATAATAAAATTTCGGTTTTTGTAATTTGAGACTCTATCAAAAGATTTGTTTTAATATCATTTACGAGGTGTTTTATAATTTTTCTCCTTTGTTTGTAATATTTCTTCTTATTTAATCTTTTTATCATTATCATAGATTTTTGTCAATTTTTTTCCCTTTCTTTACCAATTATTTTATTTGATAGTGACTAACAGTCAAGTTCTGAAAGCAAGCAATCATAAAATAAAGTGTATAGAAGATGAGATAAAATGGAGTAAATATAAAAACTTTTTTTTAACGTTAAAATTTAAAAGAAAAACTATAGACCCCAAAAGTAGATATGGTAAAGAAATAATGTTTACTCCACGTTGTCAATCATCATCAATCAGTCAATGTTAATTGATTTTGAATGATTTTATCGATTTGTAATTTGATTCCGGTGATTAGAAGTTTTCCAAGTAATAAAAACAAAGAAATTATTTGAGAAAAAAAAAATTCCTTTAATATTTTTGAGTCGTTTGTATTATTATTTATCGCCAAGATTTGTTCACGATTTCAAATAAGAAATATCAAAACGGAACAATAACTAAACAGAAATTTACTCACGATTATATTGAGTATCTTAGAGTTTAGAGTATCTACGATGGAAACGTAAATCGAAAAATCAAGATAACAAAAATTATATTCAGATTCAAATTGGATTGGAAGAAGGAAACTTTTTAATGACTTAAAAAAAATTTCCTTTTTTATTTTGGTCATATTCTTTGGTGGGGTGGAGGGGAGGAGGAGAGAAGGAGGGATTTGGTTTTGTTAGATCTACTATTAGGTTAACTAATTTTTTTGTACATAATTTAAAGACGGTATCTGAATTTGAATTTGAATAGAAATTATAAAAATAACTCAATTAGTGATTTTAGTTGGTATATAAAAAAAGTCTATTGCATAAATTAGTACATGATATTTGGATGTTGTTTGGAAATTAGTCGAATGTCCAGTCGCAGATTTGCCAGTTCAATCAATATCCAAAGATTGGAGAGATCGGAGTTTTTTGTGAAGATTTTTATTTCGGCTACCGATTGATAAAAATCAATCGCACGGTTTATCTATTTTTCTTCTACTACCTTTTACCCTTCTTTTGGGATTTTTTTATTTGACAAATTGTTTATATAGAAATTTGATACAGATTGTCCCCCTGATAGGTATCTTCATATCTGTTCATAGTTATTTACATTTATTTCTCATTTTCTACTTGTCTATCGATACTAGAGGATAATTTAAATGTGTTTAGGTGTTGTTAACATTGGTTTTCATGATCTTATTTAATAATTATGAATTCTAATCAACGAAAATTCCAAGTTCTCCATGATCGCATACTATATTGTCAATGTGGAAATAGTAACTGAATAGAAGGTTCATTGTAGTTGTGTCAGGATCAATGCCTTGAAAAAAAATTTCAACTTATATTAAGAGAAAATTACTTTCTATAAAAATTTTCTATAAAAATAATTTTCTATTAAAATTTTCTATAAAAATAATTTTCTATTAAAATTTTCTATAAAAATAATTTTCTATAAAAATTTTCTATAAAAATAATTTTCTATAAAAATTTTCTATAAAAATAATTTTCTATAAAAATAATTTTCTATAAAAATTTTCTATAAAAATAATTTTCTATAAAAATATTCTATAAAAATAATTTTCTATAAAAATTTTCTATAAAAATAATTTTCTATAAAAATTTTCTATAAAAATAATTTTCTATAAAAATTTTCTATAAAAATAAGAATTTTCTGTAAAAATTTATGTATATTTTTTCAATAACCATTTTTTCAAAAGAAATGGTATTTTTGAAATGCTTATATTTTTGGCAATTATTCAATTTTAGTTTTAAAAGAGAATTAATCTATAAAAATATAATATATTTTAAAAAAAACGTTGAAATGAAAACGTAGCATTTTATGCCTCATTTTGTATTCAAATCGAAAATTAATTTCAATAATTTGCCATTTACATAACTCCGCCTATCTCTGGCAGCCAGTTAAGTACTTGTTAAGCGGATCGGTGTGGGCAAAAAGCGCAAATTATCCCCTTTGGAAGCAGGCGGGCAAATTAATGTCCTCCTTTTTATAGTACACCCTACAGCCAAGGTGTAACTTGTCCATTTCTTTATACGCACAAATCCCACTTTAAACACAAAGCATTGTGCCCGTCGGGTAATCACATCAATTACTACGAATAAATTATCAGCTTTTCAAATGAATTTCGAGACAAGGTATAGAAGTGGTGCAGTCTCCAGTGCGTACCAATATAGTCAGCAAGCATGCGTCCGATTTTTATAACTACAAGTCATTACAGCCTTTTGATACGGTTGCAGCACCTGAGTTACCTTAATGAGCATAAATTAAAGAAAAGTGTGAAGAGGTGCAAACGAAATGAAATTTATGATGCATCAAAACGGCATTTATCTTTTCAACAAATGCGGAAGGAACTTTCTTTCCTTTTAAATTATTTATTTTCGAACACACAAAAATTTGAAATTTTCAGTTGAAGTTTTTGGTCGAATTTTCTGTTTAAATTTACAATTGAAATTTTCGGTCGAATTTTTCTGTTTAAATTTTCAGTTGAAATTTGTGGTCGAATTTTTCTGTTGAAATTTCCAGTTGAAATTTTTGGTCTAATTTTCTGTTTAAATTTCCAGTTGAAATTTTTGGTCGAATTTTTCTGTTGAAATTTCCAGTTGAAATTTTTCGTCTAATTTTTCCGTTTAAATTTTCAGTCGAAAATTTCGGTCGAATTTTTCCCTTTAAATTTTCAGGTGACAATTTCGGTCGAATTTTCTGTTTAAATTTTCAGTTGAAATTTTTGGTCGAATTTTCTGTTTAAATTTCCAGTTGAAATTTTTGGTCGAATTTTTCTGTCGAAATTTCCAGTTTAAATTTTTGGTATAATTTTTCCGTTTAAATTTTCAGTTGAAAATTTCGGTCGAATTTTCTGTTTAAATTTCAGTTGCAGTTTTTGGTCGAATTTTTCTGTCCAAATTTTCAGTTGAAGTTTTCGGTCAAATTTTCTGTTTAAATTTTCAGTTAAAATTTTTAGTCGAATTTCTGTTTAAATTTCAGTTGAAATATTTGGTCTAATTTTCTGTTTAAATTTTTGGTCGAATTTCTGTTTAAATTTTCAGTTGAAATTTGTGGTTGAATTTTTCTGTTCAAATTTTAGTTGCAGGTTTTGGTCGAATTTTTCTGTCCAAATTTTCAGTTTAAGTTTTCGGCAAAATTTTCTGTTTAAATTTTTCAGTTAAAATTTTTAGTCGAATTTTCTGTTTAAATTCGGTTGAAATTTTTGGTCTAATTTTCTGTTTATATTTTTGGTCGAATTTCTGTTTAAATTTACGTTCGAATTTTTCTAATTAAATATTTAGTTAAAATTTTCGGTCGAATTTTCTGTTTAAATTTTCACTTGAAATTTGTGGTTGAATTTTTCTGTTCAAATTTTAGTTGCAGTTTTTGGTCGAATTTTTCTGTCCAAATTTTCAGTTGAAGTTTTTGGCAAAATTTTCTGTTTATATTTTTCAGTTAAAATGTTTAGTCGAATTTTCTGTTTAAATTTACAGTTGAAATTTTCGATCGAATTTTTCCCTTTAAATTTTCAGTTGAAATTTGTGGTCGAATTTTTCTGTTTAAATTTCAGTTGAAATTTTTTGTCGAATTTTTCTTTCTAAATTTTCAGTCAAAATTTCAAAATTTCAACTTATATTTTCAAAAAGATGAATTTACGGATAAATTTCGGTAAAAATTTTCAGAGAAATTTTCAGTTGAAATTTCGGTCGTTTTTCTGTTAAAATTTTCAGTTGAAATTTCAGTCAAAAACTTTCGGTCCAATTTTTCAATTGTAATTTTAAGTTGAATTTTCTAGCTAAATTTTCATTTAAAATTTTCAGTGTAAATTTGTGGAAAACTTTTCTATAAAATTTTTTGTACAAGTTTACGCTGAAAATTTTATTAAAGAATTTTCCCCAGTTTTTGAGCTAAAATAGAGCACGATAAAAACAATTGTTTATTGATTATAGAGAAAATTTTCTTCTTTTTAGGTGCTGACTTTGCCAAAGCTAAAATTTATTAGGCTTATTAGTTAATAAATTAAAAATGTTGCTTGTTAATTGACTTAATTTCCATTAATGATCGTATAAAAATAATTTGTTCTTATTAATTCAGCTTTTATTATAATGATTTTTAGACTGCTCTGTAGAGACCTACCATAATAATATGACTGTTTGTCAAAGTCTAGTAGTATTGAGTCAGTGATACTCTACAGCAAGGAACTCTGCGTTCGTCTTTTTTTTCCAAATTAACTTTCTCCGTCGACAATATTAGTTAGCCCAATGAACCTATGCCATATTTTATATAAAAGGCGTATTCGATCAATAATTTTCTTTCTGTTTATCATAAAGTCTGTGAGGTTTATAAATAATAATTTTTTTTTTTATATTATTATATTATTAATATTATTATACATGCGATTATGCACAATTTTCAGAATAAATGCCGATAATTGATTGGCGCGATATAACAAATAACGAACAAAATGCATTCAATACCGTATAATATTGGTTAGCGAAGAATTGTTGATTTTTTTACTTGATAACAAACGGAAAACACCACCATTGGTGTCCAGTGAAACAAAGTGGAATACAGAAAGTGGACAGAGGAGATGCGTTTGGTGGCTTGTTTGCCGCGTTACTAGAAGATGGAAAAAAGAAGAGCAGAAAAACATTTTCTTTCGAATTCGTTGGAATCGTTGATATCGACAACGATTCCTCGACAACGACTCGACAAGACTTCTTTGGAACTGGGCTTCTTATATCCGCAAAACGATGTGAAGGGCGAGATCTCAACAATATATATTTTACATCTTCGGGATGAAGGTCTTTAGGTAGTAACTTTTTCACGGTAACTAACTTTAGTAAGTTGCTGAGATCTGTAGCGGTGGTTGGTATTTGAATTCAATCTTTTTGGTCAATAATTCCTTGGAAAGATTCGGGACCACATTGATGCGATCTACTTGATTCCGTTTTCTCGAATACAAGTACTCAGGTTGGCGCTTCTCATCTTCTACATCTTGCCAATAATTTGAAATTGCGTTCAAGATAGGATATGCTGCATTTGTACTTTCGGTTAAAGAAAGAATCATCAAAAATCAATGAAAACAATAAATAGAAACATGACCCATGGTGCAGTCACATCTTCAAAGCACATAAGTAACGATACTGGTTCTGGTGCGTATTCTGTCCAATCAACAACTTGCCGACCACCAATAAGACCACAGTTTCGTTGGACTGTCAATTTTATCCTATTGAAGTGTCACATGGAGTCAGATTATTTTTGAATCTACTATACACACAAGATAGTTCTCATCCTATCCTATGTAGAGGGTTTCCCCCATTTCATACATCCTCTCATATAAAGAAACTGCCAGTAAACGCAATGATGGTCTATTCGAAATAGTAAGTTTCTGGAAAATAACCTATACTGTACCTTTGGTGGAAATTCATATCCTTTTCTCCTATATATACAAACGTGCAAGAAAGGCAAATCCGATATTTGCAAACTGCTACCAACCACTTAAGATCTTGGAGAAACGTTGTTACAATTTGCAATTTGTTCATTGCCATGTTGTATGGATCTGTCTTGTTGCAACCGAAAGGCTACACGTTACAGTGCATCTTCTTATTGTTTTCAATATTCCCGAGTGTATCTAATTTGTTTCGAAGCTTTTTGATATGTTCCGAAAGTTGATTCTTCTTATCATTGTGTATTTGTACTCGTTTTTTAACTTAAAGTTAAACTTGACTGTCAATTTTAGTTTTTGTATTTAACCACTGAGAAAAAATGTGTCATTTTACTTAATCTAATCAGATAGTATATATTTAGGTACATAGTTGATTAAATCAATTTCCATTTTGAAAAGTTTTCCATTTTTTTTTTTTAAAAAAAGGTTCAAATTTTATTTTTTATTTAATTAATTTTTTTATATTATTTTAGAGTTATAAATATAGCAGGTAGATTATTAAAAAAAAATTGAATTTAGAAAAGATAAACAATTTTTGTATAGTATTACAGTGAAAGGTTATTGTTTAACGTGATTTAGTTGCCAATGCCATAGACCACGAGTCGCCTACGACCATAGGAATCGAGATACGCTCAATCAACGCACCACCATTGCAGGCAGTTAACAGATAGATTCAGTTACAAGCTGACTCTCCACCTGCTGGTGGCGAGGACTATCTAAACCTCTACTGTCATAAGCTACATTTACCAGTTACCTCCCACCTGCGATCAGAAGACCGTACCCGCGACATGGGTATTAACCACAACCACCATGTTGCCGCCAGATGGCGCCTCACCTCGATCGGGCACATTATATTCTACTGTGGGGCTCCCGATCCCCGTGGTACCCATTTTTGTTTTAAGAGTACTTTGGTTTGTACTCCGCTTATAGAGCTACGGTAAGGAATCTTGTAAATTCCTAGGCACCGCTAGGCCAGCTCAGATACGCGGGTTCGCCAAAACCCGATGGTACAACCGGAATGTATAGTATTACAGTGGTACCTCGGCATACGAGTTTAATTCGTTCCGCAACCTTGCTCGTATCTCAAAGCAAATTTCCCCATTGAAATTAATTGAACTGCGGTTAATCCATTCCAGCCCCCAAAATGTCACCCCAGTTATTTTTGTTACGTGTTTTTGAATAAGAAAAAATGTATTTATAAATGACAAATATTATACAAAAACATAATAAAAGAGAATGTAAAGAAATAAACTAGATTTATAAAGTGTTACTTTCGCTTAATTTTCGTCACTGCTCACTGGTCTTTGCCTTTTTCGCCACGCTTTTCTCACTTTCACCTGTAGGCCGTTTAAAGAAAACATGTCCAAGGGGGTTTGTTTCTTCCTCCCTTTCAGAATGTTCCGGAAATGAGTTAGGCAAGTCTCATTAAATAGCTCCGATGCACGACCAGTTGCAACTTTTTCTGGGTGTTTCTTTTACACGAATTGTGAAACTATCTCCTACATTCTCGAGATCTCCTTTATCTCACTTGTAGAAATAACCTCCTCATCCTCTGGCTCAATCAATTTTCTGCAGAACCTCCGTATGCTCCTGTAACTGTAACTCTTATATCTCCTAGGTCGTCAGTTCCTGGGTGTGCTCCTCGACGAGCTCGTTCACGTCTCTCTCATCCACCTCCAGACCCATGAATTTCCCCAGAGACACAATCTCCTCCTCTACTGACACACCGGGTTCGAATTCTTCGAAGGTTCTTTCGTCTACAGCTTCAGGCCACATATTCTTCCATGCAGAGGTCAAGGTCCTCGTTGTAACACCCAGCCACGCCTGATCAATAATTCTGAGGCAAATCACGATATTAGAGTGGTTTTTCCAGAACTCTCGAAGGGTGAGGTTTGTGTTCTCCATCACCTCAAAGCAGCGCCGAAACAGATGCTTGATGTATAGCTTCTTAAAATTAGAAATCACCTGCCGATCCATGGGATGCAGGATAGGAGTGGTGTTGGGTGGTAGGTAGAGAACCTTTATAAACTTGAACTCTTCGAGGATGTCATCTTCCAGGTTCGGTGGATGAGTAGGAGCATTGTGGAGGACGAGAGGGGCTTGCACGGGTAGGTTGTTTTCCTGTAGATATTTCTTAACAGAAGAGTCAAAAACCAGGTTTACCCACTCCACAAAGAACTGCCTGGTGACCCATGCCTTCGGGTTTGCCCTCCACATAACTTGCAGTTTTTCTTTTAAAATCTTATGTGACTTTTCCGGGGTTATACGAGCAGAGGCCTGATCTTGCAGTCGCCACTCGCATTGCGTTTGTTGCCTGGCATCGTCTTCTCCTCTGCCGTTATGTAAGTCCTATTCGGCATCCTTTTCCAGAAGAGCCCTTTCTCGTCACAGTTGAAGACTTGCTGGGGGATATATCCTTTGGCTTTAATCAGTTAGGAAAATGTTTTAAGGTAATCCTCAGCTGTCTTCACATCCGAACTTGCTGCCTCACCATGCCTGACGACGGAGTGAATGCCAGTCCTTTTCTTAAAGTTCTCAAACCAGCCCCGGCTGGCTTTAAACGAGTCTTCCGATTCCTCGCCCGTTGAAGTGTGCGGGGTTTTCGTCAGCAAATCTCCGTAGATCGCTCGTGCCTTCTCGCAAATGCTGGTCTGCGTCAAGGTATCTCCTGATCGTGGCCAGGGGGATTTACGCGCGAAAGCGTGACGCGCGGTTCGTGTGTGACCGTGTGTGTGTGATCGTGGCCGACCCGCTAAGCCGATTGCTCGTATCTCAAATTTTGCTCGTATTTGAAAGCAAAAAAATCGCTCGCTCGACGCCTCGCATCTCAAAAAAATCGTACGTTGGGGCACTCGTATGTCAAGGTACCACTGTATTTATTAAGTGGGTTGGAAAGAACAGACCTGTGATCCAAGATGGCATTTGTTTAGTTTAAGGTTTGCTATTTTACATTATGGATCGGCGAATCACTTATCAACGCAATTTTAGTAGAAGGAAGTTTTCTTAAGCGACAAGGGTCATGTCCCGTTTGATGGATACGTCAATAAATAAAAATTGCTCTGAAAACCCACAAGTGACTATGAAAAGATCAAGGTATCAGCGAAGAGTAACTGTCTGGTGTGTATTTAGATCTAAAGGCGTAAAAGGCATTTTACTGAGGGCTATAACCGTATAATAACCGATATTTCTTGGCCTGATTTTGTAATCTCAACAAAAAGGCACCACAAGCCACACAATATTAAATATGTTGGCATTTTTATGCAAACAATTTCCAGAACCCGTAATTTCGTGCGATTTTTAGAGGATATGTGAAAGATCGATCACAAACTTGCGAGCAATTAAAAACTAATATCCGTCAAGTAATAGCCGAAATATGCGAAAAACTCATCAAAAATGACCTCAAAAGACTCGAGTCCTACAAGAAGTTCCTTGGTAGCCATTTAAATAATGCAAGATTCCATGTCATCTACTTTGTGCATCGGAAAATAACTTTACTTTCCGATACACTAAGTAGATAACTCCTTTCAGTCTTTGATTTATTTCAAATGATTTTTCAGTTTTACAATAGACAATCTAGATGGAAAAGGGTCTTATTTAGTTTAGAATTAATTAAAAATTTCCAAAAATAAAAATAATACAAATCGTTTAAAATTTTTATAGTTCTGATACCATTTAAGCCATATTCTTATCGTTTTAATAAAATCAATTCATTAAAAAGATAAACTAGAATTGAAATTATTAGCATAAATGATCAAAATCGGTATAAACATTATTTCTTGGAATACGAGTATCTTCCATCTTAATTAGCAAAGAAAGCAATCCAACTTTCAAGATTTTGCAGGGTGACAAAAGTAACCGTCAATAAATAAACAATGTCCGAGACAAACCATCACAATTGATTGAGTGAATGGATATATAGTACACGGACAAGAGTGAGTGAATGAGTGTTTTGTGTAGAACAGGCATGTAAACTCGTCTGCCTAATAATCGATTAAATTCAATTCAGTTCCAATGCTCAAGACTGACAGATGATGTCGGTATAAATTCTTTCATCAGACCATCCTTCTTGGATGGTTAGTAGTTGTCTTGACGGCTACTACTCCCTTCGCTTCGCATTGAACATAAGAGAATCGTGAACGATACTTTTGGCTGCATTCCGATTCGACGCGTTCCACAATTGGAAATGAGATTCGATTGCATTTACCGACGTGACCAGTAAAAGAACCGCCACCAAAACAAACCCACCATCGATCGCCAGCCATCGAATCTACATACACAATTGACAATATCGAACACTAACAATAGTAGACAACAAAAAAATATGTTGGTTTTTGGATTTTTTTTTCGTTACTCCGAATATATTATTTTATTTTTTTTTAAGATACAACATCCTTTTTTCTTTATTGATTCTGCGTTAACAAGAGATACGATAACGATTCGTTCATCCTTTTTGAATCTGAACAAGGTGATATAAAGAACACAATTCGCGTACGGTTCTGTCACACTGTCCTGACAATACGAATAAATTTCATTGCAGAAATGCACATATTCGATTTGTGATGGGTACATACTAATATATAGTCAGTATACGTTGTACAAAATTGTACATTCTTATGCCTACACGAAGTCACCAAGCCAGCCACCAAGCCAACAAGCCTCCAGCAGACAAGACTATACAAGAGACTGCACCATATCGGATGAAACGCACAGCATTCAAATCACAGTCAAAATCGGAACCGAATCGACGAGAAATCGATAAAACCAATCTACCTTTGGTCTTTCTGGTGGACTTGGTTGTTATTTTATTGTATCTTTTCTCGTATTGTAATGAGACCATACAGAGGGTAGTATGCAGATTTAACTCCACAGCCGTACATAGAAAAATTTTGTAAAAGGAAAAGAAAAATGACTAAAGTTCAGAAAAACAAAATCAAACAATTGCCATCTCTATCTACAAAAGGGTTAGTATTTTTCCCGCCGTCGGGTACAATTTGTATCCGCACAAGGAGCAACATGGAAAAGAGTTACCTAACCTGGGAACAGGTTCATCTCAGACAATACGGCGACGATTTTCAATTCGTGAATAGAAATTTTCAAACAATTGTGAAAATTTTTAATGATCTCATTTTTATTAATTAGGGTTTTTCTTTTTACAATAAGCTTTTCACTAAATGAAATTAAAAGGACGAGGGTCGTTAAACAACTTCTTGGCGTAAGCTACAATACAATATCGATATGATTTTTTTTTTATTAAATAAAAAACTGGTCTTAAAATTCCTGCGAAAAAATAATTCAATGTAACGGAAAAGTATAGCTTTAAAAAATATGTTAAAATGGATTTGAAAAATTGTCTATTTTTATTAGAAGTTGAAAATAGAATAAATTTTCGTCAAAAAGTCAAAAAATATTAATTTACATAAAAAAGTAAAAAAAAAAAAATTCTATTTTCGGGAAACGGTGAAAAAAGATCCATTTTCGTCAGAAGGCGACAAAATATCGATTTGGCTTTTTCAATTCTGTAAATTCAAATTGGTTTTATAATAGTATTGTGGGTTCCAGGTTGATCTCTTTTTTGGACAAACTTCTCAATAACGCACTTATGTTAAGTACACTGAATCTTAAAAACAGACCAATTTTAGTAAAAAGAAAAAAAAACAATTTTTCGGCAAAAGGTAATCAGAAGGCGACAAAATATCAATTTTTACGATAAATTAGGAAAAAGATCACTTTTTAAATGTGTTTTATATAGTATTACTTTTCGAAGCATAAATTGGTAAACCCTTTACATTATTACGAACACAAAAAGCGTCATTACCGATTTTGGTTTTTCAATTCTGTAAATTCAAATTGGTTTTATAATAATATTGTGGGTTCCAGGTTGATCTCTTTTTTGGACAAACTTCTCAATAACGCACTTAAGTACACTGTCGAATTATGTGGACTTCAAGGTGTAAAAAGGTGGACTGCTTTTAATAAAGAATGAAAGTAATATGAGCAATCATCTGTTGAGACATTTTCATTCTCTATCTCGTAAACCAGAATTGGAGACTGTGGATAAGGGATTGTAACTAATTTTAAGCTATTTATATGGCTATTCCCATGCATAAGTGGCAGTCTTAAGCTTAGATTACACTGTACGTGCAATGCACGATTTAAAAAGGAATTTTTCCCTTTTTTTGCTCGTCTAACAGTTAAATATATGCGCAAGCATGTACGAATTTTGCTCGTGCACAAAATTGTGCAAATTTGCCGCAAACAAAGTTTTGTGCATTGTACGTTCAGTCTTATCATAGTGTAATCGATTGCATGAACATCTGCAAGAATAAATAATCGCGATGCTCGAGCAATTTATGCGAGCAAAAAGGAATTTCAACAAGTTGAAATATATTTTCGATCGTGCAAACGGTTTATGCATTTTCTATTGGTGAATTTTCCTATGAATTTATATTATGAGTGATATTTTCATATAAATTTATTAAGTTTTATTATTTCAATACGTTTATTTATTTTATTAAATATTTTATATTTAATTCATTATTAATTTCAATGTTAATATTTCATTTTTAAAATTTACATTATTTACTTTTAATTTTATTTTTCATAATTTAGAATCAACATTTTTCATTTTTTATATCAACTAAAATAAATATTATCAATCAAGTGTACTATATTTTTTTTTGCTACGTATTTTTTTAAATTTTACAGCAGGTAACCTTCAGTTTGCATAAATCAAAATAGCTTTAAATTATTAATAATAAATAATAAAGTTATAATTTAAATAAAATTTAGCATATTTATAAAATAAATACGCATAAATTAATTAGTCAAATGTCAAAATAAACCAAATGCAAAAAACGAGTTCGCAACGAGCAAATGTAATATATGTACGAGCATGCACGATTCAAATATGTAGAGGTATGCACAATTTTTTCCTTCTTTATGCTTGCCGCGAGCAAAAATTGCTCGCTCTCGACAAAATATCGTTCAATTGTACGATTAGTGTATCATACTGGCGAGCTGTTCGTACAATTGAACGATTTGACTGCGAACTTTTTGCAGGAGAAAATCGTGCATTGCACAAACGGTATAATCGAAGCTTTAGAATCAAATATTCTAAAGCTTCGATTATTTTAGAATATTTGATTCTAAAGCTCCTGAGGATTCTACCACCAGGTGTATAAGCTTAAATCCGCTGTTTCGTCATAGATGGCGTAAGTGAGCGTATTAAGCTACCATGGGCACGCCATACTTTTTTTATGAGTTTGACATCTCTCAACATTAATCAGTGCACATTGTCAGCAATTTCGTACAACAACATACATTTTTCCTTTGGTAATCATATCTAGTTTTGTGACAGAAAAAGAGCATATACGGGAAGCTCTGCTTTTCTGCTTCAATTTGAGGAAATCGGCTGCCGAATCGCATCGAATGCTTATAGAGGCCTATGGTGACAGTGCTTTATCGGAAACAACGTGCCGAAATTGGTTTCGTCGGTTCAACGACGGCAATTTTGACTTATGAAACAAGAAGCGTGAAAATCGGCCTAGTCTCTTTTGGACGAAGACGATACCCAATCGCAAAAAATTCTCTCGGAGCAATTGGGTGTTACTCAACCAACCATTTCAATGCGTCTGCGTGCCATGGGGAAGATTGAAAAGATCGGAAAATGGGTGCCGCATGAATTTAACGGAGCGACGCCAAAACACATGCGAAATCTTGCTCGCCAGACAAAAAAGAAAGTTATTCCTGCATCGGATTGTGACAGGCGATGAAAAGTGGATTTATGTCGAGGATCTTCTCGACAAATCGTGGTTTCATCCCGGCCAACCACCAACATCTTCCCCAAGACCAAATCGCTTCGGACGGAAGACAATGCTGTGCGTTTGGTGGGATCGGCAGGGTATCGTCTACTATAAGATGTTGAAACCTGGTTAAACTGTCAATGCCCACCGCTACAACTGATCAAATTGTACCGTGCTCTGCGTGTAAAAAGGACGGATTATCAGCAAAGACATGACAAGCTGATTTTCCTCCACGACAACGCACCATCGCACACGTTAAAAATTGTCCGAAACTACTTGGAGACACTCAGGTAGGAGGTCCTACCCCATCCCCCTTATTCAGCAGACCTCACCCCTTCCGACTACCACCGGTTTTCGTCGATGGGCCACGCGCTCGCTGAGCAGCACTTCGATTCTTACGAAGACGTCCGAAAATGGCTTGATAAGGGGTTTGCCTCGAAAGAGAAGGAATTTTTTTGGCGTAGTATCCACAAATTGCTCGAGATATGGGAAATATGTGTAGCTAGCGAGGGTAAGAACTTTGAATAAATTTGTTTTTGCTTTATATGAAAAAAATAAGTGTTCTGTTGACTAAAGTTTTTTAGCTTATACACCTGGTACTTAAATGAGATATAGCTGAATATGGTCATATCCTTGCGTAAGTGGCAATGACTGTCTTAGCATCATCAGTATACATATTATGATATATTAAATGGGACCAAGAGAACTACCTTGTGGGATTCCGCTGATATAGAATATTTATTTATATTAATTGCTACTTGGAAATGACGTTGCGAAATATGTGAATTTGAGATATTTTAGTATGTAGAAAAAAGAAAGTTTTGAGTATCCAGATCAGATCGGTAGCCAAACTTCTATTAAAATGAGGAATAGTTAGAGTCGTTTTAATAGTTTTTGATTGTTTAAAATCATTGATCTATTATGACGTAGAATAAAGAAAAAGAGGTTGTATGAAGGAAATTTGCTTCAGAATAGAAGCAATTATTAGATAGTAACCAGGAGCTTTTTTTTACTTTAATAGTAACAGGGATTGAGAATTTTGTTATTTATTTGATTAGTTGATGACTTTTTGATATTGTCATGTAGAGCAAAAGTGTTTACTAAATGTTTGGCAAATACCTCAGCTTTTTCTTTGTTCTACTCGTATTTTGCCCAGGTATAGAAATTTTTTCAGTGGGTGTGATATTTTTTTGTACATACTAAACTACAATAATATCTCCCTAAAACTCTTTGTCGACTTTTTGTTTCCTTCCAACTTCTGGTATTTCATGTAATTTTTACTTCTTTCTATGCTGTCTTCTACTATATTTGGTAGTGGGTAGTTTGCGCTCATATACATACATACTTCCTTGCAGTATGGAATCTAACTCCAGATGTTTTTTTCACATATTTCTAGATATACGATTGCAACTTCTTTTATACAACTATGAACTGATATTTGTTGTTTTCTCCCAGTTTTATGGAAAAACTGAAATAGAAGTTGAGAGATCCTTACAACTGATAAAACAACTGAAACAAACGATTGCAATAATTGCAAGAAAATAATTAATGTTATTCTTATACATAGAAACATATCCAATATACTGGGTTAATACATAAACACGTGCATGTGCAGTATTATTTTACAATCAGGAGTAGTTAATATCATTTCGAACTACAAGAATCAAGATAGTAGCAAAAAATACATGTAGTAGAATATAACGAATGGATAAGGAACAAAATGTTCGTATTCTAGAATTTACAATCATAAAAATAAAGTTGAGCAAAAAGTATTAAACGAATTTTTTAGTAATAGTTTCCACTGTGAATATTCTAAAAAAAAATACACAAGTCTATCAAATGAGGATATTTTGTCTACTATTAGAAGGAAAGTATTTTTTTTAAGACACTTAACTCTCATTTAATATGCAGTGGGAAAAGGAAAAAGATTTCCATAGTTGCATAATAATTTATTACCATACATATTGTCTGCATAAATGTGCATATGCACTTGCATTTGCCGTGAAATATTTTACAATTAATTTAAAATAAATAAAAAAAATTATTTCTGACTGATAAGCCAAAAAGTTGATTCACTATACTCGAAGACTGTTCGTATTTATTATTTTTTTTTAAAGCAAAAATTTTTGTTTCTATTTTGAACAATGAATTATTTCAATAGTTTTGATAAACTCAGTTAAAAACTCATACATCCTTTTCTCTTTGAAAAATAAAATTTAAAAAAATACAGAATATATAACCTTTTAACCGATAAGAGTCTGCATATTATTTATTACATAATATTACTGATAATATTTTTCCTAATCTGATTTATATGATTTATAAAAATAATAAAATAAAATAAACCAAAAAAAAAAAAAATGTGATTTTATTCAAGAGAACATTTTATTATTTATAAATAAAACTCAAAACCGAGTAGGATGGAGTAGAAAACATTAATCGAATCCCTCGAAAAAATAGCAGCTGCTATAAAAAATTTACAAAAAAATCTTCCTATCCACTCACATAATAAATTTTCTCTTTTCTCTTTAAAAAAAAATAGAAAAAATATATTCGGTGAATGCAAAAGTTATGACCGGTTTTTATGATCCTAGGTAAACAATTTTTTTTCTATTTTCTGTTCAGTTTTGGCCTGGCCAGAGTATAGTGAAGAGCCCTTGTATTTTTTCAAAATGTCGGTCGATAAAGTGCATTTACGTCATTGTTTACTTTATGAATTCCGTAATGACAATACCGCGAGTGTGGCAACCAAAAACATTTGCGAAGTGTATGGAGCAGATGTCATCAAAGTTCGACAGGTACGAAGATTGGTTACAAAATTCCGATCTGGGGATTTTTTACTAATTGATAAACCACGACCGGGCGGCCATTTAAGTCTGATGACGACAAATTAAGAGGCATAATAGACACCAATCCACGTCTAACCACCAGGGAGATCGCGTCGATGATGGGAGTCAACTAAACGACCGTATTAAGACATTTGAAGCGTATGGGGATGGTTTCGCGGTACGACGTTTGGATACCTCATCAATTGTTGGCTGCCAATTTATTGGATCGTGTTTCAACGTGCGTTGCTTTGAGTGCGAGACAAAAACATGAACCTTTTTTGCATCGTTTGGTAACGAGAGATGAGAAATGGGTCGTGTCCAACAACGTGACAAGAAAAAGACATTGGGCTATACCCATTAACAACTTCGAAAGCCGAAATCCTTCAAAAAAAGGTTATGCTTTGTGTTTGGTGGGATTGTAAGGGTATTGTGTATTTTGAACTCTTGGAACACAATCAGACAATTACAGCAGAACGATATTGTCAGCACTTATCCAAATTGAACATCGCCCTTCAAAAGGATAGACCAGAATTGGTAAACAGAAAAGGGGTAGTGTTTCATCACGACAACGCGCGACCACATGTGGCTATGATGAGCCAACACAAGCTAAATGAGTTGAATTGGGATGTTATCAAGCATCCACCGTATTCTCCAGATCTTGCTCCTTCCGATTTTCATTTATTCCGATCACTGCAAAATTTTTTAAATGATAAAAAATTTGATACAATAGAGCAGGTAAAAACATCCCTTACTACATTTTTCGCATCGAAATCCACAGAATTTTACACTAATGGTATTAATAAGTTGATAGAAAGATGGGAGGAGGTTATAAGAATGGATGGAAATTATATAATTTATTAAATAAATAATAAAAATTAAAAAAAAAAATGTTTAATTGTATACACAGTGTGTCCGAACTTTATATTTAAATCATACAACATGCAGCGCCATTTAATGTTACAAAACAAGAAAGAGCAAATATAAAATTTTGAAAAAGGATGAATGTATCTTTTTCATCCTTTGCAAATTGTCAATAGATGGCGCTGCATGTTGTCTGCCGAACCATAAAGTTCGGTTATTTTTGGGACATACCGCGTATGTAAAAAACGGTCATAACTTTTGCATTCACCAAAAAATAACACAATTTATCATTAGTGTGTAGGTGACGCTAATTTTTTTTGTTGCAATAATTTTATTTTAATTTTTTGCGTCAATGTTCAAAGTAGTTACATTGAGCAGTTTTACATCGGTCGAGGCGTTGTTTCCACTCGTGGTAGTAGTGCTGGAAGGCCTCAACTGGAATCGCCTTCAGCTCATTGGTTATAATACTCCTTTGGATGATATCGGCAGTATGAAAATAACGTGATTTCAAGTGTTTTTTTTTATCTTGGGAAACATAAAATATGTTACACGGTCTAAGAATTAGGCGAACAGGGTGGGGGGAGGAGAGTTTGGTCACAGAAATTAGATTTTCTAATAAAAACTGGTTGATTGAGATGACCATGTAACACGACGGAGAGCTCTCTTTCGGAGCCTTTCAATGACTTACTCATCAGCTTCATTGTTAATCGACGTTCTGACCTCACAATAGCTCTCTTTATTCCACATTTTTATCCGTTTTCGATTTTGAAGGCTTCCCTTAGCTTCTTGGCTCTCCAAAAATTTTGTATGCCACCAAAAAAGTTATGCCCTCGCAAAGGAATATTCTCCAAGTTCCACTTTACGTAATGAACTTAGGAAGTTTTATGTGGTCAACATTTTAACCAGACAAAGTTGAAACTTGCATTGCACGTCAAGAAGGGTCTGCAGTATTTCCAGATCGCTCTCATTTATTTCTTGTCCCAGTTCGTATCCTGATTATTTTTATCGCTGCTCACGAACTTTTCATATTTTATTCTGTATTTTTTTTATCATTTTAAATACGAATAAGTATTTTTTTAGAAAATTAATAAGACAGGACTTGAAAAAGGTGTTATTGGGTCTAAAAAATTCTTAGTAAAAAGAGTCCTGTCCAAAAAGAACTTTCTAAATTAGCTGTCAATCATTAAAAAAATGAGGATTGAAGAGAATAGGAAATCTTTCACTGTTGACGCAGTCTTTTTGTCCACATATGGCCAAAGATGTTAAATGCCATTTGGTCTGTAGATGTGGCAAGTTCGGAATTACAGTGGGCACAGGACAATGGAAAGATTCCCCCGCCAGCTGACCAGTAAACTTAAAAAATTTTACAGTTGAGAACCGGGTCAAGTTTAGGAGACTGGTACTAAAAATTATTAATTATCTTTTTATAGTGTAGAAAATATTAAATAGGAAAAAATATTTTTAAATTTTTTTTATAGCAATTAAAATCACTTTAAGGCTAAAGTCCTTTACAATTTTTTTTTCGGTTGTCTTCCTTTGTGTAAATTTCTAATCTTACACTAAAATAATTGTTCAACAGTTTTCCCATAAAATAGTGAATTAAAAATCCTTCTCTTAAAAGTATTCCTATTTAAAGGTCTTATAATGAAACCGATAAAAATAAATCACAAAAATGTTATACAAAAATTACAAATTTAAAAAAAAAAATTTTAAAGACCCATTAGTGCAGTGTGCTAATTTATTACTATTAAAATGTTAATTTCCTTTTAACACCTGCACAGAAATGTATCCTTTTTATTATCTTGAAAAAGATGTACAGCATTTTTTATACGGAAATCTCTTTTCTTTTAAGGGTAAATGATATTTTAATAGGAAAAAGAAAACTTATAAGACTAATTAAAAAAGTGTTAAGGTGTACAAATTGGCCATTCAAAGGTATTCATTGGAATTTATCTGTAAGAATCTTTGATTTTTGAATATTTATTTTGTATAAAAAAAAAACCTACTATTATAATAAGTTTAAGAGAATCTTGCAAGAAGTGATAAAATTCCATAATATCTTATAAAAAAGTACTTAAAACTACAGTCATTACGTAAGAATACGATGAACATTTGTTCAAATTGTTGTTGATGATTATCCTAAATTTCTTTGGTAATTTTTTGAGAGAAAATATGCAGTTTTTACATACAGGCCAGATAAGAAGAAATTGTACGGAAATTGCATTTTTTCATTTGTGCATTTTTCAGTTTAAATGTGTTGCTTAATATCAGATAATTAAGATTTTGTTTTATTTTTGTCCTTCAACCTTTTGGTATCATTTGAGCTAAATGGATAATTAATATTATTAATTTTTAATCCTTTCCCAAAAGAATGTATTTTGCATTAAATAAAATTTTATAAATTTCGTTATTCGCAAAAAAAAACATCCTCCACGTTAGTAGAATGTACTTATTTACTTCTAAATTACATTCGGGTACTCATTCTGTTGATTCATTCTTTTTTTTCACTTATCTAAGGTTCTAATAAAAAATTGTCAAAAGGCAATATTTTTACCTACAAGTTATTCCTTGTACAAATATTACTAAAAATATTCTTTCTGGTTCTACCCAATTTTTAAGTTGCATATTCTTGATTGTAGTTTAAAAGAAATTTATTTTCCATAATATTTATGCATATTTTTCTTTCAAAATTATATATTATATGATAATATTCATACTCTAGTATTTATTTTGTACTTATGAGTTGTATTATCTTTAAAACTTAGTTGCAATAAAACTTGGCGTTATTATTTTGTTTCTGAAATTTACATGAATGATAAAATGCATACCATTTTAGATATTTGTCTTCCTTCTTAAACGAGCATAATAACGACGAGATAAGTGAGAAAAATGCATCTACACATAGTAGCATAGATAAACAGAAGTTAGTTTTTGAGTTTTCCTAAAGACTTTTCGTGCAAATATTAAAGAAAATATAAAGAAAAGATGACAAATAACTACAAGATACATCAAATACAATAATAAGATGATAACACTTAGATTATCTAAGGTGTAATTTCTGTAAAATAACAATGAAATGATTAGTATACAATTTCTTAGGCTTAAGTATATTATTTCGAATAGCACAACCTGCGTTAAAAAAAGTTTTTATTAAAAATTTTTAAGAGTAAATTAAAATAATTTTAATTTACTCTTAAAAATTTTTAATAAAAACTGTTTGGCAAAAAAAAAAAGTTTTTATTGAAAAATTTTAATAAAAACTGAATTTTTTTAATTTTTTTTTAAAACTTAAACAAGAACTGCTTAAAAAAAAATTGAACTTTCTGTTTGACGATTTCAATTAAAATTGTTTTTGATTAAAAAAATTTTAGTAAAAAAAAAATTTTAAAAAAAATGTTTACCCCAAAAAATTATTTTTTTTTTTTTTTTAAAAATTCGCAAATTTTTTTATTTAAGTTTTTATCCGATTTTTACGGCAATTTATTAAAAGTTTTTGATGATTTAAACTATTTTTATAAAATAACATTTTTTGTTATTACAATAAATTATCAGTAAAATAATATCATTAAAAGAAAAGCTTAAAAAAACAAAATGTTCGTGAAAATTTTTTTATTGAATATGAGGTCTGTTCAAAAAGTATCGGGAATTTTGTGTTTTTTTTTTTTAATTATTTAATTATTTATGAATATCATTTTTGTCCCCTTCAAAATAATCCCCACCAGATATTATACACTTGTGCCAACGTTTTTTCCAATCCTCGAAGCACTTCAAAAAATCATTTTTTGTGATGTTTAGCTTCTCCTTCGATGCCGTCTTTATCTCCTCAATCGTAGCGTCGTCCTTTCATGGGGCTCTTCAGTTTCGGGAACAAGAAAAAGTTGCAGGAGCCCATATCTGCGGGATACGGTGGCTGCGGCATTATTAGTGTGTTGCTTTTGGCCAAAAATTCGCGCACAAGCAACGATGCGTGAGCAGGGGCGTTATCATGGTGCAAAAGCCAATTTTTGTTCTTCCACAAATCCGGGCGTTTCTGGCTGATTGCTTCACGCCACTTGCGCATAACATGCAGGTAATATTCCTTATTGACCGTTCTACCGTGTGGCAAGAACTCATGATGTAAGGAAAACCTTCACATTCGACCGAACTTGGCGCGGTTTTTTCGGTCTTCGCTCCTGCGGCAGCTTCCATTGGCATGATTGAGCTTTGGTTTCTACGTCATAACCATAAACCCATGATTCGTCACCAGTTATGACCCTTTGGAGCAAATTTGGGTCGTCGCGGACAGAATCCAACAGCTCCTTAGCAATGTTAATGCGATGCTGTTTTTGTCGAAATTGAGCAATTTTGGTACGAATTTCGCGGCGACCCGTCTCACAACCAAATCATTGGTAAAAATCGAATGGCACGAGCCAATCGATATGTTTAAGCCCTCAGCAACTTCTCTAACGGTGATTCGACGATTGGCCAATACTATTTTCTTCACTTCATCAATGTTTTCGTCTGTTGTTCGGGCATCCGGCACGCTTTACGTCGTTCACATCTTCTCGGTCCTCTGAGAACATTTTGTACTACCGATAAACGTTGCTTCGGTCCAAGGTAGCTTCACCATATGTCACAGTCAACATTCAGAATGCGTCCGCGCAATTAATTTTGTTTTTCACACAAAATTTGATACAGATCCTTTGATCCATTTTTTGGAATGGGCAAAAATCGATGGCGAGCCAAAACACGTGCAAGCAAAGCAGCTGTCAAAAATGAACTGAACATTCAAAATGGCCGAACTTGTCGGCATAAGTGAGAGACATGAGTATCAACATAATGCCACAAAAAAATCGAAAATCAAATATACGAAGTGTGTCCCGAACTTTATATTTAAATCATACAACATGCAGCGCCATCTATTAAAAATTTGCAGCATTGAAAAGATACATTCATCCTAAATTCATGTAAATCGGATGACAGATTTCAATAAAAGAAAAAGTGTGCTAATGTTACAAAACAAAAATGGAACAAAGAGCAAATATAAAATTTTGTGTTAAACTTGAAAAAAAAATTCTCTGAGACATACGAATTGATAGAAAAAGTTTATGGTGATGATTGTATGAGTCGTACTCAAGTTTATACGTGGTTTACCCGTTTTAAACTGGTCGTGAGGATTTAAATGACGACCTAAGGCCAGGTTGTCCAGAATGTAGTAATCGTACTGAATTGGTGGAAAAAGTCCGTGAAATCATTGGTATCGATGCAAATTTTACTACGAGAATGTTGGCTGAGGAATTAAATACGAGTAAAAACACTATTTGGAGAATTTTAACTGAAGATTTGGGTAAAAGAAAGGTCTGTGCGCGTTTTGTTCCACATGAATTAAATGAAGACCAAAAAATCGCTCGTGTGGATCAATGCAAAGACATTATTGAAACTGCTGAAAACGATCCAGACTTTCTTGATTCGATCATAACTGATTATGAGTCATGGTGCTTTAAATATGACCCTGAAACTAAGCGTCAATCTGCTGAATGGAAGTCCAAAGGTGAGCCTAAACCAAAAAAATTGCGTTTTCAGAAGTCTCGAATCAAGACAATATTGATTACTTTTTATGATTCGAAGGGTATTGTCCACAAGGAATTTGTTCCAGAAGGTCGAACTGTTAATGGAGAATACTATTTAGGCGTTTTAGATCGTTTGTGGAAAAAAATTGGTCGTGTTAGACCTGAATATCCAGCAGGACAACAGCTGTTTTTATTGCACGATAATGCACCACCTCACAAGACCAAAAAAGTGAACGAATTTTTGATGAAAAAACGGATTTCTCTCATCAACCACCCTCCGTCTTCACCTGATCTATCACCATGTGACTATTTTCTATTTCCAAAACTGAAAACCAAGATGAAAGGAGCATTTTATTATGATTCAAGCAGCCGTAACCGAGATGCTGAAGAACATTCCTATAAATGACAAAAAAAATCTATGCATGTGCTAGTTGATCGTTCCAAACGTTGTATTGAGTCTAATGGAACCTATTTTGAATAAATAATAACTTTCAAAGATAATATTGGGTGTATAACTTAAAAATGCGGGATTTTTGGCAAACTTTGAGTGTTTATTTTGAAAAATTGTTACAATATATTTTATTCAAAGTATTGTCCATCGGAAGCCACTACTTTTTCCCATCTTTCCGGCAACAAATGGATTCCGCGCCAAAAAAAACTGCTCCGGTTTTGAGGCCAAGAATGAATCGAGCCAATTTTTGATGCCCTGTTCTGAAGTGAAGCGTATTCCGGTGAGGGCGTTTTGCATGGATCTAAACAAATGGTAGTCTGGGCTATAAGGCGGGTGAGGCAAAACTTCCCAGCCACTGTTTTCTAAATAATTTTTAACCGGTCTTGCAACATGAGGCCGAGCGTTGTCATGATGGAAAATTATGGCTTCGTGTCTGGTCACATATTCCGCGCGTGTTTCGGCCAATGCTCGCTTCAAACGGATTAATTGTGTTCGGTAGAGGTCGCCTGTGATCGTCTGGCCCGATTTCAATAGCTCATAATAGATCACACCCTTCTGATCCCACCAAATACAGAGCATTACCTTGGCGCCATGGATATTTGGCTTTGGTGTTGATTTGGCTGGTTGGCCGGGCTTCACATACGATTTTTTGCGCTTTGGGTTGTCGTAATGAATCCATTTTTCGTCGCCAGTAATGATTCGATTAAAAAACGACTTCTTTTTCTGCCGTTCAAGCAGCATTTCGGACATGCAAAATCGCCTTTCAACGTCTCTCGGCTTCAATTCATATGGGACCCAATTTCCTTGCTTTTGGATGAATCCTGCTGCTTTCAAACGTTTTGAAATGGCTGCTTGAGTGACTCCCAATGATTTTGCAATTTCTTCTTGAGTTCGACAACAGTCTTCGTCGAGTAATGCCTCCAAATCTTCATCTTCAAACTTTTTTGGCTGACCTGGTCGTTCTTTGTCTTCCGTGTCAAAATCACCACTTCTGAACCGCACAAACCATCTCTCGCACGTTGAAATCCATGGAACATATTCAGGATAAGCTTCGGTGAGCAATAGATGTGCTTCAGCTGCTTTTTTTTCAAATTGAAGAAGTAAATCAACACTTCCCGCAAATGGGACTTTTTTGGTACGAAATTCGACATTTTTGAAGGAAAAAAAAACTTTGTTGTTTACACTATTTCGTTCAATGACTAATCGAGAATGAATGACAGATGTTTAACCTCCAAAATGCCATATGAGTTATTATTAACACAAACCATGTGTAAAAGTTATGCCATCTGTTGTCAATCCCGCATTTTTAAGTTATACACCCTGTTGTCAATCCCGCATTTTAAGTTATATTATAATATGTATTTTATTCTATATCCAAAAAGTTCCGTTATATTTGGGACATACTGTGTACGTAACCCGCGAAAATTCAAAATTCGCAATACTTTTTGAACAGACATAAATAAAATATTTTTTTTCTCGTCAATTTTTTTTTAGATAAAATGTCTAAAAATACCATGGAATATTAGGAAAAATAAAATTGGGGGGCTTGTGTGTTCAATTTAGACTTTTGTGTGTATTATAGACACACTTGAATGTATAATTTTGTGCTTTAAAGAAAATTTTGTTCTAAAGAAAACAAATTTTTATTTAATCTTTTTTTTGTTGTTTTACAATAAAAATAGTAAAAATTATAATTTTCATCAGTTAAAAAATATCCAAACAATGAATTAAAAAAAATGTTGCGGCATCTAATTTTCTGTCCAAATTTCTAATAACATAAATAGTCAATAATTTTTAATATTTCCATCTCCCTCTAAGCTGTAATAAATACCCTCCTAGTTTTTATCATTAAAATTTTCAGAACGCACAAAATGAATAATAAACAATATTAAACAGAGACTCAGAGAATATTGATTAGGACAGGACGATAACATAATAAATTCAAAAATGTTCATATTACTTTATTAATGAAATGTGTGCATAAATTAGTGAGAGATCGTAATAATTTTCATCGTTTGTATCCTGCATGGAGGCTTAAGTTCATAATACATTGAAGATAATTCAAAGGACCATCTAACAAGACCAAGACAAGAAGCAATTTTGTATGCGGTGTAGTTAAATCGAAATGTTTACATTTCAGTTATTTTACTTTTATAAATTCTCCCCAAAACCACCTAAGCTTCTTCTACTCGCTCATTTTATTCTCCGTTAACAGACCCTTAAAAATTTTTTTCCTATAGACCCACTGTTAATACTTTTCTTATCTAAAATTATTATTACTTTGTTTTCCTATTTAGCTAATAGAATTTTAGAATGTTGTTGACTGTTTTTATGTAATGTACACGCATGCAATTTCTAAACAGTTTGTACACAAATAGATAATAGATAATATTCTATGCCACCAAGAAGAGGCGGTAAAAACCATTTACGAATTCAAAAAGTAGTCATTTTTCCTCGTTTGCCTTCATAGATTCAGGATGTTATGAAGTGTTGACGGCACATTTAGAATCGTACTCAACAACTTCTCCCTCTGATATCATCCGGGAACATCAATTTGGATCGTTTCCCTTCAGCCACCTTAAATTGCCGGCTTTCTGTACTGTGAGCTTTTGATTTGATAATTTTTGCATTTAATAGAATTATTGAAAAATGTTCTTTTTACTCTCTCAGTTTTCTATATTTTTTATCCCTTTTTCTTTTCATAATTTTCCAATGGACCCCATTTCTATTCGCACCTTCTTTTATTATTGTACTTTAGGCAGGAATTATATAGTCTCTGGTTGTATGCGCCTTTGTGCGTTTGTCTTTTAAATTTGATTATGCTTAAAAAGGATATCAGAACATTCATTTTTTACATACGTAAATTTTCCGTTATAATTTTTTTCTCTATTTAACCATCTTAACATTTTTGCCTTACGTTGAACACTATTTTTATCCTACTTTCGAATCGTCCAAAACATCACTACATATTCTAATATTAGTACAGATTATTATATATTTTTCCTTTTTCATACTCATTTTAGTAAGGTTTTCATTGTCGGAATTTCTCACCATTTCACATGGTATTTACAACCATTTATGGAAAGATTTTTTATAGATTCTCTTTTAGCCAATTCTGGTTCTACTTACTCAGTCTTCAATGAAAGGACGACTAGCCCAAAAACGATAACAACCCTCACATGGGGGGGGGGGGGGGGGGAGGGCAAATATGAATTTCTTGTTTCGATCCTAGTTGAATGCAAAAAGGATGATGTGACAGCAACAATAACAACTACTACTATTGCTCCGGCAATGACAACAACCAATTTCCTCCTTACGCCAAAATTCCAAACTCCAAACCGATATTCGTATTCGACCTCGTATCCTATTTCAACTGACTGACTACTTACTGACTTTTATCAAATTTTCAGCTTATTCATATATTTCGGCATGAGACATTTAGTGTCTATAAGATGACAGAGGGGACGACAAGTAAAATTTAGATATGGTTTCTACATAAAAGCGTCTGGTCGACAGAGATAAGACGGCAAACATTCGGTGGCCAACGCCGCCACAGCAACACATCACAAGGACTTACTTAACTATGAAGAAGTCTTTCGAGAGAAGTGTGACACGTAACTAAGTACACCGACAGAGATGCACTGTCACATACTCCTACGAATACAGATATGTGGAGGACAGAAAAAGGAGAATGGAATCTGAGAAGAGGTGATGCCCTCGAGAACTCGTCCAAATATTTTTCACACGCCCGTGCTGTATAGTACGTACAAGGATGTTCACAAATGTCAAGTCTCTTATGGGATTTCTTCGTCCTTTTGCTAGTCGAAAATGTGTAAATGTATACGTTTTTGGAAATCTTCTTATATATCCTCCTTTCCCCCATACCCGTTCTCAAATATTTATCGGAATTTTTCGTCTATCTACTATGTTTTTGTTATTTCTTTTTTTTTTTTTATCTAGACGGCGAAAATGGGAGAGCCAGCCAGGACTAAAGATATATTGGTAATGAAAAGGGTGTACTTGCTTCCGACCTATTATATGAGATTATAAAGATTGAATGCGTATTTATATCTTTATGATTGTGTTTTCAGTCGATTTTCTTTTATTTTATTGCATTTGATTTTTTATTTATTATAAATAATTTTTTTTTTTTTACTTAACATCAGTCAATTCATATTTAAAAATAAACAGCAAATGATTCGATGTAATTTTCAGTAAAAATGTTTATTGGAAATGTTAAGTAGACAAATTTTGGGTGAACAAAAATGTTCAGTCAAATATTTTCTGTTAGAAAGATTTTCAGTTAAACATGTTCACTGGACAAATTATTAGTAGAGAAATTTCATAAGGAAAAGTTCCAGTTGGAAAATTTTATAATATATAGAAAAATTTACATTGAAAAACATTTTTTGTAAACAAATTATCAATTAAAATTATTTTCAAAAAAATAAAAGTTTAGTAAAAAATTGGCAGTAATAAAATTTTTATTTGAACAATTTTCCTAAGGAAAATTTTTAGTGGAAAGTTGAAAAATTTTTAATAAAAATACTTTAGTAAAAGATTTTCCGCTAAAAATTTGGTCATTAAAAATAAAATTGAGTAGAAATAATTTAGAGCAAGCAATTTTCAACAAAAAACTCTCGTTTAAAATATTTTAGCAAAAAAGAAGTTTAGTTAAAAATATTCTCAATAATAAAAATGTTTAATAAAAAATTTGGCAGTTAAAAATATTAAAAAAAAAAATAGTTCAGTAGAAAAAATTACATTGGTAAAATTTTTATTTGCATTATTTTTAACAGGAAAATTTATTCTATAGACAAAATGTTCATCAGAAAAATTGTTGGTAGGAAAATCTTTCAGTTAGAAAATTTCAGGCAGAAAAATTTTGATAAAAATATTTTTAGTAAAAAAAATTTAAATAGAAAATCATTTTAAATGGGAAAAATTTCTTTCTTCCAAATATTCTTAACTAAAAGCTTTTCAAAGTGGAAAAGTTTTCAGTTAAAATAATTGCCAATAGTCAAATCTCTTTTTCAACCAAATTGAATAGGTACATTTTAAGAGAAAATCTGAAATAATTTTGAAAAATTAAAATATTCTCATAAAAAATTATTAGTGACACAATTTACAAAGGAAATTTTTCTATTTAAAATCATTATCAATAAAAAATAATTCCAGCAAAAAATTGTCTAGTTAAAATGTTAAGTAAAATATATTTCTGATAAAACTGTTGGTCTCTTCCTTAAAGATAATATAGTTTAATAATTTATAACTAAAGTTGAAAAAAAAATAACAAAAAAATGTGTGGAGAAATTTAATAGAGGGACATGATCAAAGGTGTTAAGGATTTGATGTATCCATGCGTGCTTGAATCAATGTGATATCAGAAGAAATTTCATAATATCATCCGCAATATTCACATAAATCCGAAAAAATATATCCCGTAATAAAAATTGAAAAATATCTATTACACTTCAGTTGATATTATTATATGTGTGACATGTTTAAAAACTCCACCACATCTCATTCTCCGTACCAAAAATATCTACTCGATATTGAAAAGGAGTTAAAATGAACTTAGAAAAATGTCCTTTCTCGAACAGGCAGTATATTGAAATTCCATAAGTCACATCAGCCCAGAAAGAAAAAGGAATGAAGTGAAATGATAATCTTTCGGTTTTGAAGATGACGCTCGACCCTATATTAGGGGATTTAGGGTATCATTGTATATTGATGGAATGGCCAAGGACCAATCTGAGGAATATGATTCAGGACGATCTGGTCCAAACACTTTCATATTATTCCATGTGTGATTGCTGAACTTGTGGACACATAACCATATAACCAACCACCCACGGATGCAAACAAACGTGTATGAGTTTACCAAGTCATATAATTTCTCGTCTATAATATCAACTCTTCCTCTCACAAATATTTTCGTTTAAGTGTTTATCATATATCATCGATCTATTTATCTATTTGCACCCAAACAGGACAGTATCCATTCCAATTTAATCTGTACACAACACAGTAAGTCCACAACATCCGACCACACCGCAAACTTAAGATTCGATCCTTCATCTTTCATTTTAAGTCACTTGAAGAAGATTTTTAGTCCTCCACATCGAGTCATATACAAGTAATCATATTCGTTATGTCTCCTTGGCTCCTTTATGTCCTCGCATTTTTCCCACTCTTCCTTGTTTTTCACCATTCATTCTCCCTTTCCTCCTTTTAGAAATGATGGTACCCAGTATAAAAAAAAGACGAATATAAAAAATCAAAAAAAAAAAACTAATAATAATAATAATAATAATAATATAAGGAGAGTTTATTATAAAATAGATTAGAGAATAGAAAATCATATTCTTATCCTTCATAGAACCATCATCCTCTTTAATCGAACCATAATAATCTGTAGCTGGAAAAATAAACTCCATAAACAAACAATTCCTTTTTATTTCAAGCTACTTCCACAAATATTGGCGTTGGTAGGGATCTAACCATCCTACCACTGCTCCCCTCCCCCCTTCCCTTCCTTTCAAAACAACAACAAAATATATAAAACATCTTTGCCGATGGTGTTAAAAAAAAAATGATATTTTTCGCTTGATGGAAACTTTTTTCGCTTCTCTTCCACTCTTAATCGTTTATTGACAATTGATTGGACGTGATTAATTTAATAATAGATTTTTGTCTATTTTATTATATTATGATTATATGAGGAGGACACACAGAGTGTTTGGTCTTTGATAATATTATATATTTTTCACGACAATTTATGTTTATTATCCTTGAAAATTGATGTACTATTATTATTTTTTCGATTTTTATATAGAAGCACTTCCAAAAAAAAAAACAAAAAAAAAGACCAAACTTTTTGTGGTTCGGAAAGTAAAAAATTAAAAACATACGCTTAAAAATTTGTTATTTTTTTTTATTATATTGTTTAGACCTTGGCATTATGAGCTTTATTTAAATGATTGTTAAGAGATTTTGCAGAACTCGAGTCTTTTGGATGAATTTTTCGGATGTTGCTTTTTAAATGCGTTAACAAAATCTTTCATGAAAAAGTCCAATAGCATATTTAAAATTTTTCCTCAAATAAAGTCAAAGTTTGTCATTCGTGGATTTTCAGAGCCTCACATGTGGTCATTTTTCTTATTGACGAATAATATTTTTGTAGATAAAACAATCCAAAACTAAAAATGCCAAGCCTTTAATATAAACACATGTGCCCGTAGATATCATATATAGTATGTTTGGCAACCATTTCAAACTACGAAATGGATATAACCTTTTATAGGGTTTTCCAATAAGAGTGATAACAATTTTATCAAAAAATGTCTTTTTTTTCTTCATTGTATTCAGTAATGTTTACAATTTCATCATGGAGAGATATACGCAAGAACAACGTTTACAAATTTTTCAATTTTATTATCAAAATAATCGTTCTCCAATTGCAACTTTTCGTGCACTTTTGCCATTTTATGGTCGTAATAATCGTCCAACTGTGCTCGCTATTCGTCGAATTGTTAAAAATTTTGACCGTAAATTTTCTTTACATAATGTTCAAGTGCCAATAAGAGAAAGAACCGCTCGAAGTAATGAAAATATTGCTGCCGTTCAGGCAAGTGTTGCTGAAGACCGCAATTTGTCGATTCCAAGACGTTTTCAAGAATTGGGACTGTCTCAAACCACAACCTGGCGGATTTTGAAAAAGGATTTGGGCTTGCATCCGTATAAAATTGTTATCACTCAAGAACTGAAGCCATTAAACCACCGTAAACGTAGTGAATTTGCTGATTTTATCTTGGAACAACTTGAAAATGATAACGATTTTTTTTAAGAAAATCATCTTCTCCGATGAGGCTCACTTTCATCTGAGTGTTGCGGTAAATAAACAAAACTGTCGATTCTAGTACGAAGAAAATCTACAAATTATTCATGAACCCCCATTACATTCACCTAAATTGACAGTTTGGTGTGGTTTTTGGTCTGGTGGAATCATCTGGAGACTTCTTTCGAAATGAAGCTGGTAACACCGTTACTGTCAATGGAGAGCGGTATAGATCAATGATAACCAACTTTTTATGGCCGAAATTGGAAGAAGTTGATCTTGACAACATCTGGTTCCAACAAGACGGGGCTACGTGCCACACAGCATGTGCAACAACCGAATTATTGCGAGAAAAGTTTGGAGATTCGATTATTTCAAGAAATTAAGACGTTGAATGGCCTCCAAGAAGTTGTGATTTAACACCATTCGACTATTTGTTGTGGAAATAAACCAGACTCTCTTCAAGCTTTAGAAGTCAATATTGAACGTGCTATTCATGACACATGACTTGATTAAGTGGAAAAAGTGCTCGAAAATTGTGTTCATCGAATTCGTTTCTGCAAAAGAAGTCGTGGAGGACATTTAAATGACGTTTTATTCAAAACTTAATTGTATTGATTGTACTTCACATTAAATAAAAAACATTTGAATTTCCTTAACAATTAGTGTGTTTTTTTTGTTGAAAAGAAATCATATCACTCTTATTCGAAAACCCCTTTATTATTCAAATAATGTGGAAGAAAAAATTATTGAAAATATTTCAAAGAATTATGTCAGTTCACTCATTTTTTCAAAAAATAATTATAAATATTAAAAAAATATTTGATAAAACAAACACATTAAGCAAAAAAATCAAATCAGAATTAAAAAAAGGAAAACTAAAAGCCACAAATATCTTTGGATCGAAAAATATGATTAATGAAAATGATTTGGCAATCAGGTAAACCATCAAGACCGATGGTACCTTTAAATTATCATATCGAGCCAAGAACACTGACAATAAATCGGCCAATTGTCCTTTTTCTTCCTTATCTCTTAACAAACGCAAACGAGTAAGCTTCCTGAGGATTTACTATGGTATTTTCATCACACTCCACTGTACCCCTGCTCCACAATCATACTATCATCGTCAAACATTATTTCACATGACGTTCTCCGACTCTCTTATCAGCACGTCAACAATGTGCCACCAATTTTTATGGATTTTCTATCCGATTATGTACCAATTTCTTAAATTTCGGAATTTTTTTTTTGTTGTTGTTGAGAAAATTGTCTTTAGAATGAATTCACCGATTTCGATAATCTGACATCTTATCGGTGTAGTGAAAAGAAAAAATGTGGGTGGGTGATTTGAGCATAGAAATAGAAAAAAAATAAAAGGTAAAAATTAATGTTAAATCTGTTTGTTGGCTATCAAATTAAATATCTTCTTTTTATGTATAAACATACACTGCTGGCCAAAAGTGTGCAACCACCGTGATAAGAACATATTCGCTAGAAATCTTTGGCTAGAAATTAGAATAAATTCTTAATAAATCAAAAATTTATATCATTTCTTTTGATTTTCTTCATTATAATATATATGGTAAATTAGAATAATTTTCCAAATCATTAATTAATAAAAGAAGTGGTCATTTCTATTCAGGTTGTATTTTTTTTTTTACCATAGCAGGCCAACTGATAAAAACAAATGCTGAATTTTTATGTGGCTATTTTGAAGGGTCCGAAAGTATTTTATTTTATTCCGAGATAACTAAAAATTATCCTCTATAGATCCTTTTTTCATAATATTTATCTAAAGTTAAATCTATTAAGTTCTATTTAACTAATAATTTAAAAAATAATGCAAAAATTTCAAACGCAGGTAAATCAATCAGAGCAGTTTATAGTAGGATTACATAAAAAATTCAAAAAATGTCGCAAACTGCCAGGTGTATAAGCTTAAATCCGCTGTTTTTTGTAAAAAAAAACACATGTTTTTTTCATAGAAAGCAAAAAAAAAAACAAATTTATTCAAAGTATTTGCCCTCGCTAGCTACACATTTTTTCCATCTCTCGGGCAATTTGTGGCTACCACACCAAAAAAAATTCTTTCCCTTTCGAGGCAAACCACTCATCAAGCCATTTTCGGACGTCTTCGTAAGAATCGAAGTGCTGCTCAGCGAGCGCGTGGCCCATCGACGAAAACAGGTGATAAGCGGGGTAGAGAAGCACCTCCTATTTGAGTGAGTACTCAATAAGCGGGGTAGAGTAGCACCTCCTATTTGAGTGTCTCCAAGTAGTTTCAGACCATTTTTGACGTGTGCGATGGTGCGTTGTCGTGCAGGAAAATCAGCTTGTCATGTCTTTGCTGATAATCCATCCATTTTTCACGCAGAGCACGGTGGAATTTGATCAAATGTTGGTGGTAGCGCTGGGCATTGATAGTTTCACCAGGTTTCTACATCTCATAGTAAACAATACCCTACGGATCCCACCAAACGCACAGTCTTCCGTCCGAAGCAATTTGGTCTTGGGGAAGATGTTGATGGTTGGCCAGAATCAACCCACGATTTATTGCGTTGAGAATTCTCGAAATATATCCACTTTTCATCGCCTGTCACAATCCGATGCAGGAACGACTTTCATTTTTGTCTGGCGAGCAAGATTTCGCATGTGTTTTGGCGTCGCTCCATCTGCTTATCGTTTAATTCATAAGGCACCCATTTTCCGATCTTTTCAATCTTCCCAATGGCACGCAAACGCATGGAAATGGCTGGTTGAGTAACACACAATTGCTCCGTGAGAATTTTTTACGATTGGGTATCGTCTTCGTCCAAAAGTGCCCGCAATTGATTGTGCTCAACCTTCTTAGGCCGATTTTCACGTTTCTTGTCCCACAAGTCAAAATTGCCGTCTTTGAACGGACGAAACCAATCTTGGCACGTTGTTTCCGATAAAGCACTGTCACCACAGCTTTCGATGCGATTCGGCAGCCGATTTCAGAGCTTCCCGCATATGTTTTTTTTTCTGGCACAAAACTAGACATGATTACCAAAGAAAAAATGTATGTTGTTGTACGAAATTGCTGACAATGTGCACTGATTAATGTTGACAGATGTCAAACTCATAAAAAAAAGTATGGCGTGCCTATGGTAGCTTAATACGCTCACTCACGCCATCTATGACCAAAGAGCGGATTTAAGCTTATACCCCTGGTATAGAATATTATTCAGAGGAGAAGTCATTGGAGGTTATCATGTTCTGAAAGGTCCCTAAAATTTCTAGTTTAAGTAAGAATCGATTAATTTTTACAACTACTAAGAAAGAAATAGAGACCTGTATCGGTGTCGGCGGCGGCATCAGTTAATAAGAGTCGATGATCTTTTAATCCGTCCAACTGTTTAAGGAGAAGTTTCCAATATGTGAACGGATCAGTACTAGGCTTCTTAAACCTGTCAAGAGAAGCAGATACTTTCAACTCTATTCCCAAACGAGAGGCTTTTTAGGTGGTATATTAATAAGGATAGGGATGAAGAATTACTTTTTGAGCTGGGTGGGGGATGATAATGTTTTTGATTAAACTGTGGAGGGGGTAATTTAGAAGGCATAGGTACTTCTTCATTGTTAATCTGAATGAATTTAATGGAATCTTTTGAGTGGGGAGGAAAGGGGCCTCGTAGCGAATCCAACACAGTACAATTTTTTTCCTGTAAATGTGATGGCAAGGTGCTCCAAGTGTTGATGGTGCGAATGGCGTTATTAATTTGTTGTTGAAGATCAGTGCCAGATACAAGTACAAAAATATTTTCAGCATATATGTAGTGTTTGAAGGATGATTGGAGGTGGGAAAGAGAGTGAATAAATGTATTAGCCAACTAACACCATTAGCCATTTGCAAACACGATGACTGGACCATTAGCGACACATTTTTGTCGACTCATTGGATAATCACCAATAAAGCAGTCTATTCAACATCCATACCGAAATTCGGGGCGCATAAGCTCCTCAGAATTCGGATTTGACATATTGCTCTCACTTATAACTTCCTTTTTGGCGACAGGCATCCATTTACCATATAACCAAGAATTACTTCACGAACAGAATTCCTCCCATTGTGGTCTCCTGGATCCAACAACTTCATTACCTTGTCCCCTATTTAAACTTCTACAACATACTAATCTGCTCCACAAAATATAACAAAATTCTCAATATTCTATATTACAAACCACCGACCAGTCTCTTTCAGATAGCTTCCCACAAGTACTATGAAGTCACTAAATGGCCTCACGGACGTGATCCCTGGCACATATTCAAGGGACCTTATAAACAAACAAACAAACAAACAAGAAATGGAAACAACTAGTGTCTTTAACAACTGTGACAAGGCTATTTCAGCTGTTGATCTATTTAAACCCGTAGCGGTAGGAAAACCATCACTAGGCCTTGAAAAAAATATTGAATTGGAAAAACTGTACTGTCCAGGGACCTCAAAATGCGTCAAAGTTCCAGCTCTTTGTGTAAAATACCCCCGGAAACTGTTGGGCCAACTGGAAAGCAGGTCGGGCTGCTCGATTATAGTTTGAGGCTACTTTTCTACGGTAGTAGGTGCGAATTGAAGAAATTAAAAAAAAAACAGTTTCTAAATATTTAAAATATAAATGCTCTTCTAATAGGATTTCGATTAATTAGTGAAGAATTTATTATGCATCATAAAAATGGTTCGAAATTATGTTGAGATTTTCTACAAATAAAAAAAAACAATAAGAAATCATTTTGGAAATATAGTAAAAAGCAATCCATTATTTTGCCAATAGATGGCTTTAGGAGTCTCTATCTCCCGTTGTAAAAGTGCGATCGGGTTGCACTAGATGGCGTTAGAAAGATAAGATTTCGTACTAAAAAAGCTTCTGATACAGTTTTGTGATTACTTGACTCAGTATTTTTTTAGCACGCGTCAAAGATGGACACCAACAAAGAGAAAATACGCCATATTTTACAGTTTTTCTTCGATAAAGGCGAAAACGCAAGCCAGGCAGCTGAAAATGTGAATAGTGTTTATGGTTCTGATACTGTAACAGCCAATTACTCGTAATTTTGGTTTCGTTGATTCCGTTCCGGTAATTTTGATGTCAAAGATGCACCACGCTCTGGAAATCGTCAAGTCCGACCATCACATAAGCACTGTTTCGATTGCCCAGGAGCTAAACATTGCACAAAAAACCGTTTGGAACCACTTAAATAAGGCTGGATACAAAAAGAAGCTCGATGTATGGGTGCCACACGAGTTATCGCAAAAAAACCTCATGGACCGAATTTCCATCTGCGAATCGCTGCTGAATCGCAACAATATCGATCCATTTCTGAAGCGGATGGTTACTGGTGATGAAAAGTGGGTCACTTACGACAACGTCAAGCGACAACTGTCGTGGTCAAATCGCGGTCACCCGGCACAAACGATGGTCAAGCCAGGATTGACAGCCAGGAAGGTTTTGCTGTGTGTTTGGTGGGACTGGCAGGGAATCATCTTCTATGAACTGCTCCCCTACGGCCGAACTCTTAATTCGGATCTACATGTATACTGTCAACAATTGGACCGTCTGAAAGAAGCAATCGCCCAGAAGCGGCCAGCTTTGGCCAAAAGGACAGGAATTATGTTCCATCAGGACAACGCCAGGCCGCATACATCGATAGTGACTCGCCAGAAGTTCCGGGACCTTGGTTGGGATGTTCTTATGCATCCACCTTATAGTCGGGACCTGGCACCAAGTTATTACTACCTCTTCCTGTCTATGACGAATGATTTTGCAGGTGAAAAATTCGCCTCAAGAGAAGATTGTGAAAATCGACTCTCCCAGTTTTTTGCCAATAGGGACGAAGGTTTCTATGAGAGAGGCATTATGAAATTACCTCCAAAATGGCAACAAGTTATCGAACAAAACGGTGCATATTTGACCTAAATCATATCATTCTATCTATGGTAAATAAAACCTTCAATTTAATGCAAAAATAATGGATTTCTTTTTACAACACCTTATATCAACATCCGGTTTGAACTCCAAGCAAGTTTTATGAGAAGTCTAGATGAACAAAAGAAGGAATACTTGTGGACGATCAATTTGCAATGCTAGAAAACTATTTCAAAGATTAGATTAAAAAAAAGCTGATCGACCGAATGCCAAGTAATTTTGGCATTCGTTTTTATATTGTCTTTTTAATTTAATAATAATTAATGAATAAAACAGTATTTTTTTCATATTTCAGTTCAAATCTTAATATTTTTAAAAAGGAAGTTAATATTTCTTTGCACTTATATTTATTTTAAAATTCTAGTTTAATTTAATTGTCACCCTTCAAACAAATGTGGTCGCATACTTTTGGCCTGCAGTGTATGTACATTATATATATAAAGAAGAAAACAATATAAAAAGCATAAAAAAATAAGAAAATATTCTGTACAAGGATATTTAGGATATAAAGCACGGGATTCAAGTAGAGCCAAACGTATTCGAATGGTAAATTTTATTTAAAAACTAAATTATCCTACGGAATGGAGAAGTAGAAAAATTGATAAGTACTACTGCTATTTCTCTAACTGATATTACTTGTGATAGTACAATACATACTCCTACTGATACTATTTCTACTATTTTAAATGCTACTATTACTATTATTGCTAATACTATTCGAACGAAATGCTATTAGATTCGATATTTGGCACACTACAAACACCTTCACTCTTCCGCTTCGTCAGCCGAATCGTTCGTTCCAAAAAGGCATTTGGCTACTTATAACTTTATATTCTTAAGAAGACGAAAAAGATGATAAAAAAAAGAAGAATAAGAAGAAGAAGAAGGAAAAGAAATAAATGCAAACAATTCGATAACTGATAGCCGACAACGATTCACAATCTTAGTTATTCTGCATTCGAAATGGCAAAGGTAGAAGTAAGGCGAAACTTATGCCATGTTCAACTTACCTTGGGTATGTTGCTGTAACGGTGGGTTTAAATATTCCATCGGAGGAGACCATGAAGAGTTTCCTAATAAAACAGAAATCAGAATTCGAAAATCTCAGTTATTGTACGAGTACTGGTACTGGAGAATCCAGAGTTGTATTTTCATATCACCAAAAAGCATATTTCTTAGAGAGTATGAGTTCTGGGAATGGGCACTCGGAGGATGACAATACACATAGTCCTTATACTAGATTTAGAGGTACGTACTTATAGTCACTATTTTAGACTATCCATTGTTACACGAAAAGTACTACCGCTCCCATCCTCGGAATTAGGCAACGTCAAACTCCACCAAAAGCTCAACTTCGAGTACATTCATCGTTTGTCTAATATAATCAGAGCCAAAGTTGTTGTTGATGCTCTCGGAATCTTCTCATACATGTGGTTCGATTTTCGTCCCTGCCGGATGTTTTCTGCTTCATTTTCATCTGATGCGATGGGTGGGCTTCTGGAGTAATGCTGCTCGATACTTACTGGCTGGCTGGCCTTGTCCAAAATGGGACGCGTTCGCTTTTCCTCTGATAAGACGTATTTACATTTATCATGGAAATACACACTCCAACTAGAGATAGGAATCGGTAAAGAAGATTACGGCAATATATCCCCAGGCTAGCGAACAAATATTTTAGGTGATTGAGAGGAAGGACCATCTATCTACCCACTATGAATGTTCCGTATTCCGTATGATTTCAGATATCAAATCAAAACACCCATACTATCATGTAAAATTCAACTGCTCTACTTAGAATTCTCAACTTTTCGATTGCAATAACGTCAATTTTTTTTTTTTAATTTTAACATTTTTTAAATGCATTGAATTTTTTATAAATTTTATGGTTTATTTATATTGTGTTTACGTATATGGAATTTACCTGTTTCAACGGTCATTTCATCGGCAATATCTTGACATTCACCTGAAATTATTATCAAAATATAAAAAAAAAATTATTAATTATTATTCTAGCAATTAAAGAAAAGATATTAAAAAGAATTTAAATTTCTAACATGCAAAATGAACTACGAGTATTTTCTCTTTTTCTTTTAAATTGAAAAAACTGCATTAAAATCTTTTTCAAATATTATTTACATAAAAATTTATTATCCAATCTTAAAATGAATAATTTATGATAAATAATAAATGATGATCACGTGTACTAATGGAATTATGATAAACTGGATCTTTAAGTTTCTGACTGCAAAGATTAATATTTGTTGCTTATATGCACACATGCGTGTAAGAATCTGCCTCACACGAATACTGTGATTGTGCCATAGAGCATATCCCCCGCCCCCACCAAACTCTTATAATAATATGTATGCACATGCACATTTAAAGCATAATTATTAAAATAAATACCATAAATGATAGCGTCAAGTTTCATAAATTATGCAAAATATGCAGTGTAATTATTAATTTACGATATTTAATTTGCATACCGTAACTCGATTCGTTTCTTATCAAGTTGGTTTTTTTCTTTCTTTTTCTTCACTCATTTTTAAAAGAGCTCCTATACTCCAGCCTAATGCTGTTTTTTTTTTACTTTAAATAAACTTCGGTTTATTCTCTTCGTTTAAATCAAAATTAATATCGAAAATCCCTTGATCTCCTCAACGAAGAGAGTGTTTTATCTGTTCTCTTTTTTACTCTTTTACCTTCTGAGGTCCAATGATTGTGATAACAAATTATTATTTACCTACTTTTAGCCAATCTAACAACAAATTTTATTGCCATTAATACAATTACGAATACCTTTCGCTTAGGGGTTGAAATAAGATAAAGATTAAATTTCATACTCTTTAAACTAGAATTATTATACTTTCGCCTTCTTATTTATCTTTTATCATATTATGTATTCATTATCTGGAAAAATAGTATTCGCTGTGCGTAGATTTAGAAAATATTGTTTATCCGCCCATTTTATATCTAAGTGATCATTTCTCTTCCTCGTAATATACTAGTTATTTATTCAGTGTTTTTTTTTTTAAATTATATTTAATAGATATATGTTATATAATTACGATATGTATCCAAGTGCGTATGGGATACTCTGTTCTAATGCCAAAAAGTATATGGGAATGAAATTAGGCGTTTCAGTAAAAATTTTCAGTAAAAATTGCCGGTAAAAATTTTCGATAAATTATTTATTCTGTAAAAGTTTTTGAGAAAAATTTTCGGTAAAAATAATATTGGGCTGGAAACTAAATAATTGCGCGGATTTTAAATAGGAAAAATTCAAAATTTTTACTTAAAAATATAACTTTTTTCAATTAGGTATTATCCGTTCCAGGCAGTGTCATAATTCCGTGTTCGTATAAGTTATTACTTTTGCTAGCAAAAAGCTGAATTAAATGTGATTTTACATCATCAGCGTCATTAAAAATTCTACCATTTAAGGAGTTTTGCATGGAACGAAATAAATGGTAATCTGAAGGCGCTAGGTCAGGGCTATATGGTGGATGTGACAACACATCCCAACCTAATTCCAATAATTTTTGACGAGTGACCAAAGATGTGTACGGCTTTGCATTGTTATGCTGGAAAACAACACCTTTACGATTTGCCAATTCTGGCCGCTTCTCTTGAACTGCATTGCTCGGTTTGACGAGTTCTTGAAGGTACACGGTGGAATTAATCGTTTGGTTTCTTGATAAAAATTTCAAAGTGCAGAATTCCTTTATAATTCCACCAAACTGACAGCATAATCTTCTTTTGGTGCATCTCAGCTTTTGATGTCGTCTGAGGTGGTTCATCTCGCATTTCGTCCCCAGTTATTAGTCGTTTCAAAAATGGATCCGTTTTTGAAACGACTGATAATTAAAGAATTTCCTTAAGCTGATGAGGAATCCATAAATCGAATTTCTTAACATAGCCAAGCTATTTTAATTATTTTTTTAATGCATGTATGCGATACATTGAGTTTCTCTGCAATCTCACGTGTTGTGCTATGACGTGGGTCTCATTGTTGCGTATTTTTTAGTGAAAAGTCATCAGAACGAAATTTAGCAAACCAATTTTTACACTGCCTTTCTTTCAAAGCTTAATTCCGATATACGGCACATAACTTCTTGTATACCTGCGATGCGTTCTTGCCTTTTCGGAAATAATACAATAAAATATGTCTAAAATGCACGTTTTTCCTCTCATTTTTAAATTTGGATGAAAACAAAACTAATTATCTAAACGATACAATTTTTTACTCAACTAAAAGCGGAAGTCTAAACAACAAGAAATCAATATAGGTTAGGTGTTTTGAACACGTTGACAAAATAAAAGAATGAGCTAAACCATCTATTGACAACATCCGCAATCACTTACTTGCCAACCCAATATTATCAATAATAGTAATAAAAGTATTTAAAATAGTAGCAATATATTCCGGAATAGTAGGAGTATATTCCGGTAAAAAATGTTCGTCAAAAATTTTCAGTAAACATTTTCGGTAAAAATTTTCGGTAATAATATTTGTTAAAAATGTTTAGTAAAAATTTTCGGTAAAAATTTTTGGTATAAATTGCCGGTAAAAATGTCGGTAAAAATTTTTGGTAAATATTTTCGGTACTAATTTTCTGTACAAATTTTCGGTAAAAATTTTCCGTTAAAATTTTCGGTAAAAATTGTCGGTAAAAATTTCCGGTAGAAATTTTCGGTAAAAATTTTCAGTAAAAAATTTTCCTAAAAATTGTTCGATAAAAGTAGTATTAGCAGTCACTAATACTATTATTTAAAATAGTAGCAATAGTATCAGTAGGAGTATATGTGTATTCCGGTATAAATGTTCGTCAAAAATTTTCAGGAAACATTTTCGGTAAAAACTTTTGGTATAAATTGCCGGTAAAAATTTCGGTAAAAATTTGTGCTAAATATTTTCGGTAAAAATTTTCGGTAATAATATTTGATGAAAATGTTTAGTAAAATTTTCGGTAAAAACTTTTGGTATAAATTGCCGGTAAAAATGTCGGTAAAAAATTTTGGTAAATATTTTCGGTAATAATTTTCTGTACAAATTTTCGGTAAAAACTTTCCGTAAAAATTGCCGGCAAAAATTTCCGGTAGAAATTTTCGGTAAAAATTTTCAGTAAAAAATTTTCCAAAAAATTGTTTGGTAAAATTAGTATTAGCAGTCACTAATACTAACTATTATTTAAAATAGTAGCAATAGTATCAGTAGGAGTATATGTTATTCCGGTAAAAATGTTCGTCAAAAATTTTCAGTAAACATTTTCGGTAAAAACTTTTGGTATAAATTTTGGTAAATATTTTCGGTAATAATTTTCTGTACAAATTTTCGGTAAAAATTTTCCGTAAAAATTGCCGGTAAAAATTTCCGGTAGAAATTTTCGGTAAAAATTTTCAGTAAAAAATTTTCCAAAAAATTGTTTGGTAAAATTAGTATTAGCAGTCACTAATACTAACTATTATTTAAAATAGTAGCAATAGTATCAGTAGGAGTATATGTTATTCCGGTAAAAATGTTCGTCAAAAATTTTCAGTAAACATTTTCGGTAAAAACTTTTGGTATAAATTGCCGGTAAAAATTTTTGGTAAATATTTTCCGTAAAAATTGTCGGTAAAAATTTTCCGTAAAAATTTTCGATAAAAATTGCCGGTAAAAATTTTCGGTAAAAATTTTCAGTAAAAAATTTTTCTAAAAATTGTTTGGTAAAAGTAGTATTAGCAGTCACTATTACTATTATTTAAAATAATAGCAGTAGTATCAGTACGAGTATATATTGGTACAAATTTTCAGTAAAAATTTTGGGTAACAATTTTCAGTAAAAATTGTCAGTACAAAAATTTTGTGTTATAATTTTCCATACATATTTTTAGACATTTTCTAAAAGAGTTTATTTTTTATATGTTCTAATAAAATTTTTGATAAAAAATATAATTTTGAATAAAAATGAATCATAAAAATTTCGTCAAAAAAAATTCAAAAACATGAAAAAAGTTTCTTATCCTACAATAGCCCCAACTCTGGCAATACTAATTCACTTAGAGGTGCGGTGGCTTTATGTCAATTTTGAATGTCGAAGGTGCCCTGGTTTCGGTCATGGGGTAAAGGAAATTAGAGGGGGTGGGGAGTAATATTTGAACAGTGTTTAGTGGTGGTACCAACTTCTATACTATGACGGTGGTGTCTAGCAGCCTTAATGATTTATAGATAAGCCAGTGCCAGTGCCAGTGCTCGCAGCGTACTAACAAAACAAGTCAGCAAGTAAGCATACCACCAAACACCAAACACCAAACAGCAAACAGCAAACAGCAAACCAAGCTGAACCAAGCCAGCCAGCCATCAAGCCAGCCATCTAGCCAGCAAGCACATTTCTGATTGTTCGTATTGATTAGATTCTTATTTTGATAGCATTTTATATGCCTTCAAGAGAACGGGATATATACGAAATATTATCGCATATTGTATTCCAACTGCTGGAATATCTCTGCTCGTATCTATGTACTTAAATACGTACATTCGTACTTATATCCATACTCGTTTAGGCGCACACATTAACAACAACAAAAAACCAAAAAAAAAAAAAAAAAAAAAAAAACCAAAATAATAATAATAAACTTACATAAATACATTCATACATTTATGCATACAAATGTGTCTGAATATTTGTATACTTGCCAACCTATTTGTATATTTATTATTATTATAATTTTTTTTATTTTTTGTGAATTGATAACTGAGTGGGTGTGTGAGTTTTTACCTCTGCAAATGTTTTTATACCTACACGTAATGCTTCTACTGATATCCATAGTACCCGTACAACAACTGACTACTATGGCGTGTACATGAAGAACTGCTGCAGATCAATTGGATTGATATATTTTACATATGATATATTGTGCTAGCGGTTTAAGGCTATTTGAGGTTAAATATTGTACTTTTCGAATATAGGCTAGAGGAAAAGGGAAAACGCACTTTAAACAGCGGACGGGGCAGCAACGCGTTAAAAGTCTATTTAACGGATACATTCCACTGCTCCTGTCTACCATTGTATGCACTTTCCAATTAGTAAGTCAAATGTGCCTATTCACAATTCTCCTTGCAATTTGTAGCTAGTTTACTTTTTATCTAAAATAAATTTTCCAAGAATTCTATGAAATTGGACACAACATTGTTGGAAATCAACAGATCTTAATTTTTTATCCTTTCTGGTTTTATGCAAATAAATTCAAAACTATAGAATTAAGCACTATTCCTTCCCACAAAGATATTTTTCTAAAAAATCTCAAAAATATCGTTAGTTTTTTAGATTTAATAATAATAATAATAAAAAAAAACAAGAATATTAATTTTTTAAACAGATTTTTTTAGGTTTAGGAATTTTGAAATTTTTAATCAAGAAAACTTTGGAATTACTTTGTGAAAAGAATTTTTTGATCCTTCAGCTATCTTAAATTTGTTCCCCTTTTCTTTTTTTTTTTTTTTTTTTTTTTAAATGCAGATTTTGTCCTAGAGTAAATCTGGTCAGACTGGTATTGACGCACGCGGCTGCTTGGGCCATATGGCGCTTAGAGGAAGGGATAAAGGGGATAAGGATATGAAAGAAGATTTAGAAAGTAAAGCGGTGAGGTAAATTAGCGTAGGACCATGCTGCTACAGTGGGATTCGAACCCACGACCCTTTGGCTGGTAGTCCCAGTACGCTATTGACTGTGCTACCGGGGCCGTCTTCCCCTTTTCTTTTCATATACAGTTGCGAACAAAATAATGGCAGTTTTTTCCCATATATTGTTCAACTCTGCCATATTGTCGGGCTTAGCCCGATATGCTGAAGGTTATTATCCTGTTGAAATGTCCATTTTAATGGGTACATTTTCATCCTGGGGGCATGGTAATATAGTTTCTTTCAGAATTATTAAATACTGAAACTGGTCCCGTGAATTTGGCATCTTCATTCTTGGCGGTTTTTAAAGTGACTGATCTTTTTATTCAGTAGAACCAACGACGACAATTTTAGATTCATGTGTCAATATTTTTCCTAAAGGCGATTAATTTGCGATTTCGCTAGGATAATAAAGGATAAATTTACCATTCTCCAGGTATTTTGTTCCGTTGTAGCACATTTTCTACCACGAATTTTACACATTTTGCGTATACGAATATTTTACGACATTTTACAAACCCGACAAATCGCTGCACTTCTTTACGAGGGTCATTCAACAAGTACTTAGCCTCACCGCCCGATGGAACTGCTGTCACAAAAGAAATTTACTATCGCGCAGTACATTCTCTTAATAGCCTACTGTCAAAGTTTCAGTCGATTCCCTTCATTAGTTTTGTTTTGAGAGCCTTTGAAAGCGAGCGTGTCGGTCGGTTGCACAAAAATGGAAAAAGAACAATATCGTTCGGTGATTAGATTCTTGTTTTTGGAAGGGAAAACGCGCAGCGAAATCAAAGATCGCTTGGATACTGTGTATGGTGACTCTTCTCCTTCGATGGCGACCGTCAAGAATTGGTTCAACGAGTTTGTTCGTGGCCGCACGTCGGTTTTTGATGAGCCACGCCCAGGTGCCCCGAAAACGGCTGCTACGGAGGAAAACGTTAAAAAAGTCCACGATCTCGTGTTGGCAGACCGTCGATTGAAGGTTCACGAGATAGCTGAGACTGTGGGCATCGCAGTAGGAACGGTGCATCATATTCCACACGAAGAACTGGGCATGAGAAAGCTGTCGGCGCGATGGGTGCCGCGTTTGCTCACACCGGAAAACAAGCGACGTGTTTGGCGCTGTTTCAGCGCAATCCAGCGGAGTTCTTGCGTCGTTTCGTGACCGTCGACGAAACATGGATTCACTGGTACACACCAGAGACCAAGGAACAGTCGAAACAGTGGACTTCACCCGGCGAACGTCCTCCGAAGAAGGCGAAGACTGTTCGATCGGCCGGAAAGGTGATGGCCACCGTTTTCTGAGATTCACAAGGTGTGATCCACATTGATTACTTCGAGAAGGGTAAAACAATCACGGGGCGCTACTATGCTGACTTATTGGGCCGATTTGACGTCGAATTGAAGAAAAAGCGGCCCCGCTTTGCGAAGAAAAAAGTGCTGTTCCACCACGACAACGCGCCGGCTCACACCTCCGCCGTCGCCATGGCCAAATTGGTAGAATTGCGCTACGAATTGCTGCCCCATCCACCGTATTCTCCAGATTTGGCCCCCTGTGACTACTTTTTGTATCCAAACCTGAAAAAATCACTCGCCGGGAATAGATTTGGGTCGAATGAGGAGGTCATCGTCGCCACGGAGGCCTATTTTGCTTCCCTCGAGAAAATGTATTTTTTGGACGGGTTAAAAAAGTTAGAGCATCGCTGGGCCAAGTGTATCGAGCTTGAAGGAGATTATGTGGAAAAATAAATTGCCACCTTTCCAAAATTTTGGTTTTTCTTTTGTAGGCTAAGTACTTGTTGAATGACCCTCGTATATGTTTATTTTCTAAATTAATTACAATAATTTTTTTTAGAAAATTTCGATGATTTTTAATACAGTGCTTTCTAAGATCAAGCCAATAAGACCAAAACATCTCAATTATTAATAATCATAAATACTTATAAAAATATTATTACTTTCTTACTTTTATCAAGTTAAGATAAAAAAAACTATTTTTTTATAAATATTAATATTTTAAAAACTAATTTTTATGATGCGTTGCTATTATTTCGCCATGCTTCCTCACTCGCCTTTCCAAAAAAAAAACGCGTATGTAAGCCATATTTCTACTTGTGTTCTTGTGTTTAATATTTTTTTTTTTAAATCAATCTTTACATTTTTAAGGTAAATCAATTAGTCCTCACATATAAAATGTAAAAAAAAAATTACACGTGAGTGTTTTACGATAGCGAATTGCTATTTTTTGTCCGCAACTGCAAATGATCTTCGCTAATCATTCTTATTATAATCAATAATTTATCAATAAAAGACATGCTTCGGAGTCGCAATTTGTGAAAAAATATTTTTTCTTCTCAAAAAAAAAAATGAACTACTATTTCTATATATCAATTATAAAATGTTACTAAATTTGTGCTTCTGAAAGTAAAGTTAAATATTAGGTAAAGCAAAAATAAATGACTCCATTTTTTTTTTAACACAAGAAAAATTAATTTTTTCCAAAAGTACCTATGCAAATATTAACTCTGTGAGATAATTTCCATTATTTTCTATTAGTATAATTTTTTTTATTTTGAAGCGAATGCTCCAAGAACCTGAATGATTTCGAAGCGAATGCTCCAATGACCCAGTTATGTGATTTCTTCCTGCGTTATCTTCGCTGCTTGTGGTTTTGCATTGGTATGCTGCAAAAAGCCTCATTGGTTATTCACTAAAACAAAGGGTTTTTTTAAATTATTTCCGCTTTCATTCTTACCACACCTCTGAGGTAACTGTCTGCCCACGGTTTAATAATTCGTTATGAATTATTCCAACCGAATACAAAGAAGAACCTTTTTTATAGTCAATGTTGATCGAGGGGTTGAAAGAGGTGCTTGATTTGGCAAAGGCTATCGTTTTTCTTTCTTCGGCGTGCTGTACAGGACTCACAACTCATCAGCAGTAATGATCCTTCTCAGCAATAGATCCGATTCATAGCTAAATAATAGAAATAATCGAAAGGTTATCCTTTTTTCTAGTTTCGATTGTGAAAGTTCGTCTAGTTTATTCCAAGCCTTTTCAAGTGGTCCTTGACTGTTGTGGAGGAGCAGCCGACACCTTGAGATAATTCTTTTCCGAATTTGCGGAAATCTGTCACCACCAATGTATTAAAAGCCGCGTCATCTAGTTTCATGAGTCTTGTTGAATTCGGTTTGTCCTTTTTGTAACCATCTATGACATTTTGGAAGTTTTAACATGTCTCCATAAATTTCGCAGATGGCTTGGTCAGCTTCGACAAATTTTGACCTCAACTCTTTGTCAAATAAAAAGTGCATTAAATGCCGTAAATGTGTCTTGCTTATATCTGGCGTTGACATACCAAACTTCAAAATAACAGCTACTTTGACCGAAAGTCGTGTAAAAATAATTATTACCTTTCAATGTAAATCCTTTACCTTTATCATTGCATCCGTTTATTGCCCTTCAAATAAAAAATTAACTCCCATACAATTTGATTCCTTCCTCAAATCAATTGGAAAATCCTTCATCGCGGGAGGAGATTATAATGCCAAGCACCCTAAATGGGGTTGCCGTGTTTCGAATGCCCGAGGAAACATTCTCCAAGAACTCCTCTCCCATACCCTCTTGAGGTCCTATCTCCTCCCACGCCCACATATTGGCCGACCAGTGCCAGAAATGTTTCCGATATTCTAGACTATTTCATAACCGCACCTATCCATTCCATTAATACTTCCATAGATACACTCCTTGACCTGAATTCCGACCATTCCCCGGTTCTCCTAACACTAGACACTTCTCCTTCCTTAAAATCCTATCCTGCCAAACTTGTAAATGGGAAAGTTGTTTGGGATATTTTTAGATAGAACTTAGACCAACAGATTCATTTACAACAAAGCCTTAATAACGTACAAGAAATAGGCGATGCCGTAAACCACTTAACTGTTTGCATACAGAATTCAATCACTAACGCCCACATAACTCATAACAAACCAACCATACGAGAACATGACTATAATCTTCCGCAAAAAATGGAGCCGAGCCAGGGCCCAGTAGCAACGTTCAAAAATGTCAAATGAGAATAAAAAACTGAACCAACTACAACGAAAACTGAAACAAGAAATAATTAATTGAATACACAGAATCACTGACAACTAATAAGTCACTCTTGACAGCTACCAGACGATTTCTCTCAAATACAAAACAGATACACACCCGCTCCGGAATACCCACGGAACCTAAGCAAAAGCGGACAAACAGAAAACTTAGAAAACATCTTTAAGCCTCACGAAGATATGCAAGACATTCTGCATGACGAACAAATATTCCGACAAATATCAACTCAGTTGCCCATAAGTCCACCTCCTAAGTTTTTCACTTCTTCCGAAGTTAAATCCACAATAGAACACCTTTCCAATAAAAAAGCCCCAGGATATGACCTAATAACTTCGGAAATCCTGAAGCAAATATAAAAAAAAACCCTCGTCCTGATAACCTATATTTATAATAGTATCCTCTGTACATCATTTTTTCCTTCACTGTGGAAGTTTTCCATAATTAAGATGATCCCAAGACCCAATAAGCCCAAAAACCTTCCTACCTCATATAGACCTATAAGCCTCCTTCCCATGTTATCAAAAATCCTAGAAAAATTAATCCTAAAACGCTTTTATCTCATTTTTGAAACCGAGGGTGTCATTCCTCAGCATCAGTTTGGATTTCGACCTGAGCATTCTACTATCCAGCAGTGTCATCGCGTAGTCGACTACATTTCGCTAGAGCGAAAGGAAAACTGCCCAGGCGTGTTTCTTGACATTTCGCATGCTTTCGACCGTGTATGGCACCCTGGAATGCTTTGCAAGTTGCAGCGTGTCCTATCCTCGGGTTATTTCCACATCCTTAAATCTTATCTCTCAGACCGATATTTTCAGGTAGCTGCAGAACCATATCCACTCCTTAGAAACTTGGTTCAAAAGGTGGGGAGTGAAGGTAAATGAGCAAAAACCTGCTCATGTAACTTTCACACTCTGCCGAGAAGAAATTCCCGACATAACCCTCCTAAACGGCAGTAATATTCCACAAAAAAATAACGTACGTTACCTTGGACTTATATTCGACAAACGGTTAACCTGGAACCTTCATACGAAAACTAAAAGACGTGAACTTAACAGACGATACAACCAATTATTACGTCTCCTAGACAGTAAATCAAAACTTACAATAACAAGTAAATTACTGCTATACAATACGGTTCTGAAACCAATATGGACATATGGTTTAGAACTTTGGGGTTCGACTAAGCATTCCAACCCCTTTCAATCCCATCCCTACAATCCCGAATCCTTCGTAAAATTGTCAATGCCCCCTTTTATGTGCGAAACACTGTTATCCACCGTGACCTAAATGTTCCATTTGTTCGTGAACTGTGCATCTCCAGATATAAAAAATTCCATTCGCATGTATCCTTCCATCCTAATCCTTTAGGAAGGGAACTTTTCACTCCCACCCTTCCAGTATACACCCATCGACGTTTAAAACGGCGATGGCCGAGAGATTTTCTAAAATTATAAAATAAAATTACCCTGTTCTAGAGGTAACATCGATGGATGTTTTCCTCCACATGTCTTCATGTTCTTGTATATTCCCTTAAAAAATCTGGTTGTTACTAGCATAAATAGTTGTAGATAACATTTAGATAAAAAAAAATTTAAAAAAAACAATGAATCCGAAAAATTGTCATAAAAATACATTTAGAATTCAGATGTCGATGAAGGTTTTCTTTCATTATGTTGATGTTAACGGTCTCTCCTTCTTCGTTTTCAAATTAATACGACGCAATGACACCTTCAGACCAAAATACGAGGGTCGTTCAATAAGTTCTTAGAAAATCCGAGAAATTGCGCTCGTAGTGTCGGTAAAGATTTTTTTCTGTAAGTAGTATTATCGACAGGAAAGCTGTCAAAAACTTTAATCGACGATAAAAATTGACCTACCATAGCGTAGGTCAATTTCTATCGTCGATTAAAGTTAACGACATTTATTTGTGCATAACAATGAAAAAAAAGCGAGTTTAGGGCTGTCATCAAACATCTCCATTTGAAAGGCTTAAGCCCGAAAGAAATCAACCCGAGTTGGATGCAGTTCATGGCACATCTGCACCTGTGTTTGCGACGGTTTACAATTGGGTGAATGAATTTAAACGTGGCCGTTCATCCACAAAAGATGAACATCGTTCAGGACGCCCAGTTGAGGTGTCTACTCCTGAAATCATCGACAAAATCCACGATCTGATTTTGAACGATCGGCGAATTAAAGTGCGCGAATTAGTTGAGGCCACGGGCATATCACAAGGTACAGTCGCTTCAATTTTGCATGAAAAATTGTCTGTGAAAAAAATTTCGGCAAGATGGGTGCCGCGTTTGCTCTCAGAGGAGAATAAGCGCAATCGTGTACTGGACTCTGAGGCTATGTTGGCACTCTTTTATCGCAATCCTGCCAAATTCCTTCGTCGATATGTCACTGTGGACGAAGCATGGATACACTTCTACACTCCAGAAACGAAGAGACAGTCATCACAGTGGATTTTCAAGGGTGAACGGGCTCCGAAGAAGGCAAAAACTGTGCCATCGGCCGGCAAGGTGATGGCCACGGTCTTTTGGGATTCGCAGGGCATTATTTTTATCGACTACTTGGAAAAAGGAAAAACAATAACAGGAGCGTATTATGCGTCGTTATTGCAACGGTTGAGCGAGGAAATCAAAGAGAAACGCCCCCATCTGAAGAAGAAAAAAATCCTCTTGCATCAGGACAATGCGCGTGTGCACACCTGCGCTGTTTCCATGGCCAAAATTGTGGAATTGAGAATGGAATTGTTGCAGCATCCCACTTATTCACTAGATTTAGCCCCGAGTGACTATTTGCTTTTCCCCAATCTGAAAAAATGGCTTGGCAGACGACGGTTCACTTCCAACGAGGACGTCATTGCTCAAACGGATGAGTATTTTGCAGAACTTCCGAAATCCTATTTTTTGGACGGGATAAAAATTTTGAAAAAACGGTTGGAAAAGTGTATAGAGCTAAAAAGAGATTATGTTGAAAAATAAATTTTTTTTTTTTTTAAAACATTTTTTTTCCATCTTTTTCTAAGGACTTAAGGTGCCAATTTGCGGATCCAATAATTTATCCATAGTCTTCTATAGGTTTTCAGAGGCTATACTTTCCGAACCACAAAATGGATAACCCAATATCAAAATAGGTGTTTTTATTTCCTTTTAAAAACATTTAATTTTTTTTTTTAAATTCATTTTGTTATTGTTATTGTTTTTATACTCTCAAATGGAAAATTTGAACTTAAACTAATACAATCTTTGATGGCATATGTGTTTGAGAACTGTCAAATGACAGGACTGTACTTTACGAATCACGAAATGGATGACATTTTATCAGTTATACTGTCCACTAACCACTTCCACTAATAATATTTAAATTTATTAGCTTTTTTCCTTTTCTTTTTTTCTTTTTTCAATTAACATACACAATTAAGCCTATAATTCTTATATAACTAAATATATACATTTTCGTATTTGATTTTTTTTACTTTATAACAAACACCCTCCTTGACAAATTAAGCAAAAAAAAAAAGTCATTTTTTCTCTGCCCAGCAACCAAGCTATAAAAATTGATTACTGATTAACTGGCTGGCTACGTCATTTTATTCAAATTGTGCCGCTTTAATTAGGTTTAATAGCTTCTAACGATAAGGATTCTGCACACCGTTCACATTTTCATTTTCGGTTATCAAAATGCCTACTACTAATTGGTGATTAGAAAAGAATGGAAAATAAAATTATCATGCAAGGTTTTTCTTCTTTGTTTTTTTTTTTGTTCTCTTTAAAAGGCAAAAGATAGGAACGAGTAAGTATTTTTATAATATTTCTACCAAAATAAATTAAACACATTCTTAGTAAATTGTATTGTATATGAACACTACTGGTATTAACTGCTATAATTAAGAATTTGCATCTCAAATATGAAATTGATTTTTTATCAGAATTTTTTTTTCCCGTTTTTACCTACCTGAGTTTATTTTTACTTATTAATTTATTGACCAGCATAATCATGAATAATATCAATCAATTAAATACCATAAAAAAATCTAATGTTGTGTTTCGATTTATTTGATTATGCATAGACTAAATGTGAGGTAAATGCAGAAAAAAGCTAGCCTCGCCAAAAAGGAATTCGATTTGCAAACTTTTATACGCAAATGTACTTAAAAAGTACAATAAAATCATTCACAATGACTCACTTGACCGCAATTATCTAAGCAAAGTGAAGATAAAAAAAATATCATGGAAAAATTTAACTGATTTTAATCTATCAAACACTTTATACGTTAAAATTTGTGTTAAGAAAAAAATTCTTATCGGTCGAAAATTGACACGAAAATCTTTAATATTGTATTTGATATGATATAAAAAGAAAACCTTATCAGTAACGATAATATTATCGATTAAAGTAAATATATTTATTGATAAAGAAATTTTGGATAAGAAAAAAAAATTTTATATTGAAATTTTTAAAATTTTTCCACGAAAACCAGTTTATTTTCCAAGAAATTTAATTTTAAGTCTGATTTTTATTACCTTAATCGAAAAAAAGGAAAAATTAACAAAAGAAGTGAGATTATTAGTTTTTCTTAGATTCATGAAAAAATTTGTCTGGTTTTTTCATTTCTCCCTCTCCAAATTAATGATTATTAATAAATTTTCGGAATTTTTTAATAAAAATGTATTTGAAAATCTCTAAAAGATTCAATTTGTATTCAGGGAAAGTATACTTAAAGATAATAAAAGGATTCATCAAAATTAATGTATTATTTGTAATCAAATTTAAATTGTTCGTGTCATGAGAATTCAGGAGATTTGGCGACAACTAAAGGGCACCTAACCCTGACTATGTTAGTAGCTGGATTCGATCTCAATACCACTGGATACTGTCGCTAAATCTACTGCCCCCGAGGCGGGATGTTAAGTATATTCCAGCTTGTCATACCAATGATGGCCAGTGGCTAACAGTGGGCAAAAGTAGCTATCCGGATGAACCGTTCCATCATGCTAATGATTTGCAGATGCAATTCATATTACACCACTCAACATAAAAATGTAAGGTGAGTAAAACAAGCAGAAAAATAATAAGCGAAAAATAAATAACTAGTGAAAAAACACAAGAGGTTGATTAAAATGATGTGATTTTGCAGATGCAATTCATACGATTCTCCCCATGATGCCTAACAGTGCTTTAGGGGTACAAAAAGCCTAACAGTGCTTTAGGGGTGCGAACCCTGAAATTCTGGTAGGTGGTCCTATGGGAACTCGAAAAGAATATCGCTCCAAATTCAGAGCAATCTCTGCCATTCTTCGGCGGACATGAATATTGGCGTAGGCTTCGAGGTGGCTGTGGGTTCTAAATGTACGCAGCCAGCTAGGGCGTAGTCTGAGGTGCAGACGTTTAAAAGTTTCGCACGCTTTCCAATATCGATTTTCCTATTTGAATCCACATATATGCTAAACTTAGCCGTGAGAGTGAGTGGATTGAAAGAAGAAATTCGTAAAATGTCTGTTTTTATGACCACACGGAAGTGGTTATGGGGGGAGAGTATGGCCAATAAGCTTAGGTACCTCTTACGACAGACGCAGATAGAGCGTACGCAGAAACATGGCGCTAAATCCCCTGCACAGAAGGATTCTTCTGGGAGAATGATCCACAAGGACTACGCCAAAAGCGCCTACGGGTATTAGCGTACCCGCGTCCTTAGGTGGTCCAGAAGAGCCTATCTGCTTACCGCAAGGAGGTTTCTTCCGGGATAATGATCCATTAGGACTATACCAGAAGTGCCTACGAGTATGGCATACCCGCGGACCTTAGCTGTGCTAGCAGTGCTGAAGGAATTCTCTTTTAGGGCGAAGCGCACTTACCGGGTGTTTTTAATGATACAATTCGGTTCCATGGGGGTCGGGAGCCTCACGGTGGTTCGTCCGCCAAACCCGGCCAATGGTGAGGAACCTTTGGCTGAAACTTTGTTTGCGGTGGTTTAACACCTACATCGCGGGTACGGTCTTAGGGTTAGAGGTGAGGGATGCCAGGATCCCGGGTGCTATCACTTCAAATGATAGTAGAGGTCTAGGTGGGTCTTGCTACAAACATTTAGGGGAACTAGCTTGTAACAGGCTACTGACTGCTAGCAATGATGGATGGAGCTGGTCATGTGGCGGGATCAGGTAGTTGCATAAATGTGTGTGGGATCGCTTACCGCAGGGTTTGTAAAGATGAATAGATTGAATATATGCTAGCTTCAGGCGGGAAACATGACGGATGACTAAAAAAGAGGTATGACGAAAAATATGGTGATGAGGTATGGTAGAGTGAGCATGCTGAGGCCACCTGCTATAAAATGAGGGACTTTGAAGAGGACTATGAGGAGAGCTGATACACTTCTCATATGAAGGTAGCCATACTGAGTGTTTCTTGCATGATGCAGTCCAAGCAGGAAATCAAATGAATGCGTTGGAAGGAAGTGATAATGCGTTGGTAACGAGCTGGGTTGCCATTGAAATGCATGCAACTAGATGGATCTAATCTGCTAAGCTGGTGAAATCCATTATAGACAGGTTTGTGAGCGCGTTGATCGGGCGTATATCAATCCCGACGGTCGTAGGCGATGTATAGTATTATGTCTAACGACCGTTATGCCACGTTAAATAAAATTACATTAATATCGCTAAATCATTCCGCAAGGGGGCTTCTTTTGGGTGAATGATCCATACCATAAGATCGATACCAGAAGTGGCCTACGGGTCTCGGCGAACCCGCGGCACCTGAGCTGGCCTAGCAATGCCAGGAACTTACAAGGTTCCTTACTGTAACTGTATAAGCGAAGAGTATCCATTAGGTACATTCAAAGCTGAACTAACGGGTACCACGAGGGTCGATAGTACCACAGTGGTCCGTCCGCCATGCCCGATCGAGGTTGACACCTACACTACAGGTGCACTCTTAGAACTGAATCTTAGTGATGGAAGGATCCCAGGTGCTATCACTGCAGAAGATAGTAGAGGTTTAGGTAGGCCTTGCTACCAATAGTTAGAGTAACTAGCTTGTAACTGGTTACTTACTGATAGCAAATGGATCTACCTTGTGCGGTCTACAGGTTCAGACCGCTGACCAGTGGAATTGACGGATATAAAATGGAACGTTTGCCTTCATTATGCATGAAACACGAAAGACTATTAAAAAGAGTTATTGTAGAGTGAGCATGCTGAGGACACTTGCCAATAGATGGTGATGAAATTAGGAAAAGTTTTCTGATGGGTATAGAAAGATCCATTTGCTAAGATGTTATCGTATTAAGAGAATTAGACGGAAGAGGTCTATAAAAGGGTGTGCTGAGTCAACCGAGAAGCAGTGAAAAACAAAGCTCGCTCAGGGATACCTTCAACATCGAAAACTGATAAGTTCTTTGAAAAACCCAGAAAAAGGGTTCTTTACGTCAGATTTTTCAATGCTGAAATTAGAATGCTCCTAATTAGAATCGGTCAATACTGAATAACAACGTGCCTGTCACGCGGTCATCTTCATCAACGAGTTTTTGCCGAAAAGAGCAATTCGTGTGATTCCTTACCTTCCCTGTTCACCTGATCTTAGTCGCTGTGATTTTTCTTTGTTCCTCACTATCAAAAAAAATACTTCAAAGTCTATCGATATCGTCCAAAGGAGTGTAACGAATGAAAAAAAATAATATAAAATTATTGGGAAAAAAATCAACTTTTTATGTATGTTTGCAACTTTTCTGAATATTTAAATAAGGGAATTTTTGCTTAGCTATTTTCAACCCTTAAAACATTGAGAATTTTGAGAAATTTTCATACATTTTTTAACTAAATTTTAGATAACTAGATATCCTTGCAGATTATTGTCATTTTTATTTTTTAGAAATATTCAGATTTTTTTCATCAAAGGTCAACATTATTACATGATAACATAAAAAGAATGATTATTCTTTTTATGTTATCATGTTAAAAAATATTATTGCTTAAATGTTAATTGCAAACGCTACGCCACTAACTGGATGGTCATTTGGTGACCGGACATGCGCTAAGCCGTATTCGGAACTCAAGTTTGCTCATAGATACAAAATTCCTTTTTAATAATTTAAAAAAAAAAAATCCATTAAATTTTTTAACTGTTTTTAATTGATTTTTTTTTCAAAAATTGTAAGTTTTGAAATTTAAAGATTATAATATAAATTTGAAGTGAGTCACGTACACATAATGTAAAACGTTTTATAAAGTACACAACATAATAATGAAAATTCTATTAGGTTAAATTTTCAATTATTTCGTCGGTAAAAAAAAGCTACACTGAATCAGACAGTATTTTTCCACTCTAAAATACATATGTAGGTACGTGTGTATGGACATATAAAGTACTTGCATGGCCATACATCGAACGACCAAAATTTCGGTGGAAGAAAAAACTAACAATGTTCAAAAGGCCAAAAATCACTTTTTTAGAGAGGGAGGGGGGGGGGGGGGTGTGGTGTACTTATATTATTCTTCGATTGTTATCACGGCATTCAAGTTAAAGCGATCTTGAGATTGATAAGCGGTGGTGCTCTTATACATTTGTTTAGTCACCCATACATGAACATATATGGTCGTATTCTTTGTGGATTTATACTAACTTACGTTGATGGTGATTTTAAAGCAATTCGATTAAGAGATTGACTCTGCTCTAAGCTAATGTGAACACATGTGTATGAACACATTTAAATATCGACATTTTGAGGTCTGTATATTTATTACAAATCCATGTGTACATACCATATTCAAGTAAGTTCACATTTTAAAATTTAAATTATAATAAAAATTTTGAAAACAATTTAGTTGGATTTAAATTGAAAAAATCAACAAAAAAAAAAGATCTGCTTTTAAATTTTGTATTTATTTTGTTTGCGATTGAAATCATCACAAGAAGATGGAAAATTTAACCAAACTTAAAAAAAAACCACAGATAAATTATGAACATTTTATAAAAAACCCAATACGAGTATATGCAAATTTATAATTATGGTTATTTTTAAATTAACTTTTAGAGGAAAATATCTTTTGTATGAAAATAATTATTTGAGTCTCAAGCCCGTCTGATAAATGAGGAAGCACAACGCAAACTGTTGAAGACTTTGAATGTCAACAGGTTTTCTTTTAGTTCGAATTTAAGAAAAGCATGCAATTTAAGGCTCATATACGATATGTTCATAAAGTATGTATTGTATATAAGTTCATCTTGATGTTATTTTGGTTAGCTGCCATTCTGTTCGTTGTTATTTTATAGTTATAGCTATAAACGCGCCAAAATTATTATAGATTGTCATAGTCTTCAACAAGAACTTTATTGGCAGAGTCTAGGTTTTTTCGAGCTCGAGCGTTATACACTTTAGCAAAGCTACATAGACAAACTGCTGTTTTTTTTAGAGCTTCAGCATTGTAACATTCAACCAGAGCTGCATATAGGAAACCCTAATTTTTTAAAGCTCCAAAAACGAGACCCTGATTTTTGAGTGGTCAAAGGATAAGACCCCGACTTTTGAAACCTTGAGTGTTATAATCTTTAGGACTCGAATTTTTTTACAGCCCGAGAGTTATAACATTCAATAGGAGGGTCAAAATCAAGACCCAGACTTTTCAGAGCCCGAGGATTACAGCCATCAATAAGAGCTCAATAGATATGTAGAACTTCATAGGCACGATATTGAATTTTTGGAGGCCGAACGGTATAACATTTAACAAGCATTTCATAGACAAGGCCCGGATTTCTTAGAGCTCCAAAGATAAGACATTGACTTCTTAGAGCTCCAAAGACATAACCATAATTTTAAGGACTTGAGTGTTATTACCTTTAACAAGAGCTCCATAGACAAAGTACTGACTTTTTAGAGCTCCAAAGATAAAACTTTAATTTTTATAGCTCGAGTGTTATTATCTCAAACAAAAGCTCCATAGACAAAATACAAATTTTTTAAAGCTTCAAAGATAAAACTTTGACTTTTTAAAGGTCTAAAGATAAGACTTTGTTTTTTAGAGCTCCAAGGACTTATAATATTTAACAAAAGCCTATACTTATAATATAGACAAGATTCCTATTTTTAAGAGCTCGAGTGTGTTACTACCTTAAACAAGAGCCCAATTTTTACAGATAATTGATTATGACAGACGCATTTTGTTAATAAACAAAAAAGCTGCCTTTGGGGACGTCAAAATCCAGAGGCAATTCACGAATGGCATTTACACCCTTATAGAGTGGCTGTGTGCTGTGGTGTTTAACAAGTGGCGTCATTGGTCCGTACTACTTTGAAGACGCTACTGGCAATACTGTTACAGTGACTGGTGAGTGATATAGAGAGTTGCTGCAGAAATTTTTCATCCGTGAATTATACCAATTGGAGTTAGACTACATGTGATTTTAATAGAACCGATGTTTCCTGATCGAATTATGTAAAAAGATTTTGATTGTCCCCTCGCTCCTCAAATTTAAGCGTTTCCAATTTCTTCCTTAGAGAATACTTGAAGGACCGAACAACGACAATTAAACAACTTTAAAAAACATACGCAATGAAATCAATTAAATTAACCCAGAGTTGTGTGAAACCGTGTTGAAGAATATTATTTCCAAGTATACTTAAATCATTTGACTCAACCAAACAACAATTTTTTATTTCAATCCAAAATAATTTGAAAAAGAAATTGTAGGCTTATCTTCAGAACACCCTGTATATTAAAAATTCAATTATTAACAAATCCACAAAATGTTAAGCCTTTTCGACATGAGAACTCTATTGGAGTACGTTTTGTATGGGGATAAAAATCATTTTAAGAATATATACAAAAAAATTCCTAAATCTCCCAAATATCCAATTTCCTTTCTAGAACAGGGTACAAAAATATTAAAATGATACCATAATAATAGACATAATTCTTACTTTTTCTTTCAGAGAAGAGTTGGGAGAAAACTTACTTCCTAAATTACTGGCAGAACATTTTTCACCACCAAGAAAATATGTAATTTTTGATTCATTCAGATATGTTTTTATGATATAAAAATATGGTAGCGAGAGAACTGAAACGAAAGATTATCCTTGATAGTTTCTATATAGTTCATTGGTTAGGCTGTTTGTCTAGTCAGTTAAATGGTCACCCATTTCGGCCCCACTTTGTCCTTTACATGTACAATGCAATTCTTTCTGAATGTATATTAGTATTATTGTATTAAAAATGTCCTTCTTTTATGGTTGTTTAATTTTTAAATAGTCTATTCGAAAGGGGCTTTTTTTTAATTTATAGTGGATGAAAAAAAAATACTATAAAGTAGCTTTTTTTATTAAAATAAAAATAAATGCAATAAAAACATATGCGATAAAAACATAGGTCCTTATGCAAGGATTAGAATATTTAAACTGTATTTAAAGGCAAAAAAGAAAACCCCAAAACATTGATAACCATAAATAAAATTAGTATAAGTAAAACAAATTCACTTTTTGTATCCTGACGTGTACATAACTAGAATATATCCACCCTCTAGTTAATAAAATGCAGACAACACGTGAATAACTGTCAATAGAGAAGAAATGATATCAAGAAGTTTTACAGGATGTAGAGAGAGAGAAAACGGAAGAACAATAGTTGTGGTAGTCGCAGATGATGTGTTTATATGCTCGTAGATTAATCTTTTTGTATTTAGTTTACGTACACATCTACATTTGGTTTGTACTTGTTTTTTTGTTGTTTTTTTGTTTTTTTTTGGTAAATGTAGTGTACAACCGGCTAGCAATTCGTTACCAAATTCGATGCAGGAATCACAACGGCCCCGTGCACATACTCTCTTATCAGTATCAGTTCAGTTGTTATCAGTTCGTCCACATCATCATTGCTATCGGTATTTTCAGCAAACTCCATTCTATGCGGTTGGTTGTTAGTGCTTTGTGCCTTGTGCTTCTTTGTGACTACATCGTCGTTATACTGGCACGAACTGTTGTCCTGTTCGTTAGAACTTGATGGTGGTGGTGGTGGTAGTGGTGGGTTTTGTCTGTTTCAATGGTTATTTGTTAAACTTGTGACTTATGGGTATAGTGTTACCCAATCCCATATTATATGGCCCACTTAAAAAAGAAAACATTTATTCTTGGTTCTCTTTCAATGCAGCCAGGTCGATGTTGTATACCACCAAGTCTCCTTTAAAATAGCATCCTTCACCCACTCTGCAAATAATTTCTTCACTTAAACATTCCATTCACATCCACAAATCTTTGGTCGCTTATCACGCGGACATTTTTACAATTTCAACTGAAAGAGTGCGATTGGAAAATTTGTTAAGAAAAAAAAAAGCAAAGGTGTTAACCGATCCTCCTGAGCTCATGGGATTCACACTCGTTTCTTGTAGCACAATTACAACTACTCTCAGACAGCTTATCATCTAGCACGACCGGTCTTATCTAACTTTCACAATCGGCTAGCCTCGAATGGTAGTTTCTATTCGATTTATTAAGTTCATTTTCTTTCATATCGACCGACATCACCAAAAAAAAAGGAAAATCTTTTCCCTAAAATGTAAGAAGGATGAAAATAGTATGCATATTATCGCCTCATCACACCAACGGTTTAGCCACCACCCACAATCAACCAACTCATGCATCTATTCTTCTTTTTTTTTTTTTAAAAAAATATCCAGAATTTTATGCAAAAAATAGAAATAGAAAAGGAGACAGATAGAAAGAAAAATTCTAACTTAAATTGAAGACCTTAACCAACTCTCTTCTATAAGTTGTCATACTAAAGTCATACAATAGTTTTAGTGTAATTTTAAAAGAATTTCAAAAATATTCGGAACTCTAAAAACTGGTTGACCAATAATACTTTCCACTATAAATATTATATATTTATTTCTAGTACAGCAACAATAATAAAAACGTACTAGTAGAGTCATCTCTTATATGCTAGAATCATAAAAAAAAACCGCTGCAGAATTCTAGGAATACTAGTATCACCAGAGAGAGAGAGAGAGAGCGCACAGCCATCATCATTATTATCATCAACAAAATCAACACCCCCCCGACTAACTTCACTTTTCTCTTTCCCGATTATTTTACAACCTTCCTCCACTGCTAGAAGTGTGTATGCGCTATTGTTACTACAACTACGGATAGGACTACTACAATTTCTACTAGAGGTGTGAGTCCTGCTCCTTTACTTACACCAATAAAAAATTATCAACTGTTGTTATCACACAAATACAACCATCACAACCACTGCCATTGCCATCGCCGGCACAATCTCTCTCACCACTACCACTTATTCCTTTCAGTGTACCCTTCATTTAAAATCTTATCATACTTTCTGATTGATGTGAATAGATAAGAGGCCGACATTAGTGAGCCAGAATTCATTTGGTGCAAAGTGATAAGGGAATAAAATATAGCAAGAGTGCCTTTTTCGTTTCTCATTTATCATAGAAATGCATAAATATGATAAAAATTTATACTTGGGCGGTTAGGCAAGGCAAGGCAAGGCAAGGCAAGGCTAGGCTAGGCTATGATAGGATAGGATAGGATAGGATAGGCCAGGCTACTGTACTCTCTATTTATATACTCCTTCAATCTTTCCCTTTTACCAGTATCCCCTTTTTCTCTTCTCACTCCCACAAAAACCAATACTGTATAGGAGTATAATTTTTTTAACTCCTTCTCCTCCTTCCGCTCCCGTTTACAGAGTCATGGCTTCATATTGCTATTATTATTGTTGTTGCTGTCAATGTGGTTTCGCTGTACAGAACATGTACTGTTGCTGCTGAAGTTACTGTTGCTGTTGGTACTCGTACTTTTGCTGCCAATGCTGCTCGTACCGATTGGCGCAATCATTGTTATTATCATTGTCGCAGGGCAACTAATACTATTTTTCTGCCATTTAAAGAAACACTTCCAGTTACCCCCACCATTCCTTCTATATACATATTTAGTTTAGCATCATTTCTATTGTCTGATTTCTTAACTAAGTTTGGATTTCTCACTTTACCACTAGTACTAACCAAATTTCTACTAACTCAACTCTTCCGAGACTTTGAAGTAGAGCAAAGCATCACCCAAAATTACATGGAAGAGCGGCAGTACTTAACTCTTGCGTCAACTTTGTCTCATTGTCGATTATTTTTGTATCTGAATCGAACTCATGCTCCAAAATTTCCGAACCAAACCGTTTGCTTTTAACAAAACTTATTTGTGCAAACTTGAAGATACGATTATCAACCCTGCTCGAATGTGAGTTCCTTATTGAAATTTTAGTTTTATCTTTACTGTTGGCTTGTAACACTAATGCAAATATCATTATTGGTATGTGAGCTACTGTTTTTAACTAATAAACAATGGTGATACCAAATGTTGATTGTCCTTTTTCATTAGTTCCTGTTTTATCCTTTCGGTTTTCATTCTCCTTCGATTTATCTTTATTCCCCTGTTTTGGTATAATTCATCATACAGATTCATATTAATTCAGTTTTCCATTTCTTACCAATGAATTCATTTTGGCTTTGTTCGCTGGAATATGCATACAGAATATGGTAAACTTTACGAAATGTGCATTATTTCTTTTCCCTTCGAATCTAAGTATTTCTTATCTTAGAAACTTAATTCCCTTATCCATACCTAATCCCACACAGCATTTGCTCGTTGATGTAATATTTTGTTTACGAAAATTATCATATCTATTCAGTTTAGCTAGAAGGGAACTGAACTTTACGATAGAATTTATTTTTTGCTGAATTCAAAACAAAAAGTTCAGCTTCTGCACTGATTATAGATAATGCAAATATATTTTTTTTGTAACTAGTTTTCAATAAAATAAGTTTTTTTAAAAAAAATGTTTTTAATATAGTTTAATTCGATTGTAAACAGGAGAAAATAAGAATTTACAATATAAAAAAAAATGGCTAATGCCGTAATTAAAATTATTTCTAATTTTGCTCTTTATAAATAAAAAAAATAATTTCTGCTATCACTACAACTATTATTGTTATTGTGATTTAAAATTGCATAAGACCAAGTTTTGCTATCAGTTAGAGAACAGTTGCACAAAATGACAAAATATTGTATCTACAAAACATATTGTAGATATTAGCTATTTAGAAGTTTCGAAATAGTTTTAATGTTGTTTTATGGACATTTTATAATTTTTTTTATAATATGAATTTTTTTTGTTCAGTATTTTCTATAAAAAAGAGTTGAAATTACTATTTAGAATTGCATATAATCCAATCTTAGAAATAAATGTTATCTTGTCTACATTTTTAAGAAAAAAATTAAGATTTTCAACAAGTTTCAATTTTAGATTATTTTTATAATAAAATTATTTGGGGTCGTATCGATGGGAAATAATTCGGTTATCAAAACTGGTACAAATAGAGCGGTTAACATAGTTTAACTGGGTTGAGTGCAAATCTAATAATTCCAAATTTATAAAAACCTGCGATTTAACGATATTTTGATAGAGTAGATACATTTGTGGAGCATATTACTTGGTATAATATAGCTAATAATGTTGAAAAGTCGATTGGTGTAAAGAGTTTAGTTTTCCTGCTTGCGAAGGAACTAAAGTGAAGAGAAATTTGACGAACATATTCGTGTATGTTTGTATTTCCGATACCGTACAAAGTGTTAGTGTTTATATTCAGGCACTTTCAGGAGTAAACCTCGATTATTTTGTTTTTGCGCGTTTTTTGGCACAGGCATTTACCATTCGTTCTACACTTGGGTCCCGTCAAAAAGAGCCAAATGTACTTCGACACACTCAACTAAATCAATGAATGAAGTCATCTTTTCAGTAGTTACTTCCAACGTTTGCTCTAACATAGTACAAACTCATTCAATTCAACTCACTACCATTATCTACTCACATCTTAATATTAAGGATGCTTTCAAATACTCTCCCCTATTGGTTTCTTGCTGGTGCATAACAAAACTGATACCACTCATACACAAAACTCTTCCAGTTTGGGTAGGTTCGATTCTTTGTTAGCTTTATCCGGCAGTAGAAAGTTGTAGGGTTGATTTTTTCGTAGACTGTTTGCAAAATCCATTTAATAAATTTCCTCAATAATGTTTACTGGAAATTTTTACTGATAAATTTTTTCTTCAAATTTTTTATAGGCAAATTTTTGACTGAAAAGTTTTGCTGACAAGTTATTAGTTTAGAATTTTTTCTGACAAATTTTTACTGTTAAACTTTCACTGACAAATTTTTACTGAAAAATTTTTACTGACAAATTTTTACTGACAAATTTTGATTGAAAAATTTTTACTGACAAATTTTTATTGATAAATTTTTATTGACAAATTTTTACTAACAAATTTTTGATGATATTATTTACTGACAAATTTTTGAAGATATTTTTTTACTGACAAATTTTTACTGATTTATATTTGCTGACAAATTTTTAATGGTAAATTTTTTACTGAAAATTTTTGCTAACGAGTTTTTCGTTATAAATTTTTTCTGGCAAATGTTACTGAAAAATTTTAACTGAACAATTTTGAATGAAAAGTATTTACTGGAAAATTTTAACTGCAAATTTTTACTGACAAACATTTGCTGACAATTTTTTTTACAAAATTTACTAATATATTTTTACTAAAAAAAATTTGCTGAAAATTTTTAGTGGAAAATTTGCACTGACAAATTTTTACTGAAAATTTTTTACTTTAAATTTTTACTGACGTGTTTTTTGTTATAAATTTATGCTAACAAATTATAAGCGAACAATTTCAAGGGACCAACTTTTACAAACAAATTTTTACTGACCAACTTTTACTAACAAATTTTTACTGGTTAATTTTTACTGGTTAATTTTTACTGGTAAATTTTTACTGACAAATATTTACTGACAAATTTTTGATGATATATTTTACTGATTTATATTTGCTGACAAATTTTTACTAATTTAGATTTGATGACAAATTTTTGCTGGCAAATTTTTTACTGAAAATGTTTGCCAACAAGTTTTTAGTTATAAATTTTTTCTGGCACAATGTTACTGAAAAATTTTAACTGAATAATTTTGAATGAAAAATGTTTACTGAAAAATTTCAACTACAAATTTTTACTGACAAATAATTATTGACAAATTTTTTAAAATTTTTATTAATAAATTTTTACTGACTAATATTTACTGAAAAATTTAATTGGAAAACTTTCACTGACAAATTAATACTGAAAATTTTAATTGCAAGCTTTAGGGGGGGGGGGGGGGGGGGTTTATTTAATTTCATTCACTAAACACTTTTCTGAAAAATTTTAATGCAACTTTTAGCTGAAAATTATTAGTGATTTTTTACTCAAAGTACAAAAAGTTAAAAAAGTTTTACTGAATGAACTGAATTTTGACAGCATTTACCTTTGTTTGGGATATTCAATTCTTGACGATGAAATATGAGCATAAGCAGTTAGAAAATTAATTTGTATTTTAAAATTTTAAATACATAATTTTTTTTTTATTATTTCATTAATGACCAGTTTACCAAAAAACAACTATTTTATAATAAATCATATTTAAACAAGCGATAAATGAACAACACCCTTTACTGAAATTAATACACCCTAATCAGTAATATGATCTGATTTTGTGAAGAAAAAAAACTGAAATAATAGGACTAGGGGTGCACTTCATTGCGATATGATAATATCCTTCAAGTTTCTACATCCTTAATTTTTCCATTTTATTTTTTCATCTTCAAATTACCATTCGTCAAATCGCTTCATTGAAATCTACTTACACCAACGAGTGTGCTTCAAAGATTGGGAAGATGAAAAAATCACACAGGAAGAACTCATTTTGATTTAAGTTGAGTGGGTGTCGATTTTCTCTCAGTCTCTTAGAGGCAGGGTTAGTGTCAAAAAGGTATCCTGGCAGTCAAATGGCAATGAATAACAAAATTACAAAACACCATAAGTTGGTAAGTGTCACATAAAAAGGACATTTAATAATTTCTTGAGTGCCCATATAGATATATACACGTACTCAGTGCCAGCCATTTACCATTTATTCGCTCATTTATGCACACAAAACTTATCCGTCAAGTGGAATGCATTAATCGAGAATCCCACAGTCCTCCCACTTCAACCGTATTCCATAAAAGCGTATATGTATGCATGTAGACCAGCCAATCTCGTTTACCACCGTTATCAACATCACCTATCACGTATCACATCCTCGAATGCCATAAAATACAAGTGCACGGTAGTTGTATATATTCCGTTTGAATGAATGCATTGCATCATCGAATCGTATTCCGAATCCTTTCATCGAAGGTCCTTCACAACATCAACGTATGCATTATGCTACTGCTGCTATCGTCCTCCGATTCCATCCTCTGCCGTAGGTACTCGAAAATTGCATTCTACCAAACGCGATAACGAAGACAACTGATCTGCTTATAGTACACAGTCGCGTACATCTGTCGTCTATGGAGACATTTTCATATCGGAAATGGAGCAAAACGATACCGGAAAAAAAAATAAATAGAAAATGGATGAAAATGGATTGGGCCAGCTACAAAAGGAATGGAAGATGTATGAAGAAAACGGGGGGGTAGCGAGATTTAGGTACGATGATAGTCCTCTTTACCGTGTTGCCAAAGGAACAAAAGCTGATTCCTCTACGCTTGCGTGCGACCGGTTCGTTTAGGTCTCCATTTTAGAATTGCTATCGGCAAACTCCAGAAATTCGGGCATGTGCTCGCGGTGCAAAACTGATAAAACGGGCGCATTCGTGTGATGGGGATGGAAGTGCACACTTGAATAGGCAAATATGAGGGCTGATTTTTCTCATGAATAAGTTTAGCAGACTACATGTGTGGAAGTATATGAAAAATCGTAGTGTATAGGAGGAATTAGATAACATCCGATTTGCACCAGCCGAGGTAGAATTGCATGCTGCTACACAGTATGCTGGTGCGAAATATACTAAAATGTCTGCATGTGTGCTCGTTTTTGACAAAATAGATAAAAAGCACAAAAGTTAGAAAACAATGATGATGGAAGAGTATGGGGTCGAAGGGGTGAAAACAAAATATTCATAAAAGGATATTTGAAAAATATCGCCAAAAACCTGGACAATTTGTTTAGCGTTTTCTTATTTTCCAAGGATATGTACATGCCCACCTGCCATTTTAACACCCCATGTTGGGTGTGTAAATTTGGCTACAATTGAAAAGGACTATTCTGAGACACCTCGAGCTGAAGGGTATGTACGCAGTCTATCAGGGGACGTGGTCGCGACTCCACACCGCATCTTACTTTCCTGCTGCGACTTTACTTATTTCTCGTCGAAGGATATTTCTAAGGTCTCCGCATGTGAGTACGTAGAGTTGAAATTATATTTTTTCCGTCTGGTAAACTGGCGATGAATACAGAGTATGAGTCGCTATTTGCTTGGCTTCCTGGCTGTCTGCCTAGCTTTATTCCAATTCGACAGTACAAACTAGCCGGTGGAAGACTAAAAGATAGATAAGCGAACGTGCGGGCGGATTTATAGATGAGGCAACGGGTTGACAAAGCCAAAAGGTAAATGGGTGATGGGTGGTATGGGAAATGTCAATGTGCACATTGGTATCCGTAAATGCCAAGTCTACATCGAAGCAAGGCGATAGTCAAGCATTTCGTACCAACGGCTGGTGTATCCAACCAGAGAATAAGGAATTTGGCGCCTAATGTTGAAGGAGCTAGCCACCTCAAGGGTGGAGAGTACACAAGAAACGGAAGGTGTCGCAGAACTGGGTGAGGTGTTTGCTAGCGATTGAGTTCTGTGATAGGGATGGGCGGTAGAATCAGAATCAGCAGTCTTCGTCTTCGCAGATGGCATAGCAGCGATCGTGCGGAAGACTGATAAGGACTCTTGCAGTCAGTATCTTTTATGTTTATGCCATGAGGAATCCGACGACCGAGCTTTAAGCCAAATAATTAACATAGAAAATTTCTATATCATCTTGTGTGTGTGTTGTATTGAAGCGAAAGGTGGAGCAGAGCGTATACGATGTACACCACCAACGTATGACTGCCATCAAAGTTTCGGTTCTGCTTCAACACTCGATACTTCTGCGGAAGCATCGGTTGACTGCGTTCTGCTCTTGTTTCTACTCGTACATTAAGCTACCAAACCCAATCCTTCTTCTGCCTCTTTTATCAACAATAACTTTTATAATGCTTCGACACAAAAGACGAGACTCGTGCCTGGTTGAAATCCGCTCCTTGCACATTTTCTGTACATGTCAACAGACTTCATTTTGCGTAAGCATACCCCAACCAACCACCAACCAACTTTAATTCGACTACATTTCATTTCGTCTCATTTTATTTATCGTACACTCGTACAAATCCTCAGTACAGAGTCCTCCATATTTGATATAACTTTTATCTACTGCATGGTAGCGACTGTATGCGGGAATTAACACCTCATGCCATAGCACATCAGAGAATGGCAAAAGTACTGCTTACTTGAATAATTCAGTCATAATTTGAGGAAATTTCCTTGGTGTCTTATCACTTACTTACTAGCTTTTGTTCTTAAAAATGTTTACTATACCGTTTACGCTACATAATTTTAACATTTTCATTTCAAGTTGGTTTGTGCTCATTTATTATTTTGGCTTTTTTTTTTATTAAACTTTCTCCATTATTTTTTGCACTTTGAATTATTTTTGCGGTTTATTTTTGATAAAACTTTATGAAATTCTTCAAGAAAAAGGACATTTTAAGCAAAATCTGGACATATTGTTGTCTGAATGTGTCCTAGAGGAGTTATTTTATCATACATTTCTCAAAATTACAATAGATTTATTGGAAAATTGAATATTTCTGTTATAATTATTCAGGTTTTTGAATTAGACCCAATTTTTACAGAAAGTACGAAATTTGATTTACTATTTAAATTTCTTATGAAAATTTTGTAAGCAATACCGAAATTATTGACCAAAACTCGCAATAAACATTTTAAAAATTTTCCTTATATAATTAATTAAAATTATTAACTGAGAATCTTATTTGAAAATTTTAACCAAAAATTTCGAATGAAAATATTTGTAACAAAATTTACATAAAACTTTTGTCGTGAAACTTTTTATACCATAAATTTTAATGAAGATTTATGCTAAAAATATTTTTTAAAAACTTATTGAAAATTGCTACCATAAATTTTTACTGTCAATTTTTACCTTAAATTTTTTACAGTAAATTTTTTACTGTAAATTTTTTACTGTAAATTTTTTACTGTAAATTTTTACTGTAAATTTTTTACTGTAAATTTTTTACTGTAAATTTTTTACTGTAAATTTTTTACTGTAAATTTTTACTGTAAATTTTTCCTATAAATTTTTACTGAAAATTTTTACTGAAAATTTTTACTGAAAATTTTTACTGAAAATTTTTACTGAAAATTTTTACTGAAAATTTTTACTGAAAATTTTTACTGAAAATTTTTACTGAAAATTTTTACTGAAAATTTTTACTGAAAATTTTTACTGAAAATTTTTACTGAAAATTTTTACTGAAAATTTTTACTGAAAATTTTTACTGAAAATTTTTACTGAAAATTTTTACTGAAAATTTTTACTGAAAATTTTTACTGAAAATTTTTACTGAAAATTTTTACTGAAAATTTTTACTGAAAATTTTTACTGAAAATTTTTACTGAAAATTTTTACTGAAAATTTTTACTGAAAATTTTTACTGAAAATTTTTACTGAAAATTTTTACCGAAAATTTTTACTGAAAATTTGTACCGAAAATTTTTACTGAAAATTTTTACTGTAAATTATTTACTGTAAATTTTTTACTGTACATTTTTTACTGTACATTTTTTACTGTAAATTTTTTACTGTAAATTTTTTACTGTAAATTTTTTACTGTAAATTTTTTACTGTAAATTTTTTACTGTAAATTTTTTACTGTAAATTTTTTACTGAAAATTTTGCTGTAAATTTTTTACTGTAAATTTTTACTGTAAAGTTTTTACTTTCCTATAAATTTTTACTGAAAATTTTTACTGAAAATTTTTACTAAACATTTTTACTGAAAATTTTTACTGAAAATTTTTACTGAAAATTTTTACTGAAAATTTTTACTGAAAATTTTTACTGAAAATTTTTACTGAAAATTTTTACTGAAAATTTTTACTGAAAATTTTTACCGAAAATTTTTACTGAAAATTTTTACCGAAAATTTTTACTGAAAATTTTTACCGAAAATTTTTACTGAAAATTTTTACCGAAAATTTTTACTGAAAATTTTTACCGAAAATTTTTACTGAAAATTTTTACCGAAAATTTTTACTGAAAATTTTTACCGAAAATTTTTACTGAAAATTTTTACCGAAAATTTTTACTGAAAATTTTTACCGAAAATTTTTACTGAAAATTTTTACCGAAAATTTTTATTGAAAATTTGTACTCATAGTTTTTACTGAAAATTTTTACAGTAAATTTTTACAGTAAATTTGAACAGTAAATTTTTACTGGAAACTTTTACTGAAAATATTTACTGTAATAATAAAAAAAATAAAATAAAAATTACGAAACAAAGCTCGTGTTGAAGAAGAAAGTGTTTTTATTTTCGAGATTATTATCATAAATAATTATTTATTAAAAAAATTGTTTTAAAAAATTTGTCTAACAATTTTTGTTAAAAAAATTACACAAAATGTTCTTAGCCACTGACCTAACTGTACAGGTTCAATAAATAAGAAATTTTATTCTTCACCAATGTACACACCAATTAGGAAATTGAGATTATTTGTCTCTCACACTGTCTTTAATGGAGCATTTTTCCAAATACTCCCCAAACTTGATTTTAGTTCGTTTTGTTAACAGAGCCGCGCATGTTATTTCGTGAAAGTCAAAACTTGCATTTCTGCGTGGTTTATTGCTAATTTTAATTGAATTTTGTGAATTATTATCTAAAATTACAAATTAATTTAACTATAGGTAATATGAAAGTGTTAACTAATTAATCATAGTATATTTTGTGAAGAAAAACATATTCAAGTTCAGGTGTAATTTTCTGCAAATAATAGTTTTTTGAGTTGGAATTATTTGAAATAGGTTTTTTTTTTTTGTGAATTTCTAGTATCATTTCTATTGGCTTAAGATATTTTTCGTGCAGTTTACTTATGTTTTGGTGAAACTTCTCTGATTAAACCAATACCAATAATAATGAGTAATCAATGCGGTGACCGGCAAAATTGTTTCAAAACGAATTAATTTTGTTTTTCTTTGATAAAGATCAGCATTGATAATTAGAAAATGTGAAGATATTTAGATTAGATACTCTTAATGTTCAGAAGTAAATGCTTATCGGACTTAGAGTGTTTATACGTTTTGTTCCAACATTCCCCCATACTCTGCAATCAAATCGTTTTTGTACGAACATAAAAAGTGAATATTATTATTGGTAATTTTTGATTATTTTTGAAATACTATGATCTATTGTATTTTGAGTATTATATTATTATTTGCTATTAGTTTAAGTTTTTTTTTTCAATTATCATAAATTTTAAAAATTCATTGCATTAATTAAAATTTATAATAATTAAAATATTAATAAAATAAAACAATTTTAGATTATTTATTTAAATCTAACTTTTATAAAAATACGATAAATATTTCCTACAAATATTTTTATCAATTTATGATTTCAACTAAAAATCTACCTTTAATATTTAGTTAGGTTTTTTTCTTGTTTTTAAAGACAAATTTATTTTGTATATTTTTTATGATATTTCTTTTATTGTTTTCATTTTTATAAAAAAAATCGAATCATAAATAATAACAAACTATATTTTAAATAATAAATCGATTATCATGAGATAAAAAAAAGGAAATGCATCTAATAAATAGATTTAAATGAATTATCAAATTTTAAAAAAAAAAACCAAATATTCATATCCGCAATTACCAAGACAATTTTCTAGGAGAATGAGCAGAAGTGTTCATGTTACTTTCTCTTTTTTGCAAAAGCAATGCTTTTGCAAAAAAGAGAAAGTAACATGAACGATTCCTGTAGAAAGGGTTATCCAATTTGTGATTCTTTTGAGGCAATTTTGGATAACTTCGTCGCACATTTTGAACACTACAATTCGGTTAGTATTTGACAAATGTTCATTTTTAAATAGTCTTAAGTTTAAGGATTATCTGTCCAAACATGAGGCTATCCGTAGCCCCATTAGCAAATTGCATGATATTGCGGCCTGATTGACACAATCAAATCTTTAAATATTGAGCTAAACCCAAAATTTGTCATGTAGTATGGCTTGTGGCGACATTTTGTTGAAACCACATATGGTCCAGATTAAAATCTTCAAGTTCAGACAAAAAATAAATGGGTTTTCAAATATACGAACGTGAAGTGACCCTCATCGCTGAACACCATAATTGTTTCGTAGTAAAACAGTGTGCTTTAAGTGGTAAAATTTTGCGCGTTTAGTGGTAAAACGGTCCATAATGTATTAATGGCAAAAATATTCGCTTGGATGTTATAGGATTTTTTATTTGTGGCTCTTCGAACCTTAAAATGAAAATTTTCTATAGCATCTTAAAAACAGATCCTCAAAATAGTGTCAGTTTTTTGGTTACTTTTTTTTTAAACTATGAAAATTAATGAGAAAAATATTAGTTCATTTCCACTGAAAATTGTCCTTTAGCTATAATCATTGATTGATCATCGCCTGCTTCAACCATTTTTAACCTTCACTTCTATTGACATCTAATGGCAATTTTCAAAAATGAAAGATAAAAACTTAACTAAAACTAATACGAAATATGTAGTTAGTTCTACGTACCTTTTCGTATATGAGAAATGACAAATGGTATTCGGATGATGGGTAAATTGCATTTTTTCAAGTGTAAACTCTTTTCAGTCCATCATCATTCGATTCAGTGTTATCCAAAATATCCAGCCAGGCCAGTATAACAAACTACCAAGTGAATTCTATTCATCCATCCATTGCCCATCCACCTTTATCCATATTTATCCACCTAAATACATATAACGACGTGAACTAAAATTTCAACAACTTGATTACCATTTTTTTTTTTTTTTGTTTTATGGTCATGACTTTTGTAAAATTCCTGCATTTTCATAGTGCAATTCGGACGATGCTGCATGCGTCTGATGGATTCCGCAGAAAATATCGAATATTTTTCCCTTTTTTGTATTCTATACCGCGAGTCATTGATGTCTACTAAAAGGATGTGACTGTGGGCACTATTTAAAACTTTTACAATACTATCGCGAAATTTAAGTTTACACATCAGTGAATTTTTGATTTCAAAACCAACCAACCAACCAACCAACCAGGCAGGCAGGCCTGTTAGCTAACTCAACATTCACTATTGAATATTGAAAGTTGAAGTGCATTGTCATGTACAATTTTACAATTTTAGTACTTATAGCAGTCAGTGAAGTTTAAGCCTTTACAATCCATTTCAATATATTCTGAAGGCTCCTCCTCTATCATAATATACCAAATTGTCAAGAATAAAATGCATTGCAATGCAGTACAGTTTAATCTAGACAGCCATTGCTCATAGTGTACGTCTATTTTATTTTCAATTTAGTACAATCAATTTGACCATCCACCATTTCTATGTTGCACCTCTGGGCCAGCCTCAGAGACAATATCAAATTCACTTAGGACAATGCCTCACAATCACAGAACATCACAATAGTCATTACTTTACATTAAAGTCAATATAATGACTGTTGTCATCGGTATCAGAAGACCCCATAAATGTCAGTTATTTAATAAAATCACATTTTTCAATTTTATTGAAAATATTTACGGTTTTTCTAGTTTTAAACGTTCTTTTATATTTTATGAAATCAAACAGAAAAAAAAAACTCCTAATAAAACGTCAATATTTACTAATAAAATACGTTACGTTAAATGTCATTTTGAACGATTGGTCAAAAATAGTAGAGTATCCTTTAGTGAAGAATAGCCAATGTTTGAGCGTATCGGTTTGGTCAATAAATGCAACTATCGAGAAATATGAAAAAAGGAAAAATTTCGTAGTCAATTTAATAGCGGGTAAGGCACAGTATCAACAAGGCGTATTTTCTGTCCCAATCATGGTATTTATTATTATTAATAATACGAATAGAAAAGTTCATCAGAAATAGGATAAAAAAAAGGCATAACGATTGGAAGTCACTGACTAAAGGGTCATTGAGTAGGAGGTAACCGATAGCATTAAAATAAGTCGGAAAAATCATTGGGAGCATAAGTAGATTCATCATATTGGCGCCGTTATACGTTGTTGTTTATTTAGTAAATTATTAATAACAATTATTAAAGAAATTATCGTTTATATTTTTTTCTGATTAACTATTATTATAAAAATGATGTTTTTACTATTATTAATCACAACGCCATAACCATAGAGTCATTTGGCAAGAACATGTTACATATGAGTTGGCATGGCCGGTTTACCTAATGTAACTCGTCGAACCAGGTAGAAATTAGAAGTTAAAATGATTATTTGATTAAAAATTTAGACGGAGGTCTTAGGAAAGAATTTATTGAGTATAATACCAGAATAGAAGTCCTATTCCGGAAGAAATGCTGGATTAAGTGGCATTCGTTTAGGATATGACCGATAATAAGTTGATTATTACAGGAATGACTTTAGAGATGGAGATTGGTTACTGAATTTTAAGAAGTTTTATTACCCAGAATTTCGGGACGGTTGTTGAAAATAGTGGTTTGCTGATGTTTGGCAATGCGTGGACCAAAAATACCAATTTGTTCGGTAGACGGGGCAAGTTTAGAATTTCAGTGACCATAGAGTGGTAGAGGTAACCAACGTAATTAAACATGGCCTGGTAACCAAAGTAATTAAACATTTTGATTGTTCAAAAACCAATATCGAATACAATTTGGAACCGGATCAACTGATAGACAGTAAAAAACCTCTAAGGCTGCGAGACCGCCTTAGAGGTTTTTTGCTGTCCATCAGTTCGCCATGAAAAAGTGCAGCCTATAAACGGTAAGATTCCGCACTCAATTTTGCGGCATTCATCGCCAATTATGGAAACAAATTTTTTGTAAGTTTCAACAATTGTAAAAATGTTTTCCTTTATCTTTTGAGAACATCTAAAAAATAGAACACAACAGAAAATATGTCACCTTGTTTGTGAATAAAAATTTTTCATACAAAAGCTCACATTCATAAGAAAATTCAATTTAAAATTAATATTTCGTGGATCCACCCTTCTTTTTTCTGATAAATTAATTCTTGAAGTGTGATTTTTTTTTGGCACTAAATTGTAGCCAGGAATAAATATATTGTAGAAGTCTCCACTCTGGTGTGGTGTAATCTTCCGTGCAGGGTTTGGGATTTAGAATAGCACTCTGCATGTCGTAAAATGCAAGGTCAGGTGACCGTTCTACAAAAGAAAGGTGAAGGTGTGGCGTAATCGGGAATGGCACAGGAAAGGCACTAGGATATTTAGATTTGAATTTCTTTTTAGGGTTCCTTGCGGACGCACCTACTCATATCGCACTAGCTTAGGCCGACGAGATGCCACTCACCTTCAAAGAGATTTGTAACTATTGGATTTATGATGTGAAAATATAGAATGTGCATAGTCCGGAGATCGATACAGACACATACCTGCATCATATCAAATCCAAATACAAAGAAAAATTAAATGATTTTGAAAAAACTGCAAGCTTACCGCAGTGAGTAAATCAAATAACATGCACATAAAAGAGAATATTAATCTCCTTACTACAAAAAAGAAGGGCATACGAGGGTCATTCAACAAGTACAAAAGAAAAACGAAAATTTTGGAAAGGTGGCAATTTATTTTTCCACATAATCTCCTTCAAGCTCGAAACACTTGGCCCAGCGATGCTCTAACTTTTTTAACCCGTCCAAAAAATACATTTTCTCGAGGGAAGCAAAATAGGCCTCCGTGGCGACGATGACCTCCTCATTCGACCCAAATCTATTCCCGGCGAGTGATTTTTTCAGGTTTGGAAACAAAAAGTAGTCACAGGGGGCCAAATCTGGACAGTACGGTGGATGGGGCAGCAATTCGTAGCGCAATTCGACCAATTTGGCCATGGTGACGGCGGAAGTGTGAGCCGGCGCGTTGTCGTGGTGGAACAGCACTTTTTTCTTCGCAAAGCGGGAAGAAAAAAGTGCTGTTCCACCACGACAACGCGCCGCTTTTTCTTCAATTCGACGTCAAATCGGCCCAATAACTCAGTATAGTAGCGCCCCGTGATTGTTTTACCCTTCTCGAGGTAATCGATGTGGATCACACCTTGTGAATCCCAGAAAACGGTGGCCATCACCTTTCCGGCCGATCGAACAGTCTTCGCCTTCTTCGGAGGACGTTCGCCGGGTGAAGTCCACTGTTTCGACTGTTCCTTGGTCTCTGGTGTGTACCAGTGAATCCATGTTTCGTCGACGGTCACGAAACGACGCAAGAACTCCGCTGGATTGCGCAGAAACAGCGCCAAACACGTCGCCGATGTGGTCTCACGGTTGCACTTGTTTTCCGGTGTGAGCAAAGGCGGCACCCATCGCGCCGACAGCTTTATCATGCCCAGTTCTTCGTGTAGAATATGATGCACCGTTCCTAATGCGATGCCCACAGTCTCAGCTATCTCGTGAACCTTCAATCGACGGTCTGGCAACACGAGATCGTGGACTTTTTTAACGTTTTCCTCCGTAGCAGCCGTTTTCGGGGCACCTGGGCGTGGCTCATCAAAAACCGACGTGCGGCCACGAACAAACTCGTTGAACCAATTCTTGACGGTCGCCATCGAAGGAGAAGAGTCACCATATACAACATCCAAGCGATCTTTTATTTCGCTGCGCGTTTTCCCTTCCAAAAACAAGAATCTAATCACCAAACGATATTGTTCTTTTTCCATTTTTGTGCAACCGACCGACACTCTCGCTTTCAAAGGCTATCAAAACAAAACTAATGAAGGGATTCGACTGAAATTCGCCTAGTAGACAGTAGGCTAGTAGACAGAAGGGATTCGACTTTTAGTAGCCTAGTAGACAGTAGGCTACTAAAAGAATGTACTGCACGATGGTAAATTTCTTTTGTGACAGCAGTTCCATCGGGCGGTGAGGCTAAGTACTTGTTGAATAACCCTCGTAAAGTGCAAAATTTTACAAGCTATGGCAAAGATACATAGTAAAGTCTTCACTAATAAATCAATCATATGGGAGAAAGCAGGAATTGAAATGTACGACTCCAAATTAGAACTGGAATTTTCCTACAAACCCACAACTTCGTGCAGTAACATTTCCACCTTAAAATTAAAAGTAATAAAACTAGAAATAAAAAACGGAGTCAAAAATAAATACAAAATAAATTGCAATCCTCACAGATTCCAAAATAGTCTTTTATATTTTGGACTCAGCTAAAAATTATTATAAAAATCACATCGCAAGGGAAATTATTAAAGTTTTAAAGAATAACCCAACGGTGGAGGTTCAATTACAGTCGATACCGAACAGGAAACGAAATCCAATAAGGAGGTACAAAAAATGGCGACCCGGTCGACATCACAGTGGAGATGGTCTAGAAGAACATATTAAAACGGGTTATAATAAATGAATGGATTAATTACTACAGAAACATCGCCGAAACTAAGTGATAATTTGATTACAAAATTAACAGCCTCCCGAAAAACCAAAGCTGGATCATAAAAACCAACTTTACTAGAACACAAATAATAACGCTAAACAGAATTAGAGCATAGCATATCATGTATATAATAGCAGACTACAAGCGTTCTGATAGCAACCTATTGGGGTCTACGAACACGTCATGATAGGATGCAAAAAAAACACCAAACAGCAAGAGATAGACATCTCAAATCAATGAACAATCTGGACAGCCTAGCCAACTATTTAGACATGGACAACATTAAGGATTTTGACAATTATAAAAATATTTTGAAATATAGGGTTATGATTTCTAAGTGACGTTTCGGCCATTTGTAATATGTCATTCTCTGTCATTTGTTTTAAATGCGCAAGAACAACGTTTACAAATTATTCAATTTTATTATCAAAATAATCGTTCTCCAATTGCAACTTTTCGTGCGCTCACTTTCATCTGAGTCGTGCGGTAAATAAGCAAAACTGTCGATTCTGGTGCGAAGAAAATCCACAAATTATTCATGAACACCCATTATATTCACCTAAATTGACCGTTTGGTATGGTTTTTGGTCTGGTGGAATCATCGGTCCGTACTTCTTTCGAAATGAAGCTGGTAACACCGTTACTGTCAATGGAGAGCGGTATAGAACGATGATAACCAACTTTTTATGACCGAAATTGGAAGAAGTTGATCTTGATAACATCTGGTTCCAACAAGACGGGGTTACGTGCCACACAGCACGTGCAACAACCGAATTATTGCGAGAAAAGTTAGGAGATTCGATTATTTCAAGAAATTGTGATATTGAATGGCCCCAAGAAGTTGTGATTTAACACCATTCGACTATTTCTTGTGGGGTTATTTGAATTCATTGGTCTTTAGCAATAAACCAGACTCTCTCCAAGCTTTAGAAGTCAATATTGAACGTGGTATTCATGACATACGACTTGATTTACTGGAAAAAGTGCTCGAAAATTAGGTTCATCGAATTCGTTCCTGCAAAAGATGTCGTGGAGGCCATTTTATTCAGAACTTAATTGTATCGGTTATACTTCACATTAAATAAAAAACATTTGAATTTCCTTAACAATTAGTGTGATTTTTTAAAAAAAAAGAAATAATATCACTCTTTTTGGAAAACCCTATATATTGATGAAGGAGTAATAAAATTATTTTAAAGTTAATTAACAAAAAATGAGGTCGAAAACACAAAATTAATAAAAAAAATAACGAAATGGATGGGACTTGAACCGTTTGAGCAGATGTAAGCCGAGGTACTCACGCACCTCACTAAAAAAAAAAGTTACAAAAAAAAACGTGTGGTATAATCGAGTAGGCTTACGCCAAGTACGCAAACGTACCCGAGTTCGAATAGGACTTAGGATACCCAGTCGCCACATTTTTGGTAAAATGCTTTGGAAAGTTTACTTTTTTATCGAAAGTTCAAAATTTTTGCCAAAAGAAAATCTATTTGCCTCTATTATAGTTAAATAAATAATTTTCACTGAAAATCATTTTCTATTTGAAAAACATTTACAGATACAATTTTCCATTTAAAAATATTATATCTAAAATAAATTTTCTCGCATCTATGAAACGGATGGAGACCGATAGTTACTAAAACTAATATGATATAAATATAAATATTGCGATAAATTTTCAAATTTTTGACAAAGTAAAGGTTTTGAACGGAAATAAAAGTGTCATTTAACATAGATTTACGTGTGCTTTTAAGAAAAACTGAATATTCTCCGATTTCCGACGGATACAGTACAGTATGGTTGTATGCACGTATGCACAACGTACATATGTATATAGGAACATACGTGCAGACATGGGACAACCATATTTGTTGGCTGGCAATAACCACGCAACAACCACGAATATGATCGAAAAAATTGCAAAATTTTGATTTGTTGTCCAATAGGACTATGATACCCAAACGATGAAACGGAATCCAATCCATATACGAGGATCTATGATATGGAATCTACTACCATTCACAACGATGATACTCAGTCTCTTGCTGTTCGAAGATGATAACATGGAAACTGTGGTAAGAAGATGCTCGAAGCGGGTTGGGCAAACGATATGATTCGCAATGTGTACGATAGTGAATGGAGCAGCGCATTTATCCACTACTAACTAACTGGTTCATGTAAAATGCACTTGATAAATGCAAAAATACTCTTCAGACTCCGTGATCCTGCCCGCCTTGGTTTTTTTTGCCATGAAAAAGGGCCGACTATGGCAAAGATGATAACGAATAATAAAACAACCGAGAATAAGACCAAGTCAACTGCAACCACTTATGATATAAATTCTGCTTGTCTCCACATAATTCCTCTGTACGTGATTGGGGAGTTTCACTGCTCCAATCTGCATGATCCATTTCATTGTCTGTACGTGTATGCATATGTGTCTGAATGCATTCACTTCTTACGCAGTATATCTTCACATCGTATATTTATCAACGAATAACCCCTACACACATGCTGACTAGATTTGGTTGAAAATCTTTGTTGCTGTCGTCGTTATTTCTGCTCCTGTTCCTTCTGCCAATGAAAGAGCTGTAAACGGGTATGCAGACAAAATGCTCCTTTTTTATTCTACAAAATATTGGAATTGAATGGATTATTTAGATATTTTTATTTTTTTCCTAAAACTTGTAGGGTATTAAAACAAAAAATCTCGTATAGTAATAATTTGTTTTCCTGTTAATTGTAGCTGTACTTCTTGTCAAAATTTATCTATTTGTTTGCCCCCATTTTTAATTTTCATTAAAAATTCAGATATGAGCAATTTTTTTTATTATTTCATTTTTTACACATTTTTAAATATAATACAAAAGTAATTGTGATTAATCAATAGTATGTGATCACCGTACATAATATGAAAAAATCAAACAAAATTGAATACATAAGAATAATTGTGCAAAAAAAAATACTTAAGTAAACCACAAAGAAAAGGGGAGGGAGCAATGGTGACAGAGTAACAAAATCATCAGAAGCAAAAAAAAAAAAACAAATAATTACCAATAAAAACAATATTTAATAGAGATAACAAAAAATTTAAGATAAATAACAACAGATATATTAAAAGCAAAATTAAAGTGCATATCAAGTTCAAAGAATTAAAAAATAAAAATAATAAAAATTAAGACAACAAAAATATTAAGAAACACTAAGAAAGTATAAGAAATGTTTTTGCAAACCAACAAAAAATAATAAAGGAAAAAAGGCAACAAAAAAAAATTCGACTAAGACGGATACCAGTCACTGTGATTGGCCCTGAATATGGAAATGGCGCCGCCCATATCTGCTTTTTAACCGTGTTATCGTATATTATCTATTTCTCTTTATCCCATTTAGGAATGTACATAAGTCTCTTCGTCTGTACGTACATATCTATATAAACATATATATATGTTATTTTATGAACGATGACGACGACCGCGCCGCGCCACTGGCAGTATTAGCGACGATAACTGTTGTTGCGACTACAGCAATGGGCGATTAATGTGTCGCTATAAACGCATCTTACGTTGCGGTAGCGGATTATGTTGCTGATAATAACAGTGAAAGTCGCGCATAGCGAATACACGTATGTGCATGAAAAGCGTATAACGCATATGCTCGAAGTATCTAGATACTGAATGCAGTTGATTTTAGATACAGGCGTCTGTGGTAGCGCCAACGACTGCAATCACAACGTCGGTGACAAAAGCGGCAACCGCGACAAAATTCTCCGAGCAACTCACCTACGACAGAGCATGACGCATACCTCGAACGATGTGCGAATGTTTACTACTCACTCTCCTATAAATATACCTGCTATTATTATTCTTTTTGCTTGCGTTTTTTTTTCTGTTTACAGGTTTTACTTCTACTCTTTTTACTTTTCATAGTCTACATGCTTTCATTAGTCGATCACTACTTTTTTTATCATCTATTTTTTTGCCTGGTTCTACTTCTATTTTATGTTCTCTTTAATCTTAATTTGTTTCTCATCGTTTTCGTTTTTCCTTTTCATTATTGACACTTTTTCTAATTTTTTTCTTTTATTATTTCGATAGTGTACATATTGAGGTACCAGTCACGAGTATTACTTAGTTGCAGTACTAATTCTAATTATTCTCTATTCAACGGCTTAATTTTTTACATTTTCGGATAGTTTTCTCTTTAAGTCACGTGGCAAAGTAAAAAAAAAACATTTTTTTTTTACTTTTTGTACTGTTTATAAGAAGAATAAATATAAAAAAATACAAAACAAAAAAATCCTAATAAAATTTCATAAAATTATACGTTTTTTTTTGCTTTTCAAAGACAATTTGCCGTATATGAGGCTCTAAAAATCCTCAAGTAACTATAGAAAAGCTATTGTAGCACACTAGTAACTGTGGTGAAGCTTAAAGTGACTGTCTTCAATTGCATTTTGGTCTGAAGGGTTTTTTTTTTTAATTCTGATCTTTGTGTCCTTATGTGGCAGCAATAAAACGGCGCCACAAATCACGCGGAACGAAAAATGTTGAATTTATTTATTTATTTATAAAAACAGATTGTCCCAGAATAAATCTGGGTAGTCTGGTGTTGGCGCACGCGGCTGCTTGGACCATAAGGCGCTTATTAATTTTATCAAATTTTTTCTTTCTTCTTTTAAAAACATTTAACAGTTTTGGTATTTAAATGAAAATTTATATTGAATTTATTGCGCAAAATGTTCTCAGAATAATTCGGATGTCAATTGGCCTCCAATTTAATCTGAATTTAAAACATGCTTTATTAAAAAGTATTGGGAGTATAAATGGGAAACTATCGTTTTCCAATAGATGGCGCCAGCAGTAAATGCTGGTCCAAAATAATGGATAGGAAACGTCAAATCATAAGCTTATGCATCTGTCAACAACTCCACATCATTACATTTGTGACTTTTCATGGGCGCTATATATTTTGCTGTACTTTTTGCCTTTAATTCGAAAAAATCTGCGGCTGAGGCGCGTCGAATGATTGTAGAAACTTATGGTAAGGCTTGTATTAATACAAGTCGAATGATTGTAGAAACTTATGGCAAGGCTTGCATTAATGCAGGAACGTGTCTCGAATGGTTCCACCGCTACAAAAGTGGTGATTTTGACATGGAAAACAAGGAGCATTCCGGACCTGTAAAAACGTTTGAAGACGCAGTAATCGGTGCCATTACTTGATGAAGATCCACGTGATCTTGCAGATTCATTAGGTGTGACTCAACAAGCCTTTTACTAGGCTGAAGAACAGGAGCTTGCAGATTCATTGGGCGTGACTCAACAAGCCTTTTACTATTATTTGAAAGCCTTGGGAATGATCCAAAAGCAAGGACATTGGGTGCCATACGAGTTAAAGCCGAGAGACGTCAAACGGCGATTTTTCACGTACAAACAACTGCTTCAATGCCAAAAAAGGAAGGTGGGGGCGCCGCGGCCATGCAACAACATCAACAGCCAAGCCAAAAATTCATGGGTCGAAGCTCATGCTATGTATTTGGTGGGACCAGCTCGGCGTGGTATATATTATGAGCTGTTGCAACCGGTTGGAATCATCGCAAGAGCTCGCTACCGAACACAACTGATACGTTTGAACCGAGCATTGAAGGAAAAACAACAACAATACGAGCAGAGATCTTTTGCAGTACGACAACGCTCGCCTACATGTTACTAAGATGGTTAAAACCTACCTGGAAACACTGAAATGGGACGTCCTGCTTCACTCGCCGTATTCTTCAGACATCACCCCATTCAACTACTAACGCTTCCGATCGATGGCGCGTGGCCCGGCTGAGCAGCACTTCCGATCTTATGAAGAGACCAAAAATTGGATCGATTCGTAGATCGCTTCAAAAGACGACATGGAATCCGTATGCTGCCAGAAAGATGGGAAAAAATTGTGGCTAACGATGGACTTTTGAAAAAACGTTTGAAAAAAACGGCGCTTTTCCATTTGTACTGCCAATACTTCCCGACGCATTAATACGTCATAACGATTTTCTTAAATTCACGTAAGCCACTGTAAAATTATTTTTATATAATTTTCTGAACAATTAAATTTTTTGATATCAATCTTTGTGCTTTGACTTGTAATACTCATACTGATAAACATTGTTTTATCTGATTAATACCATATTTAATAGAATTTACCTACAATATTTACAATAATAAATTTATCTTTAGAATCTGAAATATTTTCTTTGAAATTAGGTTTTTGCAATAGTCGTTTTGCAATTATCACAATATACCTGCTGACAAGGTGTGGCAGAAAAATGGCGTTATCATTTTTAAATTGAACTCAATTTTTTTTTTTTGGTTTAAATATTTCCCAAACTAATTTCTTTTTTAACAGTCCTTTGTTTGGATTGTTATCAGTTCACAAGTTTTCATAAATTGTTCAACAAACTGAAATTTAATACCAACACGTTTTTTTGTTTCTAAAATCTTAGTTTCATAAATCGTTTTTTTTTAAACTGGAATAACATTTATCTATAATTAAACTAAAAATTTTTTTGATGTAACTGGAATTATATTTATCTATAATCAAACTAAAAAAAAATACTGCATTAATATTAAATTAAAAATATTTAAAAAATATACAAAATTTTGACAGGAAATTATAATTGGGTCATTTTTGGCCAATTCCAAAATTCGTTTTTTTTGTCTTTGTAACAATTTGTTTTAGATTTTTATCGTCTATATTTCTTCATATTTGTCTAGTTCTACAACTTCTTTTTTCAAAATTTTTTTACAAATAATGTTGTTTTATATTTGGAGTTTCAATAGATTTGGATTAATTTTGAGGTTGTCTACCTTTTTTTTCATGATCTACAATTTTTACCATTCTTAAAGTCCTTTTTCACTTTACCTGCCCATTCTCGAATTCGATTTCTATCTTCTCAAGTGTTGCTTAATTTATTTTCTATTGTTTTTTTTTTGACCAACAGTTTTTTTTTTCAAAAGGTCCTAATTGTAAACCTCAAGTCAACTTTTTTTCATAACAGATAAAATGGAAAAAATTAATACCTTTTTTTGGTAATTTCCTTTTGTCGGCTAGAGCATGTATGCATAGAGTATACAAATTTTTCATGTCTTTAAAAACATTCACCTGCTTGTTAATGTCAAAACAATCTTTTTTTCTAATATTTGTTAGTTGCTTGTAATTTGTTATTTAATCCAATGACTTTTTTAATATGTTTTTTTACTAAAAAAAAAATGTGTTAAAAAATTTGTACAACTTGTATCTAAATTTGAGAGAAAAATTAATTTTGAATAGGATTTTAGTTTTTTTTTTTTTAACGAAAACTTTAATAAAGATGAAGCGTCTTATGATAATTAGTTGTTATTCGATATTAAAACGCTAGAAAAATCGCTAATAATGAAATCTAAGTTCTGGAGACTGACTTTCAGTCCCTTTTACAATTCCCAACATAATTTTTGTACTCAAAATTTTGAAATTTTAAGTAAAAGGGTTATAATAATTTTGATTATAATCCTGAATAAAACAGAACATTCTTATTGCCCTAAATTAAAAAAATTTAAAAAAAAATGTATTTGATTTTAACAATTTTATTAGCATTATTGAAGGGCAATGAAAAATGTGAAATTAAAATTGAAATTGGTGGTAGTTCTTGGAAAATGTTCACCATCTTCGGAAAGTTTAATTTCCTGTCATATCGTATCAATGTCCTGACTGTCTTTTTAAGATAATATATGATCATAAAGTGGTAGGGGTGAAGGTGAATAAAATTGAGAAAGATTTTTGCTTAGATAACAATAAACGATATAAGAAAAAGTCGATATTAAAAGAATAAAGCTGAAAAAGAGATAGAGACTAAATTGAAAACCAAGAACGGAGTATGTAAGGTAACAAATAAACAGAAGGTGAAAAAGAGACGAACACTTTGAAACTCTGCTTCATGGTAGTCTCATTCCCCCTGTACGAGAACGAATAATGGTGTTATCTTTTGGCAACGATCTGAATCTCGATTAAGATAAGAGATAATTTTGTGAATTTATGCGATTACAATGCGCGATTTGAAATCAGTTCTCGAGGAAGTTGGATCGTGTTAATCTATTTTTCGAATCAAGAAATTTCCATTTCGGCTAAGGAATGTTATACCTTTACGCTATGTACATCTCTCCATTCCCCTTGCCTCCACGACCCCCCCCCCCCCTCCCCACCTTCCTGGTCATCACACATAAATTAAATTCTCTCATCTTTAACACAAACCATGGTTTATCCAATTCTATGTGCATACATACACGTATATACTGAACGATTCTATATTGTTAGTTCTACATAAAAATGATTTGGCATTTAATTTTGATCCTAAAATATTGTTGTTGGTATTTTTTTTTTGTTCACCTTGATTGTCGCATTTTTTTCTGTTCATTCCCAGGTCGATACAATTTATGCACCTTCAAGATATGAGCTAGCGTGTAGGTATCTAGAGATTTTCTTTATCAATCATCAAAAGTCGATTTATCTAAAATCTCACTCACTCAGTTAAAAGTAGTTTTTTTTTCTTCTTTAATAATTTTTATTTATTACTACTACATACACCACACATCGCTAATATCGAGATTAGTAGTACTTTCTGAATATTTTTTTTGTCCATTATTATATACACACTCGTAGATACTCGTACACTCGATATCTAGATAGTGTTCAATTTTCTATTGTTACCTTAGATCTTTGTGAACCCCACAATTTTTATGCTATTTTTAACTTATTTTATTTTTTTTATTATTATTTATCAGTGATCATATCGATTTTGATATGTTGTACTCATTTTTTTTAATACAATAACAAATCTCTAGAGCAATATTTAACTGTTTAGAAAAAAAAATACAGCCCATACTACGCAACATATTTGGTTATAAGAAACACGTAACATAATCTGGAGTGTACATACACGTATACGAGTATATTGAAGGTGTAACACTTGATCCATAGTGCTTGTCATCGACGATATCAATAAGATTTAGTATATCATTTGGTCTTTAAAGTAGTTTTTTTTCTCCCTATAGTAACTCTGAGTCGGTATATCTATAGATTTAGTTTGATTGCTTTACCAGATATTCACAGAAATTACATACAAAAAATCATGAAGAAATTTCTGTACCTGCATACCTACACAATAAGATTTTAATCATTATCTGATACATCTCTTGCCATATTTACATTAATATAGACCTAGTTATAGACTAACAAGGTGTAACTAAGGTGAACATTTCTTTTTTATTTACATTTCATAATTGATCTTATTGATTGGAAATAATATTCACATTAAGATTTAGTAAAATTTTGTTGGTTTAAATTTAAATATTTCGAAAAAATAATATTACAAAAATTTCACCTAAAAAATTTCTTATTTTCCAAAATTTAAAAGGTAACATAAGTTCCTTAATTTTCAATCAAAATAAACAATTTATCGATATTTGTTTGTTATTAAATAAGGTCCCTAAGATATGTGCCCTTTACGGACCATCTATGATTTTCTTCTGCAAATGGTTTGCTGTCAAATCGTTTAATTTTACAAACAGGTCACCGGTATATTACGTAGATTGTGCGACTACACGATTTTTGCGCGTTGACGCGCTATTTTTGCGCGTGTTAAGCATGGAGATGGGGAAATTGAGCGAACCTAAACATAAGTTTCCATCGACGAAAACAGGTGGTAGTCCGAAGGGGCCAGATCTGGTAAATAAGAGGGGTAGGGTAGCCCCTCCCAGTTGAGTGTCTTCAAGTAGTTTCGGACCATTTTTGACGTGTGCGATGGTGCGTTGTCGTGGAGAAAAATCAGCTTGTCATGTCTTCGTTGATAATCCGTCCTTTTTTCACGCAGAGTACGTTGCAATTTGATCAGTTGTTGGTGGTAGCGTTGGGCATTGACAGTTTCCCCATATCATAGTAGACGATACCCTGCTGATGCCACCAAACGCACAGCATCGTCTTCCGTCAGAAGCGATTTGGTCTTGGGGAAGATGTTGATGGTTGGCCGGGATCAACCCACGATTTTTGACGTTTTGGATTTTGGAAATATATCAACTTTTCATCACCTGTAACAATCCGATGCAGGAACGACTTTCTTTTTTGTCTGGCGAGGAAGATTTCGCATGTGTTTTGGCGTCGCTCCATCTGGCTATCGTTCAATTCATAAGGCACCCATTTTCCGATCTTTTCAATCTTCCCAATGGTACGCAGACGCATGGAAATGGCTGGTTGAGTAATACACAATTGCTCCGCGGGCATTTTTTGCGATTGGGTATCGTCTTCGTCCAAAAGAGCCTGCAATTGATGGTCCCCAATCTTCCTAGGCAGATTTTTACGCTTCTTGTCCCACAAGTCAAAATTGATGTCTTTGAACCGACGAAACCAATCTCGACACGTTGTTTCCGATAAAGCACTGTCAACATAGGCCTCCATAAGCATTTGATGCGATTCGGCAGCCGATTTCTTCAAATTGAAGCAGAAAAGCAGAGCTTCCTGTATATGCTCTTTTTCTGGCACAAAACTAGACATGATTGCCAAAGGAGGAATGTATGTTGTTGTACGAAATTGCTGACAATGTGCACTAATTAATGTTGACAGATGTTTTAATGAACCCAATTTCCAATTGAACCCAATTTTCGAGCACTATTTCCTCTAAATCAAGTCGTATGTCATGAATAGTACGTTCAATATTGACTTCTAAAGCTTGAAGAGAGTCTGGTTTATTGCTAAAGACCAATGAATTCAAATTACCCCACAAGAAATAGTCGAATGGTGTTAAATCACAACTTCTTGGAGGCCATTCAATATCACAATTTCTTAAAATAAGCGAATCTGCAAACTTTACTCGCAATAATTCGGTTGTTGCACGTGCTGTGTGGCACGTAGCCCCATCTTGTTGGAACCAGATGTTGTCAAGACCAACTTCTTCCAATTTCGGCCATAAAAAGTTGGTTATCATCGATCTATACCGCTCTCCATTGACAGTAACGGTGTTACCAGCTTCATTTCGAAAGAAGTACGGACCGATAATTCCATCAGAAAAATCACACCAAACGGTGGTCATGAATAATTTGTGGAGTTTCTTTGCACCAGAATCGACAGTTTTGTTTATTTACCGCACCACTCAGATGAAAGTGAGCCTCATCGGAGAGAATGATTTTCTTAAAAAAATTGTTATCGTTTTCAAGTTGTTCCAAGACAAAATCAGCAAATTCACGACTTCAGTTCTTGACGGTGGTCCAATGGCTTCAGTTCTTGAGTGATAACAATTTTATATGGATGCAAGCCCAAATCCTTTCTCAAAATCCGCCAGGTTGTGGTTTGAGACAGTCCCAATTCTTGAGAACGTCTTGGAATCGACAAATTGCGGTCTTCAGCAACACTTGCCTGAACGGCAGGAATATTTTCATTACTTCGAGCGGTTCTTTGTCTTATTGGCACTTGAACATTATGTAAAGAAAATGTACGCTCGAAATTTTTAACAAATCGACGAATAGCGATCACAGTTGGACGATTATTACGACCATAAAATGGCAAAAGCGCACGAAAAGTTGCAATTGGAGAACGATTATTTTGATAATAAAATTGAATAATTTGTTAACGTTGTTCTTGCGTATATCTCTCCTTGATGAAATTGTAAACATTACTGAATACAATGAAGAAAAAAATGACAGATCATGACATATTACAAATGGCCGAAACGTTACTTAAAAATCATATCACTCTTATTGGAAAACCCTATATCAAGCTCGCTTATATATCCCAGCTCCTTCATGTGGTCGTGAACGGTTGAATGATGCATGTTCAATGATTCTGCAATCTCTTATGCCGTGTAACGCTGGTTTGATTTAATTAATGCCTTTATTTTGTCGCTATTAACCTTGGTTTTCCTTCCTGACCGAGGAGCTTCGTTGAGATCAAAGTCATCAGCATGGAATTTTGTAAGGTATCGTTAACACTGACGCTCCTATAGAGCATTGTCACCGTAAACTTTTCACAAGATTGGCGCTTGTACTTTCCTTTACGGAAGTACGTGTAAAACAATAAAATATCGCCAAAAAGCAATGTTTGATCTTCCATCTTCGAATTGTCACAAAATCCGTAGAAAATAAACAAAATCAATGCATTTTTTTTTAAATAAAGCTTAAACTATCAACGGTTTAATATGACATATCAATAACGTCAATGCGAATAACTCTAGTAATTCTGAATATTAAGAAATACGTCACAACTTTTCCAATAGTTGATTTTTTTCAGTTTATTTTCCCTAATTTTATGTTCACCTATAAATTTTCATAAGTTTGTTCAAAAAGTTTCAATTTTTCATTTTTTGTCACAATTTCTAAAAACATTTTCTACACTTTCAAAACCAAACAAAATTTATCCACTTTCAACGAAAATATATGATTTTTACAAAGTTAGTTTTAGCTTTACGATTATAAGGTAATTAATTTTTTTTTGAATGTAAAATGTATTTGGTATCTTCATACGATACTGAAAATATTATTTGGAAAGTTTTTACTTATGAAGATTGCACAAAGAAGCATTCAAATATCCTAGACACTCGAGAAGCTACAAAAAAAAATTCATTTTATTGTAGTTTTTGGTACAAAAATCTCTATAAAAATAATCTAAAAGCTGACTGATGTGGGAGAAACGAAGAAGGTATGGATAAATTGTGAATGCTATTGTCATAGACAAAATATGGTGTTGGTATAGTCATTCTGTTCGGGAATCGGTTTTGTTGTCATCGTTCGAATCAAAATGGACCGTCACTGTAACATAGCAAAGTTATCGGTGCCTTCGACGACATTATCTCTGTCAGTACATGTTCATACACCTCGTTATTGCCGTGGTTGTTATTGCTTTTGTTAGGAAACCAGTGCAGAATATTTGACAGATCATCAGATAAGGACTGCCAGCTTCCCCTCACCCCGCGTCAAATGTATCTATACACAGTAGACACGTTTCGTATATAGGAACGAGTAAATTGCTTCAGTCCACATAGTCAATAGTACAAACTAGTCTCGCCATCCATTGTTGGGATGCCTACCGCATAGAATCCGCACGCCATTGTCATCATTGCGTCATTGTTACTATTGTTGTTGATGTCGTTGTTTATTTTTTTTTTCTTATTTAATTTCTTCCCTAGTAGCTTCTGTTATTCCAAACCAACATCGCACCTGAATCACAATTTTAACATCTCCAAAATCTTAATCAGCTAAAAATCAACATTCTAAAGACTTACAATCAAATAAACGCCACCCCCTTCTCGTCCCAGGTCTTCAGTTGTTTTTTTTTTATTTTTTTTTTGTAATTTCGCAATCTAAAAGTTGAGTTTATTTTCTTAACATGGAATTATATATAAAAAGATATCGAAACAAACAACAACCAGTATAATAAATACTATTTACTCTTTTATCATTAAGAGTATAAAATTCTTTAAGAATTATCATAATTTTTATTGTCACGCCTAATACTGTCCGGCGATGCCAACTAAAGATAAGCTTGCATATTTCGTATGCATACGATGATCACGATGATGATGATGATGACGTTTTGTAGATTCGCAGATACAATTTTTTCGTACATTTCAGTAAAAAAAAACCGGATATTATGTTGTTGTTGTTTTTTTTTGTTTATTAACAGTCATTTTACTAAAAAGTGTCGTCTAGAAAATTTGTTTTTGAGATATTATATTTGTCTATTATTGCAACAACAAAAAAAAATTACTAAATCGAATCTGACTGGAAAAGTCAGTAAACTGAATTTAGAAATCGATTATTTTACGTTGAGTTTTTAGAAATAAATTCATTAAAAAAAAACTATAGTTAACAAGTCCAAAAATCATTGATATCAATTAAACGTTCACTGCCTGCCAACTATTTGAAACCACCAAAATTTTGAACGAATATTTTTGTGGTTTTAGATTACCTGTTGTGTATGTGAACATACATAAAAATTGAAATTATTTGAAATGATATTAATTTTGTTAAAACAAGGCTAAAACCCCTTTAAACCTGCTCGCGAAAAAAAAATCCATACCAAAAGGATCTACAACAAAAAAAATATTCGTAAAAATTTAGGTGGTTCCAAACAGTTGTCAGGCATAGTATACACTTGGAACTCAAAAAAAGTCTATTTTTTATACAATAAAATATTGTTAAATAATATTAAATAAAAATGCAAGAATATCATTATCTGGATATGATATTCATTATGGGTTATCCATTCCTTGATTCGGAAAGTACAGCAATGTCATTTAACAGCTGTCAAAAATACCAGGTGTATAAGCTTAAATCAGCTGTTTTTTAGTCAAAAAAACGCATATTTGTTTTCATAGAAAGCACACGATACCCTGCTGATCCCACCAAACGCACAGAATCGTCTTTCGTCAAAAGCGATTTGGTCTTAGGGAAGATGTTGAATGTTGGCCGGGATCAACCCACGATTTTTTACATTTAGGATTTTGGAAATATATCAACTTTTCATCACCTGTAACAATCCGATGCAGAAACGACTTTCTTTTTTGTCTGGCGAGGAAGATTTCGCATGTGTTTTGGCGTCGTTCCATCTGCCTATCGTTCAATTCATGCGCCACCCATTTTCCGATCTTTTTAATCTTCCCCATGGTACGCAGACGCATGGCAATGGCTGGTTGAGTAACACACAATTGCTCCGCGAGCATTTTTTGCGATTGGGTATCGTCTTCGTCCAAAAGAGCCTGCAATTGATGGTCCTCAATCTTCCCAGGCGGATTTTCACGCTTTTTGTCCCACAAGTCAAAATTGCCGTCTTTGAACCGACGAAACCAATCTCGGCACGTTGTTTCCGATAAAGCACTGTCACCATAGGTCTCCATAAACATTCGATGCGATTCGGCAGCCGATTTCTTCAAATTGAAGCAGAAAAGCAGAGCTTCCCGCATATGCTCTTTTTCTGGCACAAAACTCGAACAAATTTTACTTCAGAGCCCCATATATGGAAATTTTGCTTACGTCAATTAGCAAAATTGCGGTATATTATGCTATGAGAACCAGCAAATGATAGCGGAGAAGCCACTGTATTCACGAAAAATTATTGTCTGATGTGCATTTTAGTCTGAAGATGTAATTTGGTAGGTATTTCTTTGAAAAAAAAGGTAAATTTAGAGAAAGTTATCGTCAATTATGACTAACCTGAATTTAAAGACTTTGTTAAAACACATGCCACAAATGTTGGGTTTATTTTGCCAAAAAAAAAATACCCAAAACGCATTATTTCAAGATTTGGTATTGTCAGTTGGTCCAGTCTCAAAAAAAGATTTGGTATTGCCAGTCAACTTTTTCTTGTAAGTCTACGCCGAATATTTCGTTTACGCAAACCAATCACCAAACTTCAACATCCGTAAAGTAATGGCCGAATTGCAGCTTTAAATGTATGAAAAAAACTTAAAAAATCATTACAAGAGGATGGAGTCCTGCCAAACATTTCGTGGTAACTACAATATTTTATGTTGGCAAAGTTTAAGCAATACGAGTATACGAGGTCTGTTTAAAAAGTATCGCGAATTTTGAATTTCCGCGGGTTATGTATGTATATTCGATTTTCTCACTTATGCCGCCAAGTTCGGCCATTTTGAATGTTCAGTTAATTTTTGACAGCTGCTTCGTTCGCACGTGTTTTGGCTCGTATTCGATTTTTGCCCATTTGCGACCAAAAACAGCGTCGTATTAACATTGCTAAGGAGCTGTTGGACTCTGTCCGTGACGACCCAATTTTGCTCCAGACGGTCATAACTGGTGACGAATCGTGGGTATATGCTTATGACGTGGAAACCAAAGCTCAATCATCCCAATGAAAGCTGCCGCACGAGCCAAGACCGAAAAAAGCGCGCCAAGTTCGGTCGAAGTTTTCTTCGATTGCAGGGGTGTGGTGCATCATAAGTTCTTGCCACAGAGTAGATCGGTCAATACGGAATATTACCTGCAAGTTATGCGCAAGTTGCGCGAAGCAATCTGCCAGAAACGCCCGGATTTGTGGAAGAATAAAAATTGGCTTTTGCACCATGACAACGCCCCTGCTCACGCATCGTTGCTTGTGCGCCGCAGCCACTGTATTCCCCATATCTGGCCACCTGTGACTTTTTCTTGTTCCCGAAACAGACTCTTTGATTGGAATGGGCAAAAATCGAAGACGAGCCAAAACACGTGCAAGCAAAGCAGCTGTCAAAAATTAACTGAACATTCAAAATGGCCGAACTTGTCGGCATAAGTTAGAGATATGAGTACCAACATAACGCCACAAAAAAATCAAAAATCGAATATACGTAACCAGCGGAAATTCAAAATTCGCGATACTTTTTGAACAGACCTCTTCAATAAACAAAAATTTTATCAAAATCCAAATTTTAAATGTGTTTTATTTAACATTACTTTCCAAAAATCAAATTGGATAACCCTTTCTTGGAGAATTAGTAGATTAATTGCAAGTGGTGAACCACCCTAAAAAATATTGGTTTTTTTTTTGATATTTTATTTAAATCTATTTATTAATTTTACTTCACCTGTTATCTAATAATGCTAATCGAGTAAATAATTATTTATAATATAACTTTTTTCTGGAAATTCAATTTTTTTTCTACAATTCAATTTCTAAGAAATTTTACAATTAATTTTTTGGTTTTGTTATTTTTAATAAAAGTCTGCAAATTATCTCATCGGTTTTTCACCTTTATTGGGACTTTTTAGACTTTTTGCGGATTATAAATATCAAAAAGCAGTTTTAATTAATTTATTATAAGATTTTGTAATAGTATCTAATTTTTTTTCCTCAGAATCACAACTTGCATTTTGTATTTAATCATTTCCGGCACTTGACTTATTTATCAGAAGAAAAAAATAAAAAAAATACCAACTTGCCAATTCCTGTCGGTTATGAAATTAAATATAAAAAAAAGTCCAATTGCATAATTTCTTTCGTTAAAATTATCAAAATACAAATATTGATATTGTTAATCATAATTTTTATTGTTAATATTCTTTTGTTGAGTACTAATGCTACTTTAGTAGTTATTAAATGTTTCTCTGAAATTTTGTTTATTTTTCTTACTTTTATGCTATTTGGAATATTTCCGATCATGGAAAATTTAGTTATAAAAACATTTTTTTTTTTTTTTTGGAAAATTATAATTAACAGTAGCTATCTTAGCAGAAAATCATATTTTTATTTTAAAAAAAAAAAAAAAATATTTTAATGATAATTAATTCGTTTGACCAATGATGTTATTACTGATGATGATGATGCTTCCTGCTGGTTCGAAAAAACATAAAAATTAACAGACACACAAAAAGTTATCAAAAAAAAATAAAAAAATTGTCGGTTATTTCCCCAATTATATACATTCTGTCCATTTCGATAATTTGTTTGGTTTTGTTTTTAATTTTTTCTGTATTTAATTTTATGTATTCATATTGTATAGTAGATTTACGTACGATACATAAGTATATGAGTATGAGTAGCGTAAATAGCATAAGTTCATAAGTAGCCATACATACTCTCCTCTACTCATATTTATAAATTAAGATTTTTTTTTTTAAATATTTTTATTTTTTGATAAAAATCGGAGAAAAAAAAAAGTTAACTTTTGATATAATCGTGTTTTAATTTCCGGCTGGTGTAGTTTTGTTTTTCAATATCTTTGACTACTGAATCGCTTAAGTTTATACACTTAACTCTGGTTTGGTAAGACATTAAAAAAAAAAAATAATAATAACAACGACAAAACCATATAAAAGAAAAGAAATTATAAACTTTAAAACAGAAAATTTTATTTAAATAAAAATAAGATAATCAACAAAAGCCAACAATAATAAATTCTACGAAATTCATGAAATTCTTAGATAAAATGTTTACTTAAGGAATTTTCACATAATCATAATAATATCATACCAACAATACATTTATCGAAAGCACTACGTGATAGAGAATTGTAAATATTTTTAAAAAATTATGATAAAAATAATGATCGAGTTATGAAAAAATATTTAAAAATAATAATCAAAATAAAAAATTGCACATTTAGAACGAGTGCACTTTTTATAAATAAGTTATTCCTCTTATCAGTTGGAAAGTTTATTTTTGAAAGAAAAATGAGTGAAAAAAAAACATTATATAAGATACGTAGTAAGTAAATAATAATTTTTTTGCAATTATTCAATACAAAGTAATTTTTAAGATATTTTAAAAATGTATGTTTATTTTTTCAAGTGGGAAAAACATTTTCTTTAAGATTTTTTTTTTGAATTTTAATTATTTTCAAATTTAATAATTTTTTCTTATATTATATCAAATTTTACATTATATTTAATATTTGTACTTCGGAAAATCTATTAAAATAATAAATACTCTTAAAATTTAGATTTCGTAAAATACACTTAAGAATTAGAATTCAATGTATTACTTTGGAACTTGTGTTCATACATAAAACAAGACATCGTATAATGGCCGTCACAAGACCTCTAACCGGAATCGATGCTTTTGATATAATTTTTGATGGGTTTTTCGTAAATTTTTGGCTGTATTTCGGTTCTAATTTGACAGATTTTGGTAATCGATGTGGCCTTAATTGATAGTAACCACTTTTTCATGTTAATTTTCAAAGAAATACGAGTCAATGACACGTTCAGACCAAAAAGAGAAACATATTCACTTGTGGGTTTTCAGACCCCCATAAACGCAAATTTTGCTTATTAACGTATCCATTCAACGAGAAATAATCCTTATTGCTGAAGAAAATAATCTCCTCAAATAGCGACAAATATGGTTACGGTAGAAACACAACTTTTAAATGTTATTTATAATTTAAACGCATTGTATTTTTGGGTGTTGGAAAAGACGGATGGGTATTAAAATTTTAATAAAAAAATAAAAATTCTTGAACGTGGAGTTCCACAGGAGTATGGCCAATGGCGACCATACTCAGAGAGGCCACACCCACCATAACCAGAAAAAACCAGGATACAAAAGGGATAATGCAGACACCCAAAGGTGTTAAGTTGTCCAGAGGAAGGAAAGTAACAATGGAAAAACCAAATAAATAAAAAAAAATTACAAAAAAAAACTAAAAAACTATCCAGTCAGGGAAGGAATAGAAATTGAGAGGGAATGTATAAAAATTGGGAAGCTTAAAATGGATCGAAAAGAAAATTGGGTAAATATTAAAAAAAATTCTTTAAAAAGAAGAGCCAAAAAATCAAAGAAAAGTTAAAAGAGGTGAAGCCGACCGTCGACGTTGGTGGGAGAGACTTTGATGATCCTTCTCTCGCTGGCCTTTCTCCAAATCCGCCCTATGGCACTCCGCAGCCAAATAAATTTGGAGTGCCCCTTTTGTGAATGGCGATGATCTCTTTCAGCCTATCTTAAGGTAGTGCTATTGTAGGACCGGGTACCTCATGTCGCTCGATAGCGTTTGACGCCGGCTTTATTTTTACTTTGTTCCCACCCGATCGTACATAGGTTTTTTGTAGATTCGATAAAGCGTCATCAAATCACGGCTACCAGGGGCAACAAACTTTCGAAGATTCGATGTATGACCTTGCTGATTTGTGCGCCACCTCTTTTATTTTTAGGGCGACGGACCATAACATAGTTTAAAATGACAAATCTTTAGCGACTTTGGATGAAATATACGTTAGACAGCAGTAAAATGACAGAGCTGTAGTTTCCAAATCACGAAATGGATATGGTAACATCATTTCAGCAAAAACAAACTAACCTACCAGGTATATAAGCTGTTTTGTAACAGACGGCGTGAGTGAGCGTATTAAGCTACCGCACCATCACACAACTCAAAAATGGTTCGAAACTACTTGGAGACACTCAACTGGGAGGTGCTACCCCATCCCGCTTATTCACCAGACCTAGCCCCTTCCGACTACCACATGTTTTCGTCGATGGGCCACGCGCTCGCTGAGCAGCACTTCGATTCTTACGAAGACGTCGGAAAATGGCTTGATGAGTGGTTTGCCTCGAAAGAGAAGGAATTTTTTGGTGTGGTATCAACAAATTGTCCGACAGAGGGGAAAATTGTGTAGCTAGCGAGGGCAAGTACTTTGAATAAATTTGTTTTTGCGTTCTATGAAAAAAACATGCGTTGTTGTGACTAAAAAACAGCGGATTTAAGCTTATATACCTGGTACCTGTGACTATACCTGGCGAGACCATTTATGTAGAACTCTCACGCAAGGATAAGAGGCCTTACATTTTACCGATGTTATCGATAACTTCTTAGACTACTGATTAAAACTGTCACTAAAGACCAAACTTTTCAAAACTATCACTGAAAAACAATTTCAGAACCAACCTGGACGTACGATAATGAGCTTTGTGGTTTTACTAAGCCTTCCAAATTCTGTCGAGCCCAATTCCTTCAAACCAAAATTGATGCCCGGTTCTATGTTCGCAACAAAACTATTCATCTTGACTTAAATTTTGTTTCTGTTTCTGATTTATATAATTGCTCGTTATAAAAAGTTTCTCGTTAAGTATTGCTCGTTATAAAAAGTTGCATTCACAAACTCACCTCTATTACCTGCCCCATAAAATCTTATCCTGGATGTTGACTTACTCAATAAAAATTGAATTTTACTTCAGATTTTTCATATCTTTTACATTTAATCTGTAGAAAAATTCTTACAAATAAGAAGAAAAAAAACCTTTTTAAATAAGAAACAAAATCTCGAAAATAAATTGAAATAAATTTAAAGAAATTCAATTAATTGGGGGACACGGAAGGAGCCTCCTCGTAGACTGTGATTGAATCAAATCATATTCGGGCGTCCCCTGGACAACGACAAAAATTATTTGTCGGCTAATCCTTCCTCTTCATAAGATTTTAAAAATATATAAAATTTGTAAGACTTTAAAAATATATAAAATTTATATAATTTTAATATAAAATGCATTATTTTGCAAAATTCCATTATAAAAAATAATTAGTTTTGATTTCATAATTTTTTTTGTGAAGTCCATTAACGATATGAGGCCATTAAGATTAATCGTAAGATTAACAATCTAAACAAGTCTGGTCTGTGATTATTAGGTTGCAACAGTGCAAGTATTGTTAGATTTTGTGAAGCGGACTTGAAAACGCAGTTGTTAGATCCAGCAGCTCCACTATGGTAAGAATTCTGCTCTCGAAGTAATTCTTGGACAGGTCGTATTTATATAATATTTGGGTGATAATGATTTAAGTGTTCAGAGTTTTTGAAAGGACGTTGAGTAGACTGGATTGATGGACAGTGAGCTGCTTATAGGGTGTCACTATTAATCCAGTTAGTAGGTGAGGCATCTTAGTGATAGCTGTACTGATCATTTTCCATAATTCCTATATGCCCTATCTACCAACAAAATGTCAAAATAACAAGGCAACACAACACTCCTATGTGTATTGTTGAATGGGTTGTGTCGAATCTCGTTGAGTACGGGACCGGTCAATAGGCCGTAAATAACTTTGGGGGAGGGCTTGGATGTCAGCAAATTTGATGATATTACGTCGATAAAAATGCCGATAGAAATTCCAACTGCCGCATTTATTGCTCACAGCTCCCCATAGCACAGAGCCGCCCTTTACCGAAAGATCCCCACTATGTGGATCGCAGTTTTGGATGCCAAAGCTTTTTTAAGCTTTTATTTGCAAACTGTAAAAGTTTGATTTTTTTTAAACTTTTTTTTTAATTTTCCGAAAGTCGGATTATTATGGCACATATTTTAAAAAATATTTAAAATATGTGCCATAATATTCCGATTATTTAGATTTATTAAATCTGAATTGCTAATTAATTTTTATTATAATTTATAACTTATTAGGTGCTAATTTAGAGACTTTTGTATTTAGTCAAATTTTTTTTTTGTTGGGTTATGCTCTCATAAATGATCGCTAAAGAGTAGATGGAATTGGTTTCTACCATCCTAATCGGAATATCTAAATTTATTTGCGGTTTTACCTTTATTTTCCTTTTAACACTTTAGTCATATTGAGATTTTGCAAAGAAAAGCCAAGAAATTCCCATTTTTTTTTCAAGTCTAATTGAAATGATGTCCAGTGCGAGAAAATTTGAGGGTGCTGATGAGCTTAAAAAATTCCTTTACATTATGTGTTTATTAATAAAGATGAATTTCTCTTCATTATTTTTAGTTGTATGGTAATTTTTCTGTTAATTTATTTCTTTGGGTCATTATTCATTTTTGGTTTTCAACAAACTATGTTCGGTTGTTCACCGGCTGTCACTTGTCGCCGACGGTAATAACAATCATCACCTCTCTTCTGTGTCCAATTCTTAAATGTTGTCAACACTTTTTTTCTTGTTCGATTTTTTTCTCCTATTTTACCTTTGATCATTGCCAGCCATCATCAACATGATCGTCATCTATCAACAATAACAACAACCGCAACGCCACAATTTTTTCCCCTTCTCTTCCTCTTACATATCTTCTTCGTTAATTTTGTTGTTCTTGATCTTCACTTAACATTATTATCGGTAGAAAAAAAAATTGGTTTTCTTTTTGTTTTGTGGAAGCACCAAACTACATTATGTAGTGGATGAGCAAGCATCTCATTCCATCACCGAAGATGAGAATGAAGATGAAGCAACTACCATTAAACGGAAGCACGCAGTGAATTTTGGGAATGCTTCATGATTGAGCAGAAGGAATTCGAAAACGAGAAAAGAATTTGTTAAAATTTTCGAAATTCTTTTATTTATTAGGCATTCTTCTTGAATGCATTTTGTTAATTTTTTAATCTTTTACGATTTTTATTTCTTTATTGTTTCTTAAAAATTTCTTTTTGTTTTCTTTTTGCCTTTCATTCAATCTGCCATAAACATAGTAAATTACGAAAAATATTTAAAAAAAAATTACCATAAAAACTATCTTTTGACTATTAATCTAAGTCGATAATTTAATTAATAGTTAATTTGTAGTTTAGAGGACAGTAATTTTGTTGAAATTTCTTTTTTCTTTACCGACATTATTATTAGCTGTAAAGTTAATTTTAAACATTTTAGAATTTAAAAATAAATCTAATTTTCTTGACAAAAAGAACAATTAATTACGAAGAAAAAATAGTTTTAAATTCAATTTCAAATTTAAAAAAATTATTTCCAAAACAAAAAAATTTTCATCTATAAATGCCATAAAAAAAATTTTTTTTTTAATTATTGCGCCAAATTTAAAAAAAAACAGAAATTTCAATTTGATCTTTTCAACATGTACATAAAAGGACTTTTTTTTCTTAAAATTCACAAATATAAATGATTTTTGTATTTATAAAACTGGTGATCAATAATCGCCAAATCAAGTGTGAATTGCGAACTGTGGCCAATAAGGAGGACAGTTGAGACTGCAGTTTTGCCATTTTTAGCGACAGTCTCGCAGTCCTAGAGTAGAGGCCATTCGTGGCTGGCGAACTAGTTGACCCGGTTCTCAGCTGCATTCGATATAGATCACTAAACAACTAAAATGCTGAATTTGGTTGGGTTTGAAATAATGTTGGTTTCCTTGCCAGTTGGTGGGCCCATCAACCGGTGGTAAGGGATTTTCACCGTCCTTTACCAACTGTTATTCTAAAATTTCCGTATCTACTGACCAAATTGCATTTAACATCTTTGGGTTTGGTAACCAATATCGTCCTTTATGCCATTCCTGTAGTCTTCCGCTAACTATACCCTAAAAGAACATCTTTTCAATCCAGAATTCTGTCTTGAATAATGGGTCCTAAACCCAACAACTCCTTTCTCAAGTGCTCTCTCTTTAATCCTCTTATATGCTCTACAAAAAAATTAACCACTTCTGATTTAAATTTTAAACTGGCACACACGTCGTATGGTATGGTATTGCCAGATGGTCTCATGGTCGTGGCGCTATAACTTACCCCTGTCACATAGCTTAGGAACCGTACAAACTTACAAACAAAAAAAAACCGCTAATTGACTTAAGACTATTTATAAAAGGCAGCTAACTTCTGTTAGAAAGTTTTTTTTTTGAAGATCAGAAGAACTCGTTTTAACTTTAAACCACCAGATGGCGCTTATAGATGATTATTACTTAAAACTTGGTTTTTTATTAAATTAAATCTTATTCCATCTTCAAAATAGTTAAATTAAAAAGTTTAAAATTACTACAAGAAAAAAAGGGGTTCAAAATAAAAGATTTCCTAAAGCCACAACAAATAATGGACCAGATAATTGTCAATTTACATACGAAGACTAAGTATTAATATTTTCATGTATTCGATTTTATTTTCTATGTGAATAATTTGCATATAAATGCCAATTTGTAATTTTGTGCAAGTGTATTGGTATGAACGTTTTTAGGCTTACAGGAGTGTGTACATTGGGCACTCCCTAGTTTTATACGAATTTATTTCGCGTATTTTTGTCGTGTGTTCATTGTTTGTTGTCTGCCATTTTATTTTTTATTTTGCTCTTACGATTAAGTTTAGTTTATCTTTTCTCCAAAGAATTTCTTTATCTGTTGATTAATTTATCTAATATTTTACCAATTGGAATAAATTACTTTTTAAAATTATTTTGTAACTTTGGTTTTTTGTCATTGTTTTTTTTTTGTACTGGAAATTTTAAAAGTTTTTGATTGTAGACGATTAGGTGAACTTGTATTCTTTTGCTGTACACTCTTCCTTCTACTTGTAATTTCATCGGTTGTTCTCTGTCGATAAAAACTCAAAAGAAAACTTTCAAGCACCTTAAAAAATAACACAAACAACGTATGACAAGGATAGTAATAGACAATCAGAGAGATTTGTTTATCTTTGTCAACCTATTGGCAGTAACTTGAAAATAGTTAACAATAAAACGCAACTAGCCACTATACTTTCGTTCCGATTCTTCTAATCATTTAATCAATCAATAGTTGATCAAACGCCAATATTTTTATTACAAATAATACAACAAGGTAAATGTTAGCTAATTCTTAATTTTAATTGATTATTCTTGTTTTTCGATTTAACTTGTATTATTATTAACAACTTTTTCGATTATTGTCTACCTTAAATTGACGATAAATCAAAGAGATTTGATTCGATTTTTTTTTTGCTTTTTTTTCTAAATAAATAGATAAAAACCAATAATAATAGATGATATGTTAAACAATTGAAAATAATGGTTTTTATCAATAATATTATAGAATTAATAAATTTCCATTTATTAAAAAAAAAAAAATCTATGCACAAAAAAAAACTGCTATCTAGTTTGTGCTTTCGAAAGTAAATTTCAAAATGCAGATTTCAATGAAATATTTATTTTATTATATTGCCTGAACTTTACCATTATACTTGAAATATAGCGTCATTCAAATGAATGCCACAAGATCTTCTGCAGGACTCGGTTCTTTTGAGGTAATTTTTAATGACGTTTTCGCAAATTTTGGACTGATAGATTCGGTCATTATTTTTGATGGATGTGGGTTTTTAAATGCTCTTAAAATTGAGGTTCGTGAAAGCTTTTAGGAAAAATTCTAACTGCGTCAAATAGCACGATCTTGGAGGCCAACTGACATCACCAAATCGCAAAATTACACGTCCTGGGAACTTTTCGCGCAATAAAGTCTAAATTTTTGTCATGTTTTATGGCTTTTCGTGTAGTTTTGGTGAAAACACATATGGTGCAGAATAAATTCATCATGTCGAGCCGATATAATTGATGGTTACGGCGTCTCATTATTCAATTTCAAGGAAATACGGGCCAATCACACCATCAGATCGAAATGCACTCCAGACAATTAATTTTTGCAGATACAAAGACCTCTCCGCTATTAGTTGTGGGTTTTCAGAGCCCCATATATGGTTTATTTTGCTTATTAACGTATTTATCAAGCGAAAAATAAGCCTCATCTCTAAAGAAAATTTTGTTCGAAAAGTCAGCATCGGAAGCCCGTTTTTCCAGTAACCAGTCAGAGTATCTTTCTTCTTCGCATTCCATAGTCGGTTAACAATTTATAATGTTAAATGGGAAACCCATTTTTTTCCCAATAAACACATTTAAATAACATAATTTGCAAAAATTAAAAAATACAAATAAATTGTTTATTAAATAATTTACAGTAGAAAAGAATCCAAAAAAAAATTTATCAGAAATATTTTAAGAAAAATGTGATATTTACATTTATTTTAAGATTCTATTACGAAAAGAAAAGCTTATAAAATTACATTTGATAAGATTGCACTTTTTTTTTGATAAGGAAAATCAGAATTAAATAGTTTCATCCATAAAATGAACAATTTCCAATGAATTGCTGCTTGGGAAAGGTTAGGAAAACTAAAAGAATTTACACTCGTTAATAATTATTATATTACTAATTGTTAGAGATTAATTTAATCTGAAAATGCAACAGTAATTATTCTGCAATTAAATTTATTAAGTCATATTGACTTAATAAATTTATTACAAATTCTTTTCAAATATAATATTTAATCCTGGATTATTAGTAAGAACAACATAAAGTAATGATTTTTTTACAAAAGTAAAATTATACCCTAGTTGTGATCAACCATTATCAGGCATTCGATCACATCATAAAAATATAAGAAAAATTATTTTCTGATGAAAGATATTTCATAAAAAATCTTCAAATTGGAAATATCTAACAAAGCTGAGCATTTTTGAATGATAGGTGTTGATTTTCACCATTTGAACAAAATAACAAATACAAACTCTAAACCAAAAAAAAAAAAATTAGGTATGATTTTGATTGATGGTCTTTATGCTCTACTCTTGAAGATTCGATTAGGAAAATAAAGTTCAGATGAAAAAGATAAATGTCCACTTCATTCCATATTTTTAACATTTTAATAATATTTAAAAAAAATTTATGACAGACAATAACTGGCCAAATATACAATAAAATGTCCAAAAGTAAATAAATACAAATTCAACACGAGTCAAGGGAGAGTGTCCACCAATACGATGTCCTTTTTAAAAGTGGAAATTATTCTGTGTGCAAATAATTCTCATTCGTCATCGTCAAATCCTTTTCCGCTATTTCGAAATAACGGACGAACACAGAATATATGATAGCATTCTCTCATGTTCAATAGGATTTTCACAATCTAAAATGGTTAAAGATTTTTGTATTCTTAAAAATTTTCTTTCACTTTCACACAGTTTCGATTACAAAATAATAAACGAATAATGCTGTCTGGATCCGTGTTGATAATCCTGACTACTCAATTTTAACAAACAGTTTCAAAGAAATCCATTTTCCGGAAATATGGTTCAATAGAACTGATTTGTTATTATTCATCTGTCATTTTTGTTATTTCGCTAAAACTCTTTCGAAATTAAGCAATTTCATACGAGTATATATTATCTAAAGTTGTTATCTTTACAATTAAGGATTTCCATTATTGTCAACTTTAAAAATATCTTTTAAAATATTTGTCGTAGAAATTTTTTAAGAAATTTTTATCAAAATTCTTGAATAACAATTTTTACATGGGAAAAATTCACATACGCATTGGCATACACACTTGAGGCGATTGCTGAGATAACTGAGGGTATTGATTAGCGGGAGGCAGCGGTTTCCGAACCAGCGGTTTTAGGCACTGAAGTTAAACCTTGTGGACCCAGATAGAGTGGTGACTGTGACCTGGGCGATCCTTCTATAAGCTACAGCGTAAATCTGTATCAGTTTTACTTCGGAGCGCATTTTGAGTAGCTTGTGCAACCCCGCATGGTGTCATACGAGACCCTTTATGTTGTGGCTAAAAATATTACCGATCAAACGCTGCGACTGTACCGCGGCAGAGGTCGAAAAAACACGGTGGCCGTGAGATGCTAGCGGGAGATTTTTTAGGTGTTTAATTTTCAAATTTCCAAAATAAAACCCAGACAAATTGCTAGTATATGAAATTTTTAATTGAATCGATAAATCAATGCTTGCCATTTACTACGTTCTAAGGGATCCATACAAGAGGTCCAATTTCGAACCACATTTTCGAGCATCGCAGTTGGTAACTCGCTAAGAACACGTATTCTACAGGCGTCAAATCGCACGATCTAAGCGGCCAACTCACCAGTCCGAAACGTGAGATAAATTGGTCACCGACCTTATCCTCAATGTGTCCATGGTTTCACGTGCTGTGTGACATGTAGCGCCGTCTTGTTGAAACCACATGTCGACCAGATGCAGTTCTTGCATTTTGGACAAAAAAAAGTTCGAAATTATCAAGGGATAGTGGGCGCTATTGACGGTACCATTTTTATAGATGCAATGGTAGTTCTTGTTTTATCTGTTATTATTCAGCAGACAAAAATGTGACAATGTTGCTTATTCACATACCCATTAAACCAAAAATGAGCTTCATCGCTGAACGAAATTGTTTTAGTAAAAAGACGGATTTTCTAAGGCTCACTCACCGAAAATTCGACGCTTGTTTGGCTTCAGTTCTCACACGAGCTGCATTTTATATTCTTTCAAACGTAGAATCTTCCCCATATTCGAATAACACAATCCCAATTGGTGTGAACGGCGACGGATGGACAAATTGCGCTCTTCACCAATACTGGACGCTACGGCAGCAATATTTTCCTCTGTACGCACTCTATGCACATTGGTTGGTGATTTGATGTCCAATAGCGTCAAATTGTTGTGAAATTTTGTCATTATGGCTTGAATTGCTTGCTCAGTAAATCGATTATTATGACCATAAAATGATCGAAGTGCGCGAAACACATTTTTCACAGAGCACAAATTTTGATAATAAAATTCCATAATTAATAAGCATTGTTCGGGTGTAAATAGCAATGTTAACTGTGCACTTTTGACTTTGACACATATCACGTGTCACACGTTATCTGTCAAAAATAAACTATATTTTCGATGGCAGATGGGCTTACTGTCTATCGTTAAGCTTGGTTACAACTTAACCGAATTGTTGACAGATATTTTCCAGCCAGTTTTCGGGATATGGTGTTTTCGGGACAATAGCTAAATGATACCGTATTGTCACTAGACCTGATTCCGAACGGAGAGAGGAAAGCCACAGAAGTGTGTTGGCAGGTGTCTGTAGCTCGAGGACACCATAGCCTTGATGTTAGACTCACGATTGGTTTGGTTCCCTAAAAAAATCCGCCTGGAAGCAATTCTTTCCCCACGAAGTAATGTCTGACCCAGAATTCCACGGACAAATATAAAAATGTAACTAAATATGGTGGTTTGAGCGAATTAAAGTACCACATTTGGTGTTTAGTTGATTTTAAACTTAGTGCAACAACAAAAAATTAAATAAAAATAATAAAAATACGAACACACACACACGCTAACACATAATACAATAAAATAAACTCTCGGGGTATAGTAGTGCATGCAACGTCCAACCGTGTACGATAATGCAGTTCGGTTACAGTGCGATCAAAAATTGTATGCCGAACTGGTGCAGTGCATTCAGAGTATGAGCATCGTTGAGTACGATTCCGTTTGCGACTGCACTGCTATCATCTAAATTCATCATTGTCGATTTAAATTCGTATTTCGTCGAAATCAGCTGCCCAAATCGCGAATAAAATTCACATAAAATACTCTTCGGAATTACCAAGAATGATAACTGAAGTAAACACGACAGTTGACCGCTGCCTCTCTTCACTGTTTCTGTTGTTTCTGTGCTTGTATAACTATAACTGTTACTGTTACTTATACTGTCCAATCTTTGGCTTAAGATGCTGCAGATCCTGTAGCCTTAGCTATAGCCATAGCTAATTGTGTCTCTTGTTAAAATCGCATATCACAAACAGAATGTATTCATTATAATCAAGAAATGGTTTTTTTTCCATCTTACTCTTGTTCGAATGTTGAACTTTTTTCTTCTCTTCATTTTATATACTTTTCATTTCTGCTTATCTACCCTTCACTCAGGTGCACATACAACTGTATACACATATATGTACATGCACATAATATTAAGATATTTACCAAAGTCCAACTAAACTGAATGCAAAGGATTGTTGCACTTATTATTCACCCACTATAACTTGGGGAATTTAATGCTCCAAAATATACTTTTTATATAGTAGGTAAGTGGAACAATCACAAATAATATTTTATTAAATATTTACACATCAGTGCGGATATTTTTTTTTATTTTTATTTTTCAATTTCTTTTAATTATTCGATTGTTTTTCGATTGTTTAAATCATATTTATTAAGAAAGAAATTAGTAAAATTTACATTTACCAATAATTTGTTGTATAATATTTTCTTTATTAAGATATTTTTCTTGCACAATAAGAAAACAGGCCCTCTCTGATGATTAAGCTATTCGTAGACTCGACAACTTTAACAAAATTGTTGGTACAGAAATTATCTCACATATAATTTGCCTTTTGGAAAAATATCCTCTTCCCATCTGTCCATCATGTGACGTTCAAATCAATAAAGCTCCTCTTCTAAGGGAAAATTTCATCTATAATAAGATTCTGTTTATTGTGACGCATTTAAATCGCTCAATGCCCGGTCGAAGTCCTCTTTTTAATTTCTTAAAATAAACTGATATGCTCTACAAAATGTAATCACCTCTACTAATTAACCCATCCACCTAACGAATGGCCGATATCATCTAAACCCACATAAAGGGTTATCCAATTTGTTGTTTGGAAAGTGAAGTTTAAATAAAACGCATCTAAAATTAAAATTTTCATAAAATTTTTACCAGGTGTATGAGCTTAAATCCGCCGTTTGGTCATAGATGGCGTGAGTGAGCGTATTAAGCTATCATGCGCTCGCCATACTTTTTTTTATAAGTTTGACATCTGTCAACATTAATCAGTGCACATTGTCAGCAATTTCGTACAACAAAATACATTTTTCTTTTGGTAATCATGTCTAGTTTTGTGCCAGAAAAAGAGCATATGCGGGAAGCTCTGCTTTTCTGCTTCAATTTGAAGAAATCAACTGCCGAATGGCATTGAATGCTTATGGATGTCTATGATGGCGGTGCTTTATCGGAAACAAAGTGCCGAGATTGGTTTCGTCGATTCAAAGACGGCAATTTTGACTTGTGCGACAAGAAGCGTGGACCATCAATTGCAGGGGAAGGTTGAGGACCATCAATTGCAGGCTCGTTTGGACGAAGACGATACCCAATCACAAAAAATGCTCGCGGAGAAATTGAGTGTGACTCAACCCGCCATTTCCAAGCCTCTGCGTGCCATGGGGAAGATTGAAAAGTTCGGAAAATGGGTGCCGCATGAATTAAACGATAGGCAGATGGAGCGACGCCAAAACACATGCGAAATCTTGCTCGCCTGATAAAAAAGAAAGTTGTTCCTGCATCGGATTGTGGCAGCCGATGAAAAGTGGATATATTTCAAAAATTCTAAACGCAAAAAATCGTGGGTTAATCCCGGCCAACCATCAACATCTTCCCTAAGACCAAATCGCTTCTGACGGAAGACGATGCTGTGCGTTTGGTGGGATCAGGATGTTATCGTCTACTATGAGATGTTGAAATCTGGTAAAACTGTCAATGCTAACCGCTACCACCAGCAACTGATCAAATTGCACCGTGCTCTACGTGAAAAAAGAACAAAGACATGAAAAGCTGATTTTTCTCCACGACAACGCACTATCGCACATGCCAAAAATGGTCCGAAACTACTTAGAGACACTCAACTGGGAGGTGCTACACCACCCTGCTTATTAACCAGACTAGGCCCATCCCGACTACCACCTGTTTTCATCGATGGGCCACGCGCTCGCTGAGCAGCACTTCGATTCTTAGGAAGACGTCCGAAAATGGCTTGATGAGTGGTTTGCCTCGAAAAAGAAGAAATTTTTTTGGCGTGGTATCCACAAATTGCCCGAGAGATGGGAAAAATGTGTAGCTAGCGAGGGCAAGTTTGTTTTTGCTTTCTATGAAAAAAACATGTGTTTTTTGACTAAAAAACAGCGCATTTAAGCTTATACACCTAGTATTTTATTACTTGGACTTGGTCATTATGCATGGAAGATAACATCATTAAAATAGATTACAGGACTAGATTCTTTTTATGACTTTTTTTGTACATTTCGGATTGTAATTCATACATTACTTGACGAAATGCTCTAAAGTCTGAGAATTGTCTGCGTAAATACGATTTTTCGCACACAAGGACAAGTCCAATGGCGTCAAATCTAACGATCTTGGACACCACCAAATCTGAAGGAATAATTTCGACGTTTGTCGAGAAAACGAGAAGTTACACCTTCAGACCAAACCATCGCTTTTCATGGATATAATAGCTTCTCAACAGTCACTTGTAGATTTTCAAAGTCACATTGAGCGAAAAATGAGCCTCATCGTTACAGCAAATTTTGTTCTAGAAATCAGCATCCAAACTCTGTTGTTCCAGCACCCAAAATGGCAAAAATTATATTGTTTTAGAAGTCTACAATAAGAGCTGGGAATAGGAATAGTCGAGTCTTGGAGTTCCACAATAAAAGACGTTCTGTCCAAAAATGTAATTCTAAATTAAGTGGCATATTTTTTATTTTAATGTTTAGGAATCCTAAATTTAGAATATGAATTGATAGCCGAAAACAAAGTCATCTGTCTTATTTCTATTATATTATAGTAAGGATAGTATTACAAAAAAAATTCAAACAACCTAAATTCAAAATTCAACAACAACTTAACCTAAAGTCCAAAAATTAACAGTTCAAATATGCGTTCTTTTATCAATCTTGATGTTAGTTTTATTTTTTTTTCTTATAATTTCACCTAGTTTTTGTTTTTATTTTTAATCCATTTAATTCCTCTTAATCGAAATGATCGCCAATATATATTTAGCAAAAAGGAAAAAAATAAATAATATTAAAAACATTCAAATTTGGCTGAACAAAATGATGGAATGGATACCAACCATCAATTAGCATAAAAGATGTCAGACAGTGTTGATAATTTTTTGAATAATAGCGGTGCGCTTTCTTGCTGATTGCTGAGGATATCTTTTGACCACTTTTATAGCTTCTTAACCACTCGATTAGTAATCGTTTCTTATTGGGTTTTTTTTTGTAAATGTATATATTTAAAATAAGAAGAGAGGCCGGGAACAAGAGAATTTCTATTTTATTATTTGAATCTTAATCTGTGTTGCTTTGATATTTATTGAAAAATTTTGCATAATCCGAAAATCTTCAAAGGTACAATGTTATCTTGTATTACCATATAAGATATTTTTAATATTTCTTTTTATATTTTCCATTGGTAACAAGTCATTTATCTGGCAAAAATCTTTTATGGTTTTTACAGATAAATAAAAAAATTAAAAAAATCTTTGTTTTGTATGATATTAGTTGGGGAAATATTGAAAGTTTAAAATTGATTTTATTGAAGAAAAATTGGAGAGAAAAAAATGTTAAAAACTGATACTGGATATTCTCATTTAGGCTAGTTGGAAAAGACCGAAAGAGATAGTATGTGCAATATCTAGAAAAAGAGTATGAAGAATCCATCTTTGTCACAAGACGATAAAGATCGTCACACACGTTGGCGGCTGGCATCGTACGCCGGCTTCGCTCTTATCTTTAAAGCATCGATCGATGTCAGGAACTGCAATACGCACTCTCATAAAATAAAATCAAAATAACAAAAAGTAAAAGCCGTCGAAAAAAAAATAGAAGAAAATAAAATGACGGAAAACTTGATGACGCGCAACTTCTTCCATTAACATTAAATACTATACTTGCTACCCCCTGACCAAGTAGTAGTGGAAGTGGTTAGTTCGAGTAGCAATTGCCGTTACTAATTTTACTTAGACTATAGTTTTGTCTTCAAGAATCTTATCGGAAACGTTTTGACATAGCCACTCTACAGTAGAAACTTCAATTGTACAATTCCAAAGTAGACAGAAGGGTTTCTCCTACCTACGTGCAGAGTATAAACTGTGATTGACGAGCCCGCCATACGTCAATATATTTGTTAAATTGTTGGACTTCAATCAAACCAATCGCACACCCAGAATAACAAATTGACCGGAATTGATTAACGATCAAAAAGTATGCGATTACCGGTGCATCGGGGATTGGCGGTGGTGTGATTCCGAAACGTTTTCCCAACCGCATTTTCTCAACCAAGAACATTTTAAATATAATTTTTTTAAATAAACTTAACAGAAAAAAAATTTCCACACTAAATTTTTTTTTCAAAATTTCTTAAAAATTTGAAACAAGAAATTTTCTAAAAATATTTCCATAAAATTTTTGGTACAAATTTTTAAATTTTTAGGGAACAGACTTCTTTCATTCTTCTCAACAACCATTCCAAAATTCTGGGCAAGGAAACTTTTCAGAATCCGAAGAGGTCCTACCGCAGTTATCCATGATTTCCTCTTCGGTAACCAACCATTGTTGGTTGCATGCCCCCTCATTGTCACAGAGTTCCTTTTTCTAGGACTCCTCTCCTCTATTATGTTGCTTCTTGATTGATTATTTATTTTTCCAAGCATACTCTTTACTTTTCTAAAAGAATCCTACTTGCTCTATAAAATTAACTGTCTTGCAGTTCTACATATTAAAGAAGCGCTACATAGTAGACGACATAATTATGCCGTATATGGCTCTGGATTTAAGCCCGCTTCATACGACGCTATTTTTCCTGCTTGTTTTCTTGTTTGCTACCGTGCTGGCTGCGGTGTTAGAAATTACGTTACCGCTTGCTCCGCCACTACTTTAAAAGCTAGATTTCAGAAATATAACCCGTCCTAATTTTCAAGCTATTTATGCTTATAGTTTTAACGAGAACCAATCAGAAAACATCTTTGTCACGTGGGCTACATGACTTAAACGTACTTATGTGTTCACAAAACCCAGCTCTGTATTCAATTTGAAAACAGGCAGCAAATCTAGCAAGAAAACAAGCAGACAAAATATAGTCGTATGCTCTATAGATGCTTTACGTATAAAAACAATAGAAATAGGATTCTTTGGTAATCATTTTTTGGGTAAGAAAAAAATGTTTTTAAAAATTACGTTCAGTATGAAAATTTGCGCGACATTTCTTTTTGTTCAGTAACAACTCCAAAAAAAAATTGTCCAAAAAATTTTATTTAAATTACGACTATTAATCCAATTTTTAAAAAATTAATATTAAAAATGATTAATATTAAAATTCCAGTAAATAGTCAAATGGACTCATGGTCGTGACGCTACACAAATGCCTCTGGCTTTTGACACATACGTGTACGAGGTCTGTTCAAAAAGTATCGCGAATTTTGTGTTTTTTTTTCAAAATTATTATTTGTTTATGAATATCCATTTTGTCCCCTTCAAAGAAATCCCCGCCAGACATTATACACTTGTGCCAAAGTTTTTTCCAATCCTCGAGGCACTTCAAAAAATCATTTTTTGTGATCTTTTTCAGATCCTCCTTCAATGCCGTCTTTATCTCCTCAATCGTAGCGTAGCGTCGTCCTTTCATGAGGCTCCTTAGTTTCGGGAATAAGAAAAAGTCACAGAGGGGCCAGATCTGGGGAATACGGTAGCTGCGGCATTATTAGTATGTTGGTTTTGGCCAAAAATTAGCGTACAAGCAGGAGCGTTATCATGGTGCAAAAGCCAATTTTTGTTCTTCCACAAATCCGGGCATTTCTGGCGAATTGCTTTGTGCAACTTGCGTATAACTTGCAGGTAATATTCCTTATTGACTGTTTTACCCTGTGGCAAGAACTCATGATGCACCAAGCCCCTGCAATCGAAGAAAACTGTAAGCAAAACCTTCACATTCGATCGAACTTGGCGCTTTTTTCCATCTTGGCTCGTGCGGTACCTTCCATTGGGATGATTGAACTTTGGTTTCCACGTCATAACCATAAACCCATAATTCGTCACCAGTTATGACCCTCTGGAGCAAATTTGGGTCGTCGCGGACAGAGTCCAACAACACCTTAGCAATGTTAATGCGATGCTGTTTTTGGTCAAAATTGAGTAAAAATCGAAGACGAGCCAAAACACGTGCAAGCAAAGCAGCTGTCAAAAATTAACTGAACATTCAAAATGGCCGAACTTGTCGGCATAAGTGAGAGACATGAGTACCAACATAACGCCACAAAAAATCGAAAATCGAATATACATAACGCGAGGAAATTCAAAATTCGCGATACTTTTTGAACAGTCCTCGTATATGCGTTCATACAACACAATTCCAAAAATGTTTAGAAACACTTTCCTTGTAGTTTGCAACAAAATCGATTCAATCACCAACATTCGAAATAGTGAATTAGCAACATTAATTGTTGAAAATTGAAAGAGTTTAATTTTACTGATCAACAGACGCATTCCATTAATTGCTGACAACAGAGCAGCTTAGGTATCAGCAAGTAGCGCCTGCGAACTCTTCCCTCTTATTTGTTCGTAGTAAAATAGTGTTCGCTCTTAGGTGGGGAAATGGACATTTATCAGTGCGTAGGTGTTCAAGCAACGGCGATTGATGAAAACGAGTTTTATGTTGACAGTTGACGAAAATCTCAATGTTGCCGATCAACATTTAGCTTCAATGTGGAAACTTATTTTTGGCAAACGATTCTAACCGTCATTTCTTATTGGGCCTCTACAAGTAGAATTTTTTTTAAATATCTCAAAAAGTTTCTAGAAATATTCGTATTAAGCATTAATTTGCTAGAGAAATAAATAAAAAATAATTTCTTTTTTGGTATTTAAATTATTCCTAATCAAAATTGCAATATCTAACTTGCCAGCTGCAAGAAAAATTTATCATCACCGCTCACCTCAAGACATTCTCGTCGATACATCTCCTTCTGGTCGAATCGTAAACCCAAAACAGCAAGTAGATTCATATCGATCCTCCTAAAAGGATCGTAAATTGCAAAGAAAAAGGAGGAAAAAAATAGAATGAAAAGAAGGAAATCTTCGGACCATATCTAAAGTTGAATTTTTATCTGTGAAAAGAATACAACTTTTAGCCTGGATGAGTGAGTGCGAATTGCTTTATTTTGTTTTCCATGGTGGTACCGTCGAATCAGATGCCACAGAAAATATTATTAGTACTTCTTTGGCATTGGATTTGCGTTCCATACTTTGCCTCGATAATAACGTGAAAAATCGAATATCTGCGGTGGTTATTTATTTTTTCTACTGCATCTTCTTTTGGACATATTTTAGATGATAATCGCACAACAAATTCCACCAAAACAGTCGATATTCTGATTAATAATAAAAAAAAAAATACCAAAATTGATTGCAAGCTGATCAATATTTAATTTTGTGGCGGCGGGCGCATCCATTCCTTCTCCTTTTTTTTTTTTCTTAGTTACTTGTTACGGTTTTTTTTCTTCTTCTACTCGCTTTAAATTATTATTTGTTTACCCTTATCCCCTTTGTTAAAATATCATTAACGTCATCATCAGTATCGCCATCATTATCATCCCCCGAACAAATTGAGGTTAACTTGTTGACTTCTCTTCGCCACAAGTGCACCCCACCTCCTTCCCCTTTCAACTTGGTATCTTTAAATACTAATCAACTTTGAACATCTTTTCTCTTTTCACTATTTGTAAAGGTTTTGTAGTCTTTCTCGTCATATTTACAATATTCTGACAGCAGAAGCGAAACCATCTACATAACTAATAAGGCCAGTAATACACTCATTTAGAGGGTATAACAATGGATAAGTTTATATGGGCATCAGCGCCAATTCCAACTTTAATCCCACCTTTTAAGCATTCTCTTTCTTCGTCAATTTTCTTCTTGCAAATAATCCTCACCGTGAAGAATTACTTGGACACGGAAAAAGATAACGAAAAACTTACAGGAGTACACGCGGCACAATAATATAACAAATAACAACACTATTGAAACAAAATAATTTTCATAAGTCGCATTAATAATAATAAAAAGAAGAAATATGCAATAAGAATGCAAGTTTGAAGATGCGGTGGGAGGAATGATGGAAAAACCATAATGCTCAACTTACAGTGAATTCGTACTCGTAACTTGGAGGGAAACAGTAACGAGGCAAAAGCTGTTTAGTTGCAGAAAAACCTCAAGCATCGCGCTTTTAAATCACGATGCAGATTTCGTTCACGATTTCAATTCCCTGCATTATAACACTTTCACGGATCGTTGGGCTTCAAACAGTCAAACTCCCAGGCAGGTACATTGATTGTATGCATCTGGTTAGGGTCGTATGGCCTACCTGGTGTATTCAGATCGACTCAGACTACACTCAATTCCGATTGCAATCCGAACAACAAGAGGCAAGAGGCTCGTGCAAAATCGCCAAATCTGGGCAGATCTGTGAAAAATGGCTACAAACTTGTTTGCAAACACAGATCATTATTCGAAATGCTAGAATTTTCAAAATTGGGCACGTCTAGCAGAGACACCCTAAACCTTCCCCCCAATCTTACCTTATGCATCCGATTGAATTCATTTGCTAAATGAAATGTTTTCGAATGTCAAATTGTTTTTTTTTCGCAAATATTTTTCATTTTACCATTATTCGATCTTCTAAAAGTAGAGCTCTGACGTTTGACAGCTGTCAAACATATCTGTCATCCAAGATGGTATTTGTTTAGTTTAAATTTTGCCATTTTGGGTGCTAAAACAACAGGCTTTGGATGCTGATTTATTGAACAAAATTTGCTTTAGCGATGAGGCTTATTTCTGGCTAGGTATGGGGCTCTGAAAACCAACAAGTAACTATGGAGATAATATTGTATCCACTAAAAATTAATGTCTGGTGTGTATTGACCCGTATTACTTTGAAAATGCAGAAGAACAGAGCATCTTGAAGATCTTTATTGGAATTATATGTGGTTTCAATAAAACGATGTCACATGCCATACAACTTGACAACTTTTTTACTTTAATTAGCGAAAAGTTATCAGTACGCGTAATTTCGAGATTTGGTGATATTAATTGACCTATAAGATCGTACGATTTAACGCCGTTTCATATTTTCTTGTAAGGCAACGTATTTACCAGGTGTATAAGCTTAAATCCGTTGTTTGGTTATAACCATACTTTTTTTTTGAGTTTGACATTTGTTAACATTAATCAGTGCACATTGTCAGCAATTTCGTACAACTACATACATTTTTCCTTTGGTAATCATTTCTAGTTTTGTGCTCGACTTAAATTTGAAGAAATCGGCTGCCGAAACGCATCGAATGCTTATGGAGGCCTATGGTGACAGTGCTTTATCGGAAACAACGTGTCGAGATTTGTTTCGTCGGTTCAAAGACGGCAATTTTGACTTGTGGGACAAGAAGCGTGAAAGTCGGCCTAGGAAGGTTGAGGACCATCAATTGCAGACTATTTTCGACGAAGACGATACCCAATCACAAAAAATACTCGCGGAGCAATTGGGTGTTACTTAACCAGCTATTTCCATGCATCTGCGTGCAATGGGGAATATGGAAAAGATCGGAAAATGGGTGCCGCATGAATTGAACGATAGGCAGATGGAGCGACACCAAAACACATGCGAAATCTTGCTCGCCAGACAAAAAAGAAAGTCGTTCCTGCATTGGATTGTGACAGGCGATGAAAAGTGGATATATTTCGAGAATCCTTAACGCAAGAAATCGTGGGTTGATCCCGGTCAACCATCAACATGTTCCCCAAGACCAAATCGCTTCGGACAGAAGACGATGCTGCGCGTTTGGTGGGATCAGCAGGGTATCCTCTGCTATGAGATGTTAAAATCTGGTGAAACTTTCAATGCCCACCGCTACCACCAACAACTGATCAAATTGCAGCGTGCTCTGCGTGAAAAAAGGACGGATTATCAACAATGACCTAACAAGCTGATTTTTCTCCACGACAACGTACCATCGCACACGTCAAAAATGGTCCGGAACTACTTGGAGACACTCAACTGGGAGGTGCTACCCCACCCCGCTTATTCACCAGACCTGGCCCCTTCCAACGACCACCTGTTTTCGTCGATGGGCCACGCGCTCGCTGAGCAGCACTTCGATTCTTACGAAGACGTCCGAAATTGGCTTATTGAGGGGTTTGCCTCGAAAGAGAAGAAATTTTTTCGGCGTGGTATCCACAACTTGCCCGAGAGATGTGAAAAATGTGTAGCTAGCGAGGGCAAGTACTTTGAATAAATTTGTTTTTGCTTTTTATGAAAAACAGCGGATTTAAGATTATACACCTGGTACGCAGACAATTTTCAAACTGTAAGGCAGTAAAAGTCTTATAGCTGTCTTTTGTTGACCATTTGAATGACGTTATATCCCAGAGGCCCCATTAATATAATGAATCAAAACTTTAACCGAAATCTAAACTTTACTTTCAGAAGCACAATATGAATAATCCTTTATTTTCAATTGTAGACAAAATCAATTGCAATCATTTACGTGGTTTTTTCCCCTAAGTAAAAAAAAAGCACATAAATCTTGTAAAATATTTTTTAGCTAATACCTATAAAAGAAAAATCAATTCAACTAGAAAATTCCAAAAATTATTGTTTTATTATTAAATTTTCTTGACTATCAAAAAAAAATCTCTTTCATAAAAAAAAATAATAGCTTTCAGATGCTACTTAATTAATTTTCCCATATTTTAATTAGCTAAAATCTTCATTTAACAATAAGAACTATAAAAATTATCCATTAATCAATGACAGACGTTTTTAAAAAGTCAATACAGAAAAATTAAAAAAAAAGGATTAACTGATCTGCACCTTAAATCATGAAGAAAATATTCACAAAATGCTTTTTGGAGTAACACTAATCGATAAAATCCTCAAAGGGCATTAAGCACTTGCAATATCAGTGATTTTACTAGGTTTTCATATGTGCATGTACTTGGATAACAAGTGTACTCACCTTCATGAAATCAATTTGGACGGGTGCGGGCATAACTGTAGATTCACCCATACCGATCAGGTGTACTTACTTTTATGTTCTATGTTCAGCTTTTCGAATCAGATTCGTTTGTTAGATGGTTTGCTGTGATGCAGAAAACTAAATCATCCAAAAAAATCGTTCACTCTTCAGAATTCGTGTATAATGCAAAAATATACATACCGTATTGTTAATATCAGCATTTTTCTTATATTTATGTCGAACCTTGTATACAATCAAACAGATGCACTTGCACCAAATACATGCACCAAGGATAGTAGATACATACACGTATGTGGAAATAAGAAAGGAAGAAAGATAATTGCTAACATGAACATTACGTGCAAAAAAATCGACAATCGTTCTACACTACGATGCACAGGACAGATTGGCAAAGTTTTACGTTTGGATAGCATACGAGTAAGGACTTAACTGCTTAACTAATCTTCTTCAATTGCTTGAATTTTACCGCCATTAGGATACTTCCCTTTTGAAGGTTCAAAAAACTTCTTCCTTTTCAACTCCTTACCCCAAATAATTGTATGCGCTTATATTTTTTACTTCAGTTCAAATTTTTCTTCTAAAGGCTTTCTGTATGCGTAATACTTTCCAAAAGCCTAGATTTAAATCTCCCTCCATCACCCACGCTTTACATACTAAGATAACACCTGTACCAATACTTTAATATTCACCATCAAACATTTGCTCTCCAAGTGAATGAAGAAATTTTTTTCGCATTTCGTTTCAGTAACACTTCATTAAGTAACGCCACACTTTGATGCGCTCCTTTGGAAATCCACCTCGAAAGTGTCCTGTACACATGAACCCAGTCACTATAATTTCCAGAACTGCAGTTTTAATAACGAAATACTCCAACTCCAACAAAAAACTATATTTCTAAGCGAGAATTTTTACATTGACGTTTTTGGGGATGCGTAGTGGAATGGTTATTAAATTAAAAATCAAATTCATAAGTTCCCATAAGATTTTCTAGCAATACGAGGCGTTGCCCAATAGTTATGAGACTGGTTTGTTGTTTGACGAATGATTTTTTAAGTTTTTGGTTTTCAAATTTCTAAAGAAGGGCAGAAAAATTGCAAAAGTGTATGAAATTTTTATTCGAATCAATAAATCAATGCATGCCATTTTCTTTTTTATCATTATTTAATGTAAATGTTGGGCACGATTACGTTTGAAGTGATCCATGCGAGAAGTCCAATTTTGAACCACTTTTTCGAGCACTTTAGCTGGAATCTCGCTAATAACACGTGTAATGTTGTTTTCCAAGGCTGCAAGTGATGCTAGCTTATCGGCATAGACGACTGACTTAACGTAGCCTCATAAAAAATAGTCTAGAGGCGTCAAATTGCACGATCTACGCGGCGGCCGAAACGTGAGATAAATTGCTCACCGAACTCATCTCTCAATATGTCCATTGTTTGACGTGCTGTGTGGCATGTGGCGCCGTTTTGTTGAAACCACATGTCGACCCGATGCAGTCCATTGACGGTAACGTTGCGACCAGCGTTATCTTTACAGAAATACGGACCGACGATTCGATCGGCCCATAAACCGCACCAAACATGGCATTTTTATGGATGCAATGAGAGTTCTTGTTTTGTCTGTGATATTTCATCAGACAAAAGGTGACAATGCTGCTTTTTCACATATCCATTCAACCAGAAATGAGCTTCGTCGCTAAACGAACTTTTTTAAGTAAAAAGACGGATTTTCTACCGCCCACTCACCGAAAATTCGACGCTTTGGTAGGTCGTTTGGCGTCAGTTCTCACACGAGCTGTATTTTATACGCTTTCAGACCAAGATCCTTGCGTAGAATCTTACACATAATCGAGTAACACAATCCCAATTGGTGTGAACGGCGATGGATGGACAAATCACGCTCTTCACCAATACCGGACGCTACGGCAGCAATATTTTCCTCTGTACGCACTCTATGCACACGGGTTAGTAGTTTGATGTCCAATAGCGTAAAATTGCCGTGAAATGCTTGCTCAGTAAATTGATTATGACGACCATAAAATGGTCAAAGTGCGCGAAACAATTTTTCATAGAGCACGAATTTTGACAGTCAAATTCGATGATAAAATGGCAAAGCACTTTTCACTTTGACACACGTCAAGTGTTACGCGTGATCTGTCAAAAATAAAAACATGAAAAACCAAATAGCGAAAAAATCAGATCCTGAAGACATGTGGCAGGTGGAGCTTTATAGCGTCCCGACCATGTGGCTATTTGGCGAGTGACTGAGTTTTTTTGCAGCATTTTTATTTTATTTTTATACATCAAAAAGTAGCTCTTTTGGGAAGTGTTTTTTCCACTTTTCGTAGCAGTGCTGGAATGCTTCAATTATAATCGGCCTTAGCTCTTCGATTACACTTCTACGGATATTATTGTCAGCACCAAGATGAAGAATTTGAGAGTGTATCTTGATCTTGGGGGACAATAATAAGTCACACGGACGTTGATTTGATAAATAGAGGAAGGTAAGGGACAAAAACCCGTCGGTTAAGACGCGAATAACTTAATTTCTGAGTCTTTGAAGGGCTTCTTTACAAAAAAAAATTGGATGACAATTTGTCCTGGACGCATAGGATTTGTCCTCGCTTATTCCGTATTTTCATCAGTTTTCGATTTTTCTGAGCGCGATTTGTCTGCACTGCTTCTCGGCAGCGAGTTAAGGTGGTGTAGCCTCGAAGTTTTTGCATTGTCCAAGATCTAGCATCCAAGATCTAATGCAAAGAACCCATTTTCTAACCGTAACTCACTTCAATATTAATCGACGGGGACTCACCTCACAAAATCCTTACTCGCACCACATTTACATCAGTTTTAGGACTGAAAATTCCTTTTTTAGACAGAAATTTTTTCATGTAACAGTGGGAATTATAATAGTGGAGCAAGGAAGCATCTACAATAACGAAGAATTCTTTTTCTTTGGCTTTTACGGACTATTCATCAGCTTCAATGTTAATAGACAGTCTGACTTTACCACCGACAAACTTGTGCTCTTAAAAAGCCATGTTCCCCACATGCTTCACTCGAGAATTCACCAAGCTTAACACAAAATTTGATCCAAATTTCCCTATTCCATTTTGTGTACAGAAACACAACTTCACTTATCACTCTTTATAGAGTTGCAATTGGTACCAAATGAAGTTCAAAATTAAACTGGACGTCTAGTAGGGACTAACGTACAAGCTATGCAGAGAGGAAGTCTGAAGTGTTGCTGTATCGCTCGCAGTGACACCGGTTTAATAAAAAATGTTCTTTCTTTGTTTCCTACACCTTCACTTAGACTTTGTGCTTTTTGAAATCATTTCGGTGGTTGCAATTTGTTTTTAACCACAATCCTCTCGACCAGTCCTTTTGTCTTTCATGCAAAAATAAATCGGAATGAGAACGTCCTTCTGCGAGCCGATAACTAACCAGATTGTGGGTGATTAGAGTAGCAGAAAAGTCAACCAAGAAGTCCCAATACCATACCTGAAGACGCAATTCAACCAGATAAGCGTATAGATGACCATAGCACTATAACAACAAAAGCGAACATTTTTCCGTTGCAATAAGAATAAAATCTTGACTATTGTGCAAAGTAAAAATCAACTGTTCGATCCGTAACCGATCGATCGATTATTGGTTTCTTGTGCTGACTAACTTCGCTAACTCGACCGCATCCAATACCTGATCATACCTGACCATATTTACCTGTGACAATGATGTGCAGTACGTTTGGAGTTGCCATCGGTTCTGCTTCTATGCATTTCGCAACAGCTTCGTCCAATCTTCCGTCTCCGGTTTTTACAAAACACTTCAAATTCCTTTTCCCCTCATCAACTATCTTCCAAGCACTCTTACGATATGGCAATTGCCTATGATTAGCCATGCAAGTGGAAAGAGGACCTTTTTTTGGCGCGGTTGATTTTCTTATTGGTTCTTCTCATTTTCTTTGCCTTATCGTTGATGATTTTTAACACTTTTTATTTTATTTACTTCTTTTTTTAAATTTATCGGTTTTTGTTTTTATGGTGTGATATTGCCAATGCCTCCCGTCATTCTACTGGTATTGCTGGTTCTCTTCTCTTCGTCGATGTCTCCACCGTGTATTCTGTTCTGTAAGCTCTCTCATAGAATATTACAGATTACCAACTAAGTTTTTTAGTCTTTTACCTGGCCGACAGTACTGTTTAATGTTGAACGTTATGTGCAAGTTGTACAAGCAATCGAGGGTCGGTCGTATTGTTGATGGTGGCGGTATTGATTCGAAACAAATTGTTAGTTTGAGAAAATTTTGTAGTGACCCCTGATCCGACACGCTTGTGGCAATAGCAGAAATATTTAAAGTAAGGAAATTAACACCTCTGAATGTGAACACTTGTAGTGCCTGTGAATTCTTTGCTCCTTTCCGTTGGTATCTTGTCTGCCCATTTGTTCATCGGCTCATCTATCTCATCCGGATGCTGAACTATCCTTTTTAAAAAGAGATGGTCATGGATTTGCGCTCCTCTATCATAGTATCTGTATTGATTTCGATTGAGAAGGGATGCAAGAAAACTTATTATTTCAATGGAAAATAAAACAAAACCGAAGGTAGAACGAACCACCTTTCTTCGACTGCAAATCATAAATACAGATCCAAACTGCATCAGGGCCTTTTTGTACTCGTAGTTTTCAAGTAAGTAGATGCATCTTGTGTTCGACATAATTTGATGATCGTGTAGAATTTCTATAATATTTGCCCGCACATGTTATTATGAGTATCGTTATTATTTTACCTTTTCCTGTTTGGTACCTGTTTGAGATATAAGACGAGCGGAATATTTTCCATACTGTCAAACTGTTTCTCTAACACCTTAAAAGGGTGATTTTTTTTCACACCAATTTTCTGCAGATTTTCAATTTATTTTCTTCCGTTCCTTCTCCGATATTATTCCTCATCGAGTCAGGTGGTTAGTTGTTGGTCATGAATCTGTAATATAATTTTGATCATCTACCTCGCTTTTCACGATCAAGGCATATAATGTGAATATTAGCACATAGCATGGATATTAAAATATTTGTACAAAGAGCTTGTGCAACACTTTGTCTACGTACAAGCATGTGATGAGGCTGGAAATTATGGTTTTCTCACAGTCATGTGAACATTTGTAATTTGATGATTAATTTTGATTAGTTTTCTTCCATAAAAAAAAAATCGAATAATTTTTCAATCATTCGTTTTAACTTTTTACTATTATCGAAAATTCTTTACAATCTTAAAAATTGTTTACTCTACGAATATAAATATTTGTCTTTATTTCAATTAAATAGAAAAATATTTAATTTAACTGCATTTGACAATTATTTTTAAGAAAAAAATTATTGTTAACAGATTATCGGATTATCAGAAATATAAATATTAGATAAGACAGCGTTTTGTTTTACCATTTTACATTAATAACAATTTTTTCTCGATATCACTTAAACCAATCATAGCCGTGAAAGAAATGTCTACAAAAGTGTGGAGTCTGCCGCAACCATGTTTCGTGATTTAAGAGAATGAGGGTCATTTCTCGCTTGCTAGATAGGTCAATAGGCGAAATAACCATATATGGGGCTCTGAAAGTGACTGTGGAGAAGCCATTGTATCCGCGAAAAATTAATGTCTTGGTGTAACGTTGTCATTGACCCGTATTTCTTTGAAAAATGGATAAGGAGACGCTGGTGCTGACGTTTTTTGGTCTGAATTTGGAAATTTATAGTCTTGAACACTTTCAGCTCGTTGGATTTTTCTTTTGTAGCTCCTACGTAGACGAAAAATCGGTCAAAAACTTCCATTTTTTGTCCATGACAAATTCCACTAGAAGATAAATTGTAATTTTTAGTGATAGTTTTGCTGCCTTTGATGCTATTCGCAGTTAATTACGAGGGTCGTTCAATAAGTCCTAAGAAAATCCGAGAAATTGCGCTCGTTTTTTCGGTAAAGATTTTTTTTTGTAAGTAGCATTATGGACAGGAAAGCTGTCAAAATTTCAGCTCGATCCATAGCGTAGGTCAATTTCTATCGTCGATTAAAGTTAACGACATTTATTTGTGCATAACAATGGAAAAAAGCGAGTTTAGGGCTGTCATCAAACATCTCCATTTGAAAAGGCTTAAGCCCGAAAGAAATCAACCCGAGTTGGATGCAGTTCATGGCACATCTGCACCTGTGTTTGCGATGGTTTACAATTGGGTGGATGAATTTAAACGTGGCCGTTCATCCACAAAATATGAACATCGTTCAGGACGCCCAGTTGAGGTGTCAACTCCTGAAATCATCGATAAAATCCACGATCTGATTTTGAACGATCGGCGAATTAAAGTGCGCGAATAAGTTGAGGCCACGGGCATATCACAAGGTACAGTCGCTTCAATTTTGCATGAAAAATTGTCTGTGAAAAAAATTTCGGAAGATGGGTACCGCGTTTGCTCTCAGAGGAGAATAAGCGCAATCGTGTAGTGGACTCTGAGGCTATGTTGGCACTCTTTCATCGCAATCCTGCCGAATTCCTTCGTCGATATGTCACTGTGGACAACACCTGGATACACTATTACACTCCAGAAACGAAGAGACAGTCATCACAGTGGATTTTCAAGGGTGAACGGGCTCCGAAGAAGGCAAAAACTGTGCCATCGGCCGGCAAGGTGATGGCCACGGTCTTTTGGGATTCGCAGGGCATCATTTTTATCGACTACTTGGAAAAAGGAAAAACAATAACAGGAGCGTATTACGCGTCGTTATTGCAACGGTTGAGCGAGGAAATCAAAGAGAAACGCCCCCATCTGAAGAAGAAAAAATCCTCTTGCATCAGGACAATGCGCGTGTGCACACCTGCGCTGTTTCCATGGCCAAAATTGTGGAATTGAGAATGGAATTGTTGCAGCATCCCGCTTATTCACCAGATTTGGCCCCGAGTAACTATTTTCTTTTCCCCAATCTGAAGAAATGGCTTGGCGGACGACTTTGTCGTTGGTGTATAAAAAAGATTATGTTGAAAAATAAAAATTATTTTTTTTAAAAAACAGTTTTTTTCCTTTTTTTTCTAAGGACTTATTGAACGACCCTCGTAAATGACTAAGTTCTCATAACCACCCTGCTGAAAAATAGCAATGTCAGATTGTATTGAGTTTCAGGTCATGTGGATAATTTGGGTCATGGAGCACGTATTAAATACCTTTAGCCACTCGTAGACTGTACAATGAGCCTACTACGAATAAACCAGTCTACTGAACATTCTTACCAAAAATTTGTACGCAAAGCTGCTCAGAATTCAGATGGGACATTTTACTCTCACCCAAAATATCCACTTTGGGAGTCACCCTCGTTCTGTGGCGTTAAGATTATAAACGAATGCCAACTTCCCCAGAATTACGTTGTGAACAGGATTCCTTGCATTTTGGAGCACCTTCAATCCAAAATACCATTTCCAATTCCTTTATTCAATTTTGTCAAATAAACTAATTTACTCCACAAAATACGAGTATAGCAAATTTCCAATACTTCATATACTCGTAATTAATCTCTTATCCAGCTTTTATAATTCCTGGCACAAGTCTTAAGTACCCGATAAACAAACAAACAAACAAACGAATAAACTTAATAATCTATAAAAGATATTTTCGGATTCTACAGCAACAAAGAAAACCCACCTACACTTATTTCGGATCACACCGAATAAAACATAAACTTAAAACCAATGGCAAAATTTGACTACGAAATAGAAGTATTCACAAGAATAAGGGTAAATTTAGGACAATATTACACCCTCGTACAGGGGGATGAGAGCACTTTAACTAGTGGCGCTCGCATAAAGGTAATCTAACAAACTATAATGTTGCCCACACACACATACATTTTCAAAAACACTCTTATAGCATGAAGGAAGCAAATAGACTATTGGGGATTATTCAATTCACACAATCTGAATCGGAGTTGAGTCGATTTTATAGCCCATTATGGACACCATTCATGAGTCATGCATCAACCCATCTGCGGAATCAGAGAACAAAGATGACCAACAATTGACCAGAATCTCAGTAACTTCGTCGATAATGCATTTACAAAAGTTTGTGGATATGCCCGTCATTTACTCGTGTGGCTTTAGTGTCTGCAAAAGCAGCAGTAACAACGGCGACAATACGACAGTCTGCATCATCTTCGGCGATCCATTAACCCTTTTTGCTATTCTTTGCGGCTAACGTTATTTGTTCGATTTAATATCTCTTTTTCCCTCTCTTCCTCCTTCTATGACAGTGTCTCTCACCCTGTCACACAAACACTTTTTATTGAATATCTTCTTTTTTTGTTTGTTTTTATTTTAGTCTGAGATACTGTAAATAATTTTAATCTGTGGTCAACCGGCAAGACTGTTAACCAGTTAGCCCGCCAGCCAGCCAACCAGCCATCCATCTAGTGAATCAACGCGCCAAAGCCAGCCAGCCACCATCAGCCGTCTGTCGCCTTTCTACTCAACGTAATCACAAACCATATCGCTTCTGTTATCGCATTTTTTCGATATCGAAATTTTCAAAATTGATGACAGTTTTTAACGTAAACCTATTTTGGTTTATTCTTTTCTCTTCCGATTAGATCCGCATTCCATTCTTCATTCTTACAGTTCTTTCTGCTCTCTATTCTACTATGGTACACCGCCTACTCTCTTGCTCTCTCTCGTCCTATCTAACTAATTTTGTTCCATTCTTTCGACTGTATTCTAGAATATATTGTATATTTTTTCTCCTTTTCACTTTGCATTATCGACGGCTATATATTTATCATATTAAATTGATTTCACAAATAAAATCCACACAAAAATTACATAACATTATTGATCAATAGAAATTTTTATTACAGTTTGGAGGCGATAATGTCATTCTTTCTGGTTTTCCCACATTCAGCAAAATACTTCTTGTCACTTTTTTTATAAGCGCATAGATTCGCAAAATACTGTTTATATTTAGAGGAATTTTTTTTTTAAAAAAAACTAAACAATTCAGAATTTATAAATTTTCAATAAATATTCGGATAACTTTGATTTTATATACCGGATTATCCATTTTGTGGATCGGAAAGTACAGTCAATTCGTTTGACAGCTATCAAAAATATATGTCAGCCAAGGTGGCCATTTGTAATAAGGATAATTTTACTAATCATAGAATGTTCTAATTTCGTGCTGGAAAAACAAGCTTTTGATGCTGATTTCTCGAGAGAAAAAAAACATTTCTTTAACGATGAAGCTCATTTTTGGATTGGTAGATTACCGTATATGGGGCTTTGAAAACCCACAAATGTCCATGGGGATGCCATTGTATCCGCGAAAACAAACTTTTTGGTGTTCATTTTGCCTTGAAGTTGTTACTTGCCCGTATTTCTTTGGAAATAAAGAAGTCGTTGGCCTTTTTCTTCCAGGACTTCGCAAAAGATTGTATTCAGTTAGATAATCCTTAAACTTACACATAAGTGTATCTCAAAATCAATATAAGTCAATTTACAGCCAAATTACAGACCGAAATGTGCAAAAATTCGTTAAGTATTATTTCAAAAGGATCGAGTTTTGTAAAAAGTCTCGTCCATAAATTTGAATTTTTTTTTTATTGAACAAATAATGGTAAGGTCCAGTCAATATAATGAAATTTGAATTTTAAATATGTTTTATTTAACTTTATTTTCTAAAGTACAAATTGGATAAATCTGTATTTTTAATTGTAGATAAAATTATTTGCAATAATTTATGTACTTTTTTTCCCCTGTGTATCCATATAAGGATTAATATATTCCCTCCTTTTTTTTAAAAGAACTATGAAAATCACCCAGAATAGAATTGTTTAAATTTCTAAGGTGGTTCGTATGAAAATACGAGTATAAAAAAAAATTACCTGAACCGCCATAGATGAACAAAACTGCTATAAATAACCAATAATTTAAGGAATTTTCCCATCCTAATTGGCCAGTAATGTAATGCATACGCATATGGTCGAAACAAATTAAGCAAAAAATTATCTGGAATAACAAGTAAAAAATATTGAAATAAGTGGAACATGTGGTCCAAAATGAGGGAATTCCTTTGACTTTTGGCTTTTAGATTTCTTCCAATTGTTATGGTCCTCCCAAGTAGACTGCGGAGAGTCCGTTTACGTCTAATTATGTATGTATGGATGTCCAGAAACTAAAAGAAAAGATTGGTCAAGTTGAGGATTCTCCCAAGAATGAGGCACGCGTAAATGGCCTGGTCGGGCGACCAAACAATCAAATTCGTTGCATGTGAAAAATTTACACGAGCACGCACCCTTGCATATGTTCTCCATAAGACGGGACCTCAGGATGCAAGGATAAAAGCAAACGAATAACACCTTTTCTCTTTGTTGTTGTTGTTGTTATATTTTTTTTCTTGTTTTAAAAAAAAACGCTAAGAATTGCTACAAATTTGAGGCTATAAATAAAGACTTAGCAAAGAAAATTTCAACATTGAAAAAGAAAGACAGAAATGCCAAGAATATAAGACAAAATTTTAAAAGGTAATTTAGACAGCAAAATAAAAAAGTGAGAAAAAACAAATATTCCTGAAAAGGTAAACTGGATTTGGATAAGGACACGCGTACAAAATCTACAAATGGTATGCGGTAAATTGTTGTAAAATTAGTTGTTACAGAGAATAACAATTAAATTTAACTGAATTAATTTTTATGTAAACACAGGACACAACGATGATGATGATGCTTGTGAACAGAGTGCATAAAATGTTAATGTTAAAAATAAAAATATACACAGAACATAGAAAAATATGTTAACTAATGAGAGTATACGAAATTATTATTAGTTCGGTGGAGGTTATTTTTGGTTAGAAGACATGCAATCGAAAAGGAGCTGGAAGGGGACGAAATAAGACGAAGTAAACTGGAGCACAGAATGAGGGGAGTGTGGGTGATTGCGGTATTATCATGCGATGTATATAGAAGCATATAGTCGTAAACGAAGAGCAAGAACTTAAAAACTCTTGCCATATGCCATTAAGTCCATTTAATTGTAAGTTGGAAGCCTTTTTAGTGGCTAGTTTGTTGTCTGAAAGTAGGAGCGATGCTGTTGCGGTATCGGATGAAATATATATTATTGTAGTAAGAGTTGGCTGGCACTTGCGAAGTCTTTTTTGGACGGGGAACAAAAACGCGCCAACTTTATGTGAATGGGAGGAGGAGAAACTTACTCATTCAGTGTACTAGCGAGTGCGTGGTTCAGATGTTGGCATGGCATTAAAATGTTAACCGAACTGAGTAGAACACACTTTGGTGCACCTTCGTTCAGTTGAAGGTGGCCGATCTGATGCATTCATGCCCGCCATACTATGTCCATGTCCGTTTCGTATACGAGTGCAGGTAGGTTTTGTATGCGACAGAGAAGACCAACACATCATTTGCAAAAAGTGTTAAGCGGTAAATCGGAATTGGACAGCGTACATAAATCGTATCGAAGGCTCTGTTGTTTTTCTTGTTTGCATTTTTTTTTTTGCTCCAAAAATGCATTATATTCTTGCATACATAAAACCATCCCAGATACGATAGTGCGACCATATGTGCACTCGTTCAAATATTCATATCTGCCATGTGCACAAGGTGAAGGAGGAAAAGTTGTTATCTGTGCACCCGCAGCTGATTCAGAACGGATGCAATTGAGTATCCAGTGCCCATACTCGTATTTACATGTGTACATAAGTATCTATCTGCATGCATGCATGCATGCATACTTCCATATGTACATAGTGTATCGTTTCGGTGATATCTTTTTTAAGTATTTTCCGAGTTAAGAAGTTTTTATATCGTCTCGTATCATAATGGAAATAGAGACTGAAATACTGGCATTTAGATAACAAACGAAGTAGTCCAGATAGCTGGCAGTGATGGAATCACACAGTCGTGGCCAGCAGAATTATCCATTATAAAAGAAAAATTAATTTAAAAAAAAAAAAATAAAGAAAAACAAAATCAAAATGCAGATTACGAAAGAATTACAGCCAATAAGAGGCTACTTAATTTTACTTCAACAAATTGGTGCGTGTCGTTAACGTAGCCTTGAATAGTTTACACACTCTATGCTTTTTTTGCAATATTTTAGAACATAACAATTTCAAAGTTATTAGGATTAATTCATATAATAGACGATTGATTGAATATGAGTTCAGGCTGATAGTCTAGAGTTGTCCAATTTGTACTTCGGAAAGTAAAATTAAATAAAATACACTTTAAATTTAGATTTCGATAAAAATTTTATTTCATTATATTGATTGGACCTTGCAATTATGTAATGGTGATCAGGAACTCGACTCTTTTTAGAAAAATTTTTAAGATGTTTTGCCCATACAGGCTGTAGTTCATTTATTACTTGACGGATATTGGTTTTTAAATGCTCTAAAGTTTGAGCATCATCTACCAAAAATAGAACGTTTTTTGTAGTCCCATAAGAAAAAGACCAAAGGCGCCTAATTGTATAATCTTGGATGCCAATTGACATCACTAAACCTTAAAAATACGCGTTCTGGTTTATTAGCATACGGTCATAGTGCACAGAATTGACGGTAATCGTTTCTTCTTCTTCATTTTCAAAGATATACAGTCCAATGACACCTTCAGCCATTAATTTTTCACTGACATAATGGCTTCTTCACAGTTACTTGTGGATTTGCAGTTATTGATGTATCAATCGAAGGAGAAGAAAATTTTGTATTAGAAAAAACTGCCATCCAAAACGCATCTTTTGTATATTCTATAGTATGTGTAGTGTAAAATGGCAAAACCTTAAGCAGAATAACACATGTTTGACAGCTGTCAAATGACAGCTGTAATTCATTTATTACTTGACGGGTATTGGTTTTTAAATGCTCTAAATTTTGAGCATCATCTACCAAAAAAAGAACGTTTTTTGTAGTCCCATAAGAAAAATACCAAAGGCGCCCAATTGTATAATCTTGGATGCCAATTGACATCACTAAACCTTAAAAATACGCGTTCTGAGTTTATTAGCATACGGTCATAGTGCACAGAATTGACGGTAATTGTCTCTTCTTCTTCATTTTCAAAGATATACAGTCCAATGACACCTTCAGCCATTAATTTTTCACTGACATAATGGCTTCTTCACAGTTACTTGTGGATTTGCAGTGCCCCAATTTTTCTTATTGATGTATCAATCGAAGGAGAAGAAAATTTTTTATTAGAAAAAAAACCGCCATCCAAAATGTATCTTTTGTATATTCTATAGTATGTGTAGTGTAAAATGGCAAAACCTTAAGCTGAATAACACATGTTTGACAGCTGTCAAATGACAGGGGTAGGGGGAGGGGTGGAATTGTACTTTTAAAATCACAAAATGGATAATTATTTAGTAGGACTTATCCTTTCAATTCCTTAAATAATGTTTATTTTATTTTCTTCATACCCAATATTGATCAAAAATCGATTGGTTTAACTTTGAAATAAAATTGAAAATAGAAAAATTTGAAATTTATTTCAGATACAAAATTGCACTTTATTGAAATTAACACATTATGGAATTTACCTAGTTTAGTGCTTGTTTGTTTCTTCGTTGGTTAAAAAATCGACAAATTGTACAAATTCGTTAAAACTACTCGTACTTCTTGTGCAACACAGACGAATGATTGCACATTTCGTTATCGTTCGTTTACTTTATTCTCTCTCTTAAATTGTAAATACCATCGTTATCAGGATTGGTCCGTAATACACTTAATTGTTTTTGTTTTGTTTTTCTTAACTGTTGAGATTTTTTATTATTTTTCTGATTTGATACTCTTGCATTTATTCAAAGGAATCCCATCTCTACGTTCTCAATATTTACCTGGTATTTTTTTTTTGTTGGCTCTCCTTAATTCTGTACGATTTCAGATTAAACCAACCGTTTCTGGACGATATGTACTTTTGCGAAATATTCTTTCTTGAATTCATTTATTCCCCATACTCGGATACTTTTTTCCGCTATACGATTTTTAACATTAAGACTCCTTCTTAATGGTCTCGTTTGCCATTAGAGTGCGCGTTCATGTTCTTCTTATGTAGACAATCTAGTAAACAAGATGGTAAGTTTGCACGCAACGCAAAATGAAGAGATCGCACTAAACATATCAGGGATCAGTTTGGCACTGGTGTTAACTACACAGTTTATGTAGGAAATTGCAATCATCAAAAGTAATAGTAAGACTAGATTCTAGTCAAGTTTCGTTTCAACTAACTGTGTATGCCCTTAATTGATGAGTGCATACCAAATGAAACTAAAGAAAACAATTTCAAAAAATACGTTTAATTGATGAATATTATATTAATAAGAATAATAATAACTACTTTGCCAATTTTCTCAAATTTCCAAGGTGTGATTTTTTTTTGCCCTTTTCTTAAAAATCTGCCTTAAAAAAAACTTGATAATATTTAATCAGACGTTCTAAAGAATTATTCAATTAATTTTCAATACTCGTTGTGCATAGTGCTCCGGTTAGAAAGGGATATTATCCACTTCAGAGTACTAAAATCGTCTTCAACGGAGGCTTCAGCTGAAATGGTCTTCACACTGCAGTGGACAGTACCAAGATGACGTTCTCCCAAGTGTATTTTTTTTTGGGGTCCTTTGGATATTGATCAGATGAATACAGTAACTGGGGAACCAAAATAATCCCTTTCGTTGATGGAGATGACCGTATGATCGGAGGCGTTGTTATGGTTGAGTATCTAAGTGTCTTTACTGTCCTTTCTGGACTTCTTTATAAAAAAAACTACGCTGACAGTTTATCCTTGATGCACAAATCCTTCACTAGTGCCACATTTTCATCAGTTTTCAATGTTAAATGTCTTTCTGAGTGTGGTTCTTCTTCAGTTGCTAATCGGTCCTCCAGAAATTCATTATACCACCGAAAAATTTGTGCTCTTTATAAGAAATATTTCTCTAGAGTCGATGGAACTTTTCGTAAGTCATACTCACGGATCAACCAAGCTTAATATAAAATTTAATGGCATATCGTTGCTCCAAATTTCGCTTTTTCATTTCTCGTAACGAACTACAGAAACACAACTTCACTTATCACCCTTTATAGTTTCGCATAGTCACCGGGCGAATTTAAAAATTGAGCTGCACAAACTACATAGACGGGAAGTTAGTAATATCGCCACATCGCTCTCACTGATGCCTGCTTTCAAGGACTTACTTCAATGTTAATCGACGGACTGACTTCACAAAATCCTCTGCTTGTTCCACATTTTCGTCAATATATACCAGGTGTATAAGCTTAAATCCGCTGTTTTGTAGTCAAAAAAACACATGTTTTTCTTATAGAAAGCAAAAACGAATTTATTCAAAGTACTTGCCCTCGCTAGCTACACATTTTTCCCATCTCTCGGGCAATTTGTGGATACCATGCCAAAAAAATTTCTTTTCTTTCTAGGCAAACCACTCATCAAGACATTTTCGGAAGTCTTCGTAAGAATTGAAGTGCTGCTCAGCGAGTGCGTGGCCCATCGACGTAAACAGGTGGTAGTCGGAAGGGGCCAGGTCTGATGAATAAGCGGGGTGGGGTAGAACCTCCCAGTTGAGTGTCTCCAAGTAGTTTTGGACCATTTTTGACGTGTGCGATGGTGCGTTGTCGTGGAGGAAAATCAGCTTGCCATGTCTTTGTTGATAATCCGTCCTTTTTTCACGCAGAGCACGGTCCAATTTGATCAGTTGTTGGTGGTAGCGGTGGGCATTGACAGTTTCACCAGGTTCCAACATCTCATAGTAGACGGTAACTGCTGATCCCATCAAACGCACAGCATTGTCTTCCGACCGAAGCGATTTGGTCTTGGGGAAGATGTTGATGGTTGTCGGGGATCAACCCACGATTTCTTGCGTTTAGAATTCTCGAAATATATCCACTTTTCAGCGCCTGTCACAATCCGATGCAGGAACGACTTTTCTTTTTGTCTGGCGAGGAAGATTTCCCATGTGTTTTGGCGTCGATCCATCTGCCTATCGTTCAATTCATGCGGCACCCATTTTTCGGTCTTTTCCCATTTTCCGATCGGCACGCAGACGCATGGAAATGGCTAGTTGAGTAACACCCAATTGCCCCACGAGAATTTTTTCCGATTGGGTATCGTCTTCGTCCAAAAGAGCCTGCAATTGATGGTCCTCAACCTTCCTAGGCTCATTTTCACGCTTCTTGTCCCACAAGTCAAAATTTCCGTCTTTGAACCGGCGAAACTAATCTCGGCACGTTGTTTCCGATGAAGCATTGTCACCATAGGCCTCCATAAGCATTCGATGCGATTCGGCAGCCGATTTCTTCAAATTGAAGCAGAAAAGCAGAGCTTTCCGCATATGCTCTTTTTCTGGCACAAAACTAGACATGATTACCAAAGGAAAAATATATGTTGTTGTACGAAATTGCCTACAATGTGCACTGATTAAAGTTAACAGATGCCAAACTCATAAAAAAATAGTATGTCGTGCTCATACGCTCACTCACGCCATCTATGACCAAACAGCAGATTTAAGCATATACACCTGGTATATTGATGGTCTCCCACCTAAAATTATCAGAATTCGAATTGGGTATACCACACTCACCAATGATTTTCTCTTAGGTAATCAAATTTGTCCTCTTTACCTTCAAAAGGAATTCCACTTGATCTAGAATTTCTTTTTAAATAGGACTCCTTCCACAGTGAAGCTCCTAAACCCATAAACTACTTCTTTTCTAAGTGCTCCCTTTAATTCCTTATGTGCTGCATAAAATTTAACAACTTCTAATTACTCCCTTTAATTTAGGGGCAGCCAATTTCATTTGGTGAATGATGTCGCCAAATGGCCTCATGATTGTGACGCTATAAATGTCCTGGCCCATGTCTTAGGAGCCTTATATTCGAACAAACATTATCGATACAGTTTCTCAAATACAACATTCCAAAAAATGACTTATGATTCGAGCCGCATCGACTGTAGCTGAAAACGATTCTTTTCCACCGGTAATAAGTAGAACAAGCAACTATAAAAGTAGCAGAAGCCCAAAACGCATTAGAAATATGTGGAATAGTCCCCAATATATTCCGAATAATGAAGTGAGAGCTGTGTATTGAGTGTATGGGGGAGCCATGAGAAATCCCCCGATTAGTTTAGACAGGCGGTAACAAAACCAACTAAGTAATCGCGACGCCCGTTTAGACGTTACTCTTCTGTTGTACAATTTTAGCAGAAGTGCATATGTCCATGCCTGAGTTTATCGGTCCATTTGCCCAATCGCATATACATATATGCATACACATCTAAATATATCGGTTCATATGCGAATGCGAATGGATGGATGTATGCACGTACGTGTACACAAGCCATATAAGCCAGCACTTGCCAGACACAAGATAAGTTTTGTAGATTAGCTGAGTGCAGTTCAAGAGATAAGACCCATTCCGCCTATCATAACGAAAACCAAATATCTGACTTGTTTTCGTTGTAACATAACACTGCAACAAATTTTTATAAATGTCTCATGGGATTGGAATCGAGAGTTTCGAATTGGGATTGGAACTGCTGGACTGGCATTGGGATTGGGATTGGGATTGAGATGGGAATGGGGATGGGAATGGGGCTTGGGTCATTTCCAGAAACTCCACTCCAACTTCGACCTTAATTTCAATTCGATTTCGATTTGAGTGCGCTCAGTCTGGTGTGGAGAGTTTATAGTTCCAAACGAAAAGGTTCCGATGTGAATACCGGAGATGCAATGAGATGTGAAAACGGATTCGTAAGTTGAAAACGCTCCTACATTGTGATTAGGACTTTTCTGATTGAGATTTATCTCTCCATTTTGTGAGACCATACGATGCAGGATGATCGCGTTGGGCACAGTGTGCATAGGCGCCTGGTCCATGTCATGGCAATAAATGCGGCTGGGCTTTATACAATTCAAACGAAAACACTCACATTAATGGTAAAACCACAACTTTTCGTTTTTCTCTAGCTTCCTTCCATAACCAAAGCAAATCACTTAAAATTTTCATACCATCATAAATATATGGATGAATTTTTCTCTATCTACAGTTTCTGTTTTTTCTCCATTCTCTTTAAATCAATATAATATGATTTTTAAAATAAGTCATCGTATCTTATCAGTATAGAAGATAGTCATAAAAAATATATTAAACAAACCGAAAACAGTAATCAATGCGCACATATCTTTAGGTATGTATGCTATGGAAGAAGGACTATGAATCAAGACGAAAATATGAAATTTGAAGTGCATTAAAAATTTACAAACAAAATCTCAATTATAGTTAATGATAGCACGTCTATAAATATCGAAGATAATTCAAAATTTTGAATTGCTCTACGATAATGGTGTTTATCTGTATATGCACATATGTATGCATGTACATATATACACTGCAGGGTAAAATTAAATGACCACTTTGATTTTAAGGGGGGAAATTAAATAAAACAAGGATATTGGAATGATTTTGTGATCATAAAGAATTTTTTTTTCAAAATTGCCTTTGCGTTTGATGACATATTGTTCAATCCTGGACATTAGGTCGGTCAGTTTTTTTTATCGTATCCTATGAAATACTTTTACAGTATCTTTCGTCTAGACCATCCCATAAAACTTGTATGGGATTGAGATCGAGTCATTTTTACGATTTTTATGCACCTGCATAATGAATCTTGCACTAAGTAATCGAAATCTTGATGGAAAAGCATTGATCTCTCACATATTTAGATACTACATTTTTTTTTTAAAATTGCCAACTCCATCCGTAGAGACGTAACCCCAAACCATAATCCAACGAAACCGCATGGCTTCCCAGTTGAACCAACAGTTTCAGTAAGTATAAGTATATGACGTAAGCAGATTCTTCTTTTAGGCCCAAATCCTTTAAAATTTCCAATTAATAAATTTACGTTTATGTGTACGAGGTCTGTTCAAAAAGTATAGCGAATTTTGTGTTTTTTTCAAAAATTATTTATTTATTTATGAATATCTATTTTGTCCCCTTCAAAGTAATCCCCACCAGATATTATATACTTGTGCCAACGTTTTTTCAAATCCTCCAAGCACTTCAAAAAATCATATTTTGTGATCTTGTTCAGCTCCTCCTTCGATGGCGTCTTTATCTCCTCAATCGTAGCGTAGCTTCGTCCTTTCATGGGGAGTTTCGGGAACAAGAAAAACTCACAGGGGGCCAGCTATTGGGAATACCTTGGCTGCGGCATCATGAGTGTGTTGTTTGTGGCCAAAAATTCGCGCACAAGTAATGATGCGTCAGCAGGAGCGTTATCATGGTGCAAAAGCCAATTTTTGTTCTTCCACAAATCCGGGCGTTTCTGGCGGATCGCTTCGCGCAACTTGCGCACATAACTTTCAAGTAATATTCCTTATTGACCGTTTTACTCTGTGGCAAGAACTCATAATGCGTCACGCTCCTGCAATCGAAGAAAACTGTAAGCAAAACTTTAACATTCGACCAAACATTGGCGCGCTTTTTTCGGTCTTGGCTCGTGCGGTAGCTTCCATTGGGATGATTGAGCTTTGGTTTCCACGTCATAACCATAAACCCATTTGTCACCAGTTATGACCATCTGGAGCAAATTTGGGTCATCGCGGACAGAGTCCAACAGCTCCTTAGCAATGTTAATGCGATGTTATTTTTGAGCAAATTCGGTACGAATTTCGCGGCGACTCGTCTCACGACCAAATCATTGGTAAAAATCGAATGGCACGAGCCAATCGATATATTTAAGTCCTCAGTAACTTCTCTAAAGGTAATTCGGCGATTGGCCAATACTATTTTCTTCACTTTATCAATGTTTTCGTCTGTTGTTGACGAAACGTTGCTTCGATCCAAGGTAGCTTCACCATATGTGACAGTCAACATTCGGAATGCGTCCGCGCAATTAATTTTGTTTTTCACACAAAATTTGATACAGATTCTTTGATCCATTTTTTGGAATGGGCAAAAATTGAAGACGAGCCAAAACACGTGCAAGTAAAGCAGCTGTCCAAAATTAACTGAACATTCAAAATGGCATAAGTGAGAGACATGAGTACCAACATAACGCCACAAAAAATCGTAAATCGAATATACGTAACCCGCGAAAATTCAAAATTCGCGATACTCTTTGAACACACCTCGTATTTATATTATTTATTTGATAATTAATTAAAAACGATTTCTAACCAATAAAACTAACTTTAAAAAAGTGAATAAACTAGAGTCATTGAGGGATTTTTGCCTTATCTTGTCTGCCTCTTTGACGTTCACATTATAGGATTTCAACAAAATACCGATGGTGGCGTTGTAATAAAAGGAGTCAGATGTCGGACACTAAGAAGCCTTCTATTACAACGTATATTTTTTTATATAGTCGCCCTAATCTATGCCAGAAAAGCTAAAAAACATTTGTTCTAAGAGTAAGAGGGGGATTCTCTCTTGTAGGTTTTCTTACGAGGTGTGCCAGAAAAGTAATGAAACTGTCATCACTGAGACCGATCTGGCAAGCGAAGTTGTATTTTTGTAGAGTGTTATGAAGAATGGAACAGCGAAATATGGAGTAACGATGTGCCATCAAATTTTTTGTTAAGTTTGGTGAATTCTCAAGTTTGACTTATGAAAAGTTTCAACGAGGTTATGGGGCGCGTAAAGCAATTTTGGAAGACCGAGAAGATGTGGAAGACGAACCTCGCTCAATTAGGTATTGAAATTGGAAAACTGATAAAAATGTGTGTGTAGTTTTTGTTCTGAAATTGAATTTTATACTTTAAGACCGCAGTATTAAGCAGCACATTCTGATTTGTGGATTGTAACGTCTTTTTTATCGTAAGTCTAAAGCTTTTTACTATTGTAACTCTAAATATTCGTAATTTTTGGAAATGAAAATTTCTATCATAGATTGCTTAGCAAAAGGAGAAGAATCTACCGCAGCTAAAAAACATTATCAAATTAAACTTTAACAATTTGCTTTGGTTATATACGATTTGAGAAAATTATACAATATAAAGTATTCGACATGTTTAAAAGTAGTTTAAGTATTTTTATGGGATTTTTTTTATAAGCAATTTTATGTAGAACGTATCTACCACATAAAAAGAGACTTAAGAATAATTTCTAAGTCAAAAACAGATTTTTTTTGAAATTTTCAATTCATCATCAACAATCTAAGGTATAAAACAATAAACTTAGTCACTCTTCGATATAAAAAAATTAAATTAACATAAAATTCAAAACGAAAAATAAAAAATAAATCGATTGTGTATTTGCAAAAAATTAGTCATTATTTCTCTTATCAAATTTGTATAAGGGTAATTAATTGTATGTCCGCCATTATAATTTTCTGCGTTTACCATTGCATATAAAATAAAGTTGAAGAGGGAAAAAAATTTGATGTAATAACCAAACAAATGACAAAAACACAAAAGACATTTTATTATACATTATTTGTTAATAGTTTTAATTTAATGATTACGCATAATTTATTTGCATAGATAACGTTGTACGTGTAGAGGAGTGTAATAAAGTACAATCGTCGATACGAAAAAATATATTCAAATATAATTTCTTAAAAGTTTCTTTAACAAATAAACGTAAAAAAAAAACTCAACGTTTTTTTTTTTTTAATTTACTAAAATAGTGGTAGAAAATTAATTACATTAACTGATAATTAACATATTTGAATTAAAACGAACAAAAAAAAATTATTATTGTACGTTTTTAGCGAACAACAATTTGCATACTTGTCACAATATAATATATAAAAATAATGAATTTATTTTTATTATGAATAATCTATGATTAATAATATACTTAAAAATTCATTAAAAAAAAATTTTAATTAATATAAATTCGATTTAAAATATATATAAAATAATGGTTATTTTATGTATGTACATAAAAAGTTGAGAAATTCACGATATTTCATTTTATATCATATGAATATGAAGTTGGGTACATTTACAACAAAAAAAGCCACCTGCTTGATATGAGCATACATCGAATATTAATTGAAGAAGAAAAAAATTGCCGCTGTAAAGAAATTTAATTGACAAAAATACTATGAAAGAAGAAACAAGACAATAAGCCGCAAAAAAGAAAGAATACGATAATGAGTGAAAATTGAAGGAAAAAAAACCTAGTTTTGAGTAGTAGAGGAACCTGAAATGGAAAAGGTACAAATCAGTAGAAAGTAGTAGAGATAGAAAGAGAAGCAGAAGGCAGAGTACCTCATACAGGAAATACGAAAAACAATAATTATTCACGGAAATTTATTCATTTCTTGTTTTATAATATTGTTCGCAATGGTATGGTATCGAGTATTGTGTCTTATCAGTTTTAAATATATTTCGTTGTTGTTGTTTTTTTTTTGTTCAGCCATTGCTATTTGTTTATCTACAGTCTTTTTTTTTATCACATTTATTCAGTCTGGAGTAAGCGAAATAATCCACTGAAAAAAAAAGAAACATTCATTTTCCATTGGAACATTTTTAAGGCGTTATCGGAGAAGCACAATTCCTTATTGGTTGGTTTGTCATTTGGTCAATTTTTTACCTGTTTCCTTATTATAAAAATTAGTTATTTTAATTTGTTGTGTTTTGTTAATTTTTTTTTTTTTTGGTTTAGTAAATTGTCCTTGCATATTTGCTATATTAATTATAAAAAAGGTATGTTTTTTTTAACAAAACAAAATATGCTAAATTTATTTGTTAAAAAAAAAACAAATTTATTTGCGACAATAATATGAATTTATCTAATACCAGGTGTATAAGCTAAAATCCGCTGTTTTTTAGTCAAAAAAACACTTTTTTTTTATAGAAAGCAAAAACAAATTTATTCAAAGTATTTGCCCACGCTACCTACACATTTTTCCCATTTCTCGAGCAATTTGTGGATACCACGCCAAAAAAATTCCTTGTCTTTCGAGGCAAACCACTCATCAAGCCATTTTCGGACGTCGTCGTAAGAATCGAAGTGCTGCTCAGCGAGCGCGTGGCCCATCGACGAAAACAGGTGGTAGTTGGAAGGGGCCAAGTTTGGTGAATAAGCGGGGTGGGGTAGCACCTCCCAGTTGAGTGTCTCCAAGTACACATAGTTTCGGACCATTTTTGACATGTGCGATGGTGCGTTGTCGTGGAGGAAAATCAGCGTGTCATGTCTTTGTTGATAATCCGTCCTTTTTTCACGCAGAGCACGCTGCAATTTGATCAGTTGTTGGTGGTAGCGGTGGGCATTGACAGTCCAGGTTTCAACATCTCATAGTAGACGATACCCTGCTGATCCCACCAAACGCACAGCATCGTCTTCCGTCCGAAGCGATTTGGTCTTGGGGAAGATGTTGATGGTTGGCCGGGATGAACTCACAATTTCTTGCGTTCAGGATTCTCGAAATATATCAACTTTTCACCGCCTGTCACAATCCGATGCAGGAACGACTTTCTTTTTTGTCTGGCGAGCAAGCTTTCGCATGTGTTTTGGCGTCGTTCCATCTGCCTATCGTTCAATTCATGCGGCACCCATTTTCCGATATTTGCAATGTTCCCCATGGCACATAGATACATGGAAATGGCTGGTTGAGTAACACCCAATTGCACCGCGAGCAGTTTTTCCGATTAGGTATCGTCTTCGTCCAAAATAGCCTGCAATTGATGGTGCTCAACCTTCCTAGGCCGATTTTCACGCTTCTTGTCCCACAAGTCAAAATTTCCGTCTTTGAACCGACGAAACCAATCTCGACACGTTGTTTCCGATAAAGCACTGTCACCGTAGGCCTCCATAAGTATTCAATGCGATTCGGCAGCCGACTTCTTCAAATTGAAGCAGAAAAGCGGAGCTTCCCGCATATGCTCTATTTCTGGCACAAAACTAGACATGATTACCAAAGGAAAAATGTATGTTGTTGTACGAAATTGCTGACAATGTGCACTGATTAATGTTGACAGATGTCAAACTCATTAAAAAAAAGTATGGCGTGCCCATGGTAGCTTAATACGCTCACTCATCTATGACCAACCAGCGGATTTAAGCTTATACCCCTGGTATTTTGTGGTAAAGAGAATTTTCCAAAGTAACTTAAGCCCTTTACGAACTTCATAGTTCGTCTTGGATTTCTGTTTATTTGCTGCCTGGATTTTCATTTTCAGGTAATTCGTAATCTCTTATAATAAGAGAATTTCTCATAAAATAATATTCTTACTTAATTTGATTAATTAAGATTCTCTGAATCCTTCATCTTTTGTTAATGGCAATTTCAGTATTGGAATAAAAATTTTTAAAATCATCAAAACTATTTAAATATATTTTTTTAATGCTAAGATAGGTTTATTTTTTAAATATTTCGAAAAGGCTAAGTGTATTTTATTCATATTTTATTTTTTAAAGTAAAATATGAATAAAATACACTTAAAATTTGAACTTTAATGAGAAGATTCTCAACCGTTACTATTTAGATTTTTGATAAAAGTTTTTCTTGCATTCTTTTAAGACAATTTATAATAATTTTTTCGCTCATTTTTGGCCATAATTCGGTCTTGTAGATGAATTGGCATCATAAAATCCTGAAATTATGCATTCTCGAAACTTTTCACAAATTGAAGATATAAATTTGTTGTGTTGTGCTGCTTTTGGCGCCGTCTCGTTGATACCACATATGGTCTAGATTAAAATCATCAAGTTTAGATTATAAAAAGTCGGTTATCAAATGGCCATATCATTCAGAATTGATGGTAACGATCTCTACTTCTTTTTTTTCCAAAGAAACAAAGACCAATGACACTTTTAGATCGAAGTGCACACTAGACAGTAATTTTTCGTAGATGAAATGGCTTCTTCACAGTCACTTGTGGCTTTTCAGAACCCTATATATATGATATTTTGCACGTCCAAGTGTCTGTTGTTCCAACATCTAATCGGTGTATTTTCTGTGCATTCTATAGTCGGCAGGCTTCAATAAATTTAAAATGACAAACCTTTACCGAAACAAATTCTACCTTGGATGTCATAAATAATTGCCAACTGTCAAACACTGTGGCTGTTTTACCCGAACCACAAAATGAATAACTAATTTGTACTTATACCAGTAGCATATCTTCAATATTATGCTTATCAAATCTCAATTATTCTAAAATTTTCTCTTCAATCGTATCTGTCATAAGAAAAAAAAATCTAAAATCAAATGTTCCTTTTTTTTTTAATTAAATAAAAAATTAACATAACAATCGACAAAAAATAAAAATTTGCTAATAACAGTTCAACAATTAAAACAAAATTCATTTGATAAGAAAATTTGTAAATGAAATTTAATATTTTTAAATCTATACTTGTACGTGTTCGTATGGACACGTATTCAAAATTGTTGATGGAGAATTCAAAATTTTTAGTTTTTTAACTATCAATTTTCTTAAATAATCTATGTAATTTTTTTATTTTTTTGCCATATAAATATAGTCAAATAATTATTATGTGATCGATAAATTTACAAAAATTTATTACACATTATTTTGCAATTAATAGAAACTTATCAAATTTTGATTAAAATGTTTAAAAAAATAATATGTTATTATATATAAAAAAAACGCCACGCTTAATATAAAATATATTTTTATTATTATAGATAGTTTAATTAGATAGGCAGTAGTCCTACCTAATTAAACTACCTATTATACAGACTTCCATCCAAATATAGTTTTTTTTTTAAACTTAAACCGATTCAAAAAAAAATGGTTACTCTTTAATCTATGAACTAAGAGCAAAAAACAATAATCTCATAATCATGAAAACCAATTAAAATTGATAAATTTCAAAACCTTTACGCATCCCACAATACAGCAGATTATGTGTAGACTCCTCCTCTCCAATTGATAAACCTGGCCTTTTTGTTGATAATTTCTTATCAAAAATTATTAAGAATTTAAACTTTTCCACATTATTTTGAATTAATTGTATGATATTTTTAAAAAAATTTATATTTTGTGTTTTATAATATTTTTTTTTCTCTACAACTAATAATCAAGCGTTTTTTTTATCATGGAAAATCTTTAATTCTAAATAAAAACTTACCAAATATTATATGATTTTTAAATTGGGGCTAAACATTTAGTAGATTCTCATATTAATTATGTTGATTAGAAATTTATAGACAGCAACAGAAAAGAAATTAAAAATATAATTTTTTCATACTTTTGATGGTTTGTTACTCCAATAATATGATCCTGACTTATGATATAATCAGTGTAGCTGTCAACACTTGTAAATATGCATTGACGTCAATGCTGATAATTGCAGATGAAGAGTTGCCGGCTTCAGACTCTGTTTTGTTCGAAAGAAGCGCCCCAGATACCCCCTAGATTTGATCTTTTCCAAATCGGTTTAGCGGAAATGATTGGTTTTTAATCATTTTAATTTGAATAATTTTTTTTGTTTTTTTTTTTCTTTCCAGAATAGATTGTTTTGTAATTTAGATTTTAATTTTTTATAAATATTCTTTTAAACACTCCTCCGTTTGGTTATTGATAATGATAAGCGAACAATGTTTAACTATCAATTTGAGCATCCGGATCTATATAATCAACCAAAGTATTGAATGTGAACAAAACTTTTGAACTTCGATGTTCCCCACAAATGATATTATCGGGAGATGACTGCAATTTTCTGCTGCTGCCGCAAAATCATCCAAATCGATATTCGTACCAAAATTACAGCTTCTTTTTTTTAGTATTATCTCATATTTGTTAGTAGTAGTAAGAAGCAATTTGTAGTGTTATTATCAAAATAGTTAAATTCAACAAAAAATTCAATTCCTATTTTTTCAGCTTTTTTAATTATTAAAAAAAAACCACTTTTAATAATATAGAAAATTTTTTGCTTTTAAAATAATCTGTGTTTTGCTAATTCTTTAGGAAATTAGGAAATTTTTTGCTTAATCAGAAAGTTTCGATAAAAAATATTCATATTTAAAAATTTCAAAATTTCATTTTAATTGAATGAGGAAAAAACTGTTCATATTACTTTTACTTTTTATCGTAAACCATCTATCCCATTATTGCAATTCATAGGACTTAACTTAGACAAACAATTAATTTGGAATCTTCAGAGACATGACTGAGAAAAAAACTGGAGCCTAATCGACAATACAAACAATTACTAAAATTATTGGACTTACTGACTCGAATTTTGGCCTTCAAATAAGCATTTCAACTCCTATTAAATCCAATTCTTGCAGTCAAAAATCCTTTGTCAACGTGTTAGTACTCTTTTCTGGAGCATCCAAATACCTTTATACTTTTATATGATATGAGAGAGGCCTCTAATGAGGTCAGACCACCGTCCATTGACAGTTTCATCCGTGAGTCCTGGAAGCCTCAGAAAAAGCATAGTTCTTTGCATCTGGTAGGATGTTGCAGATACCTGGATGCTCCACTATGACAACACATACTGTGACACGACCATCATCATGCACGAATTATTGTCAGAAAAGGGTTTCCTGTGGGCCCCCAATTCCCATAATCTTCAATCAGTATGACTTTTTTTGTTCCCCAAGATAAAAAAACACACTTGATACAACATCAAATAGGTACTATTGATAACATCCAAAGGAGTGTAACTCGAGGACAATTATTTATAATTTAAAATGAATTTTTTAAAAAGTCACACTTTTCCCGAAAATATGTTAAAATATCCTTTCTAAAATTTTTTATTGCAATCGAATTTCTGCCTATAACTTGGACTATTTTTTTTTTTTTAAATTAAAAGTTTCTTTATATTTACACAATTTATATGAATATGACATAGACTCAGATTATCTCCTCCAAAGCTCTTATCACTCGATTCGATTTCATTTCACTTTCAAAATGATTGATTGCCAATCTAAAAACAGTGTCCTGCTCTGTTATTATAACTTGTCTGGATGTAATCATAGATTCGATTTCACAATATTAAAAATAAAAATAAAGAAAAGTTTCCCTTTCACTATAACCTTCTACAAGGGAAATGTCCAGCTGGATAGTGTAGATCTACGTTAATTCATCATTTCTTTAAAAAAAAAAAAAGTATCGATAAAGAAAAAATTTCGTATTTATAAGAAAATTCCCAGTTGAACTTATTCTAAAAGGTTAAACTGATTCTGAATCGAATCTTGTTATTTTTATATTATTATTATCACTACAAATACATCGTTTTTATAATCAGTTTTATCAGTTGGAGATTTTTTTTTTGTTATTTTTACTGCTGTCTATTACTAAAATTTTTTCCATTTGAATTTTACATACAATATTTTTTTCCTTTTATTTATAGTCAAAATTTAACATAGAAAAATCATAGAAGATTATTAAAATTTTGATGCTGATAATAATGATGATTATATAAATTTGACCACTTAAAAAAAAAATTATAAAATCAAATTTACAGAAATGAACTGATAATTTTATATTTATCGTAATAATAAAATTTAGAGCATTTCTCGACAATTACTTCATTTATTTAACTTTATTATAAAAAAAAAAAAAAAAAAAAAACATTAATAATTTTAAAGAATGAATTTCTTTATCTGCGGTTTTCTATATTAAAAAATTTTCAACATTAAAAATATGTTTGCTGGAAAAAGATCAAATGAATCACCAAAATGACTACAAAAATCCTATTTTAAATAAATAAAAATGAATATCAAAATTAATTATTATATACGTGTATGATGTCATTTGAAGTGAGTTCATAATGCAAAATATTTAGAAGTTTGTTCCTTTATTGTTGTACCTTAGCTTTTTGCAGGCCAAAAATGAATTGTTCATTTAAAAAGACCGCCTAATTAGATTTTTGCTCTTAAGTTGGTACACATCTACTTTTGAGGCGATCTGTCAACTAGTTTGTGACAGGTCGTTTATTGGTTTTGTTAGTCGATGTTGTGTGCTTTGAAATTTTTAATATAAAAAAACTATTGAAAAAGGATTTTTCTGTGATTGATCGTTTTCTGATGGTTAATCGAAAACACAAGCATTTGTTTGGCCAAAAAGTAATTGTAGACTTGTCGGATTTGTGAGAAATTTTTCTGAGACATTCAGGTTAAGAGGGACGGCTCAGGACATGTCTCAAAAATCCGGTCTATCATTTTAGTTGACGTTTTGGACATAAAACGCGTCGCAGTACGGCTTTTTCCAAAAGAGCTGAATTTTCTTCGAAAAGACCATCAGCAACAGGTTGCTGAAGGTATGATTGAATGAGCCATCTGGACTCTACTTCAATGCGCGCATAATAACGGCTGTCGAATGAGTTCGACGTCCAAACCAGTCAATAAACTTCAGATTGGCGAAAAACACACGTCAAAGGCGCTCGAAATTTAAAGTAATATTGACTGTTTTCTTTAATAATCGGCATGTTGTTTTTTTCGGAACTTTTTCTTGAGGAGCAAATCGACATTAAACAATATTATCTGAGCATTATGAGCTATTTGAGAGAATGTGTTTACCGGAAAAGGGCAGATATTTTGCCAGAACTATTACTGGGTTGTTCATGAATTTATGTTGAAAAACACAGCAAATGTAATCGATCAAGCACCATTTGCACAAGGTATTTTTTGGAAGATATTTTGAGTACATTGAGTGGGTTAATCGGTGGTATCTATTAATTGTTGAGAATATTTGGATACTTTTATATTTTTCTAATTACCTATAATATACAGGGTGTGCCAGAGAACTTATAAGACTGACATCATTGAGAGTGATGTAGTAGTCTATACGATAGTCCCTCCTTGACGGGTAGGCAAGTTTCTAAACTCGTCCGGTAGCTACGCGAATCCTCTAAAACGCGATAAGTGATGCAGTGTTTTTGTAATCCGTTACGAAAAATGGAACAGCGAAATTCCTAGCAACAATGTGCCATCATATTTTGTGTCCAGCCTATAGAAAACAGTCCTTATCGAGAGTACAAGTTCACCAGTTACGTAGAGTATTTTCAGGGGGACCGAGATGCAGTGGAGGAACTTCGCTCTAACTTCGCTCTAACACACCTTTAGCATCCAAAACTAAGTTGAGGGCTCTCGTAAGGTAGTGGCTTACCGATGCGTTTTCGGTTTGCCCAATGGGCTCAAGATCAATTGGCCGAAGATGAGCATTTTTACCGAAAAATCATCTTTTCGGATGAGGCCCATTTCCACCTCGGTGGGTATGTCAGCAAACAAAATTTTCGCATCTGGGGCTCAAAAAATCCATACGTCACCATGGAAGAGCCTATGCATCCACAACGAGTCACGGTTTGTTGCTGATTTTGGATTGGAGGCATCATTGGCCCGTTTTTCTTCGAAGACGATGAAGGAGCCGCCGTTACGGTCAATGGTGAGCGCTATCGTGGCATGCTCAACGAATTTTTGTTTCCAAAAGTTGAAGAGAATGGCATCGATGACATTTGGTTTCAACAGGACGGGGCCACTTGCCACACAGCCAACGTAACAATCCAACTTTTGGGCACTGCTTTCGAAAACCGAATAATCAGCGGAAATTCTGATGTCAATTGGCCGCCTCGGAGCTGTGATTTGAGCCCCTTGAATTATTTTCTGTGGGGAGCCGTTTAGGATAAATGTTACGCAAGTCATCCAGAGACACTTGAGGCCTTGAAACACAAATCAAAGTTGCCCAGATAATCGAAAATGTACTGAAAAATTGGGTCGAGCGAATGGGATACTGTAAGGCCAGCCGTGGCAGTCATTTAAATGATGTTGTATTTTATTCTTAAATTTCAAGGTTCAATCTTTCTAATAAAACTTGAAATTTAAAAAAATATACACTAGTTTTTTTTTATTAACTTTTTAAAATGCAACTTTTAAATGGTCCACTCTTTAGCTGAAAGCAATTCCAGTTAAAGACTTTCAGCACTGCTACTGAGAATAGAACAACGCATCTGCCAAAGAGAGTAGAACACGATTTATACTAAACCCTGCGGAGGCAATAATCAAAAATAAGTGTATTGGAACTTCTGGAAAATGTCATAACCACGCCGCACTTCTTAAAGTTGAGTTGTAGACCAGTAGACGAATACCCACTACACATACGTGTGTAAGGTATTCAAACCTTCCTGAATATGTCATGTTATTTCCATCCCTAAAAAAAACAGGAAAAAACCTTCAAATTATCAGGATAAAGAAGAATTCTTCTCTATGATCAATTGGCGTTCATCAATAATTTGTATTTTCCCTTTTTTTTGCGAAACATAACTAAATACTACTATGCGCTAATATGGTAATAAGTAAAAGTTAAACTCAAAGAGACTAATAAGGGGACATTTTCTGTATGACAATGTAAACTTCATTATTGCAAAAGCATATCCAAAAACAAAACCACAATATTAAAATAAAAAGAAAATCTCATAAAATTGATATTATTTTTTTTAATAAGATAACAAATATTTTCATTTGCTTATCAGTTTTTAAAAAAAATTTTAAATATTAACAAAAACCAACTACAAAATTAAGTAAGACACCAAAAAAAAAAAAAAAAACACCAACCAAAAGTTCGAAACTAGAAAGCTTTTATGTCATTGAATAATAACTTAAATTTTTTTAAGGTTTTTAATCTATTTTTTTTATGTATTGTAAAAAAAATTCTTTCCAAATGATAATAATTCTGTCGCGTTTCTGGTGAATAAAATTTCCTGTTTTCATATTTATCTATGTTGGAATTTTTTTCAACAGATATAACGAAGCATTAAAAACAGTTTAAAGATAAAACAAAACCAAAATTTTTATTAAAATCATTTTGTTGATAAAATTTGTAGAAATATTTTACCAGTTGATAAATCAATGTTACTATCAGAAAATTACAAATACAAATGAAAACTGTCAATTTTCATACATACACGTACATAGTGAAGTTCTGCAGCAAAAAGTCCGCAAACCTAACCTCGAGGTCTCTAAAAAACAACCCCAAAAAAAATGGACAAACCGAATTTTTAATTATATACGAGGTCTATTCAAAAAGTATCGCGAATTTTGTGTTCAAAAATTATTTATTTATTTATGAATATCTATTTTGTCCCCTTCAAAATAATCCCCACCAGATATTATACACTTGTGCCAACGTTTTTTCCAATCCTCGAAGTACTTCAAAAAATCATTTTTGTGATCTTGTTCATAGCGTAGCGTCATCCTTTCATGGGGCTCTTCAGTTTCGGGAACAAGAAAAAGTTACAGAGGGCCATATCTGGGGAATACAGTGGCTGCGGCATTATTAGTGTGTTGTTTTTGGCCAAAAATAACAAAAGCCAGTTTTTGTTCTTCCACAAATCCGGGCGTTTCTAGTGGATTGCTTCGGCCAACTTGCAGGTAATATTCCTTATTGACCGTTCTACCCTGTGGCAAGAACTCATGATGTATCACGCCCTTGCAATCGATTCGTCACCAGTTATGACCCTCTGGAGCAAATTTGGGTCGTCGCGGACAGAGTCTAACAGCTCCTTGGCAATGTTAATGCGATGCTGTTTTTGGTCGAAATTGAGTAATTTTGGTACGAATTTCGCGGCGACCCGTCTCACGACCAAATCATTGGTAAAAATCAAATGGCACGAGCCAATCGATATGTTTAAGTCCTCAGTAACTTCTGTAACGGTGATTCGACGATTGGCCAATAATATTTTCTTCACTTCATCAATGTTTTTGTCTCCTGTTGACGTGCTCGGGAGTCCGGCACGCTTTTCGTCGTTCACATCTTCTCGACTCTCTGAGAACATTTTGCCACAGTCAACATTCGGAATGCGTCCGCGCAGTTAATTTTATTTTTCACACAAAATTTGATAGATATTCTTTGATCCATTTTTTGGAATGGGCAAAAATCGAAGACGAGCCAAAACACGTGCAAGCAAAGCAGCTGTCAAAAATTAACTGAACATTCCAAATCGCAGAACTTGTCGGCATAAGTGAAAGACATGAATACCAACATAACGCCACGAAAAATCGAAAATCGAAAAAAACATAACCGGCGGAAATTCAAAATTCGCGGTACTTTTCGAACAGACCTCGTAATTTCAAAATATATTTTGTTAAAAACTTAGCAACAATCTACCTACCTACACCCCCGCCTCAAGAAGCTATTCAAAACAGAAATCAAATCGAAATAAATCATTTTTGTGGTAGATACCAATTAAATAAGAAAAATTCCGATTAATATTACAAAGAGCTGTATTCTTTTTTAGCATTTTAGCATTTTCTTAATCATAATTAAAAATATATGCTATTACAATTTTGTCTAATTATCAGGAAAAAAATATAAAATGACTGCACAATCATTTGCATTCAAAGAAATTTCTTCATTTATCGTACAAAATATTCAACGGTTGATTGGCAATTGCCGGATGTGTTCCTGTACAGATACAAAGCAAAAATCTCTACTTACTCTCTACAGAGTGTACAATCTTTCCTTCATCACCTTCCGTCTCATCCATTAACAATCATTCGTTTTAGGGGTTTTGTCTTATCACATTTGCAGCTTCGTTTTTTTTCCTTCTTCTCTTAAATGCATGTAAAAATGTTTTTATTATTTCAGAAAAGCTGTGTTTGTTTAATAATAATATTAGTTTTTTTTTTTTAATTATTTTTCGTTTTTATAAATTATAATGGATTTAAAACAAAAATTATCTGTAAAAAAAATTTATTGAAATTGAAAATAAAAGTTTAGAAAAAATATTTTAATCCCAACATGGCCTGTTTAGAACGGAGGAGGTGACCTTTATCTCCTCCTCCTTTCTCAATCGGCCATTGTGGAAAAAGAAAACTAGCACAACAAATGTACAATATTTGCCAAATGATGTAAGAAAAAAATTTTTTTTTGTTCAAATTTTTGATTTACCAGGTGTATCAGCCTTAATCCGCTGTTTGGTCATAGATGACGTGAGTGAGCGTCCATGGGCACGCCATAATTTTTTTTATGAGTTTGACATCTGTCAACATTAATCAGTGCACATTGTCAGCAATTTCGTACAACATTCATTTTCCCTTTGGTAATCATGTCTAGTTTTGTGGCAGAAAAAGAGCATATGCGGGAAGCTCTGCTTCTCTGGTTCAATATGAAGAAATCGGTTGCCGAATCATATCGAATGCTTATGGAGGTCTATGGTGACAGTGCTTTATCGGAAACAACCTGCCGAGATTGGTTTCGTCGGTTCAAAGACGGAAATTTTGACACAAGAAGCGTGAAAATCGGCCTGGGAAGGTTGAGAACCCTCAATTGCAGGCTATTTTGGACGAAGACGTTACCCAATCGCAAAAAATGCTCGCGGAGCAATTGGGTGTTACTCAACCAGCCATTTCCATGCGCCTGCGTGCCATGGGGAAGATTGAAAAGATCGGAAAATGGGTGCCGCATGAATAGAACGATATGCAGATGGAGCGACGCCAAAACACATGCGAAATCTTGCTCGCCAGACAAAAAAGAAAGCCCTTCCTGCATCGGATTGTGACAGGCGATGAAAAGTTGATATATTTCGAGAATCCTAAACGCAAGAAATCTTGGGTTGATTCCGGCCAACCATCAACATCTTCCCCAAGACCAAAACGCTTCGGACGGAAGACGATGCTGGTCGTTTGGTGGGATCAGCAGGGTATCATCTACTATGAGATGTTGAAACCTGGTGAAACTGTCAATGCCCACCGCTACCACGAACAACTGATCAAATTGCACCATGCTCTGCGTGAAAAATGGACGAAGACATGACTAGCGACAACGCATCTTCGCACACGTCAAAAATGATCCGAAACTACTTGGAGACACTCAACTGGGAGGTGTGTTATCCCATCCCGCTTATTCACCAGACCTGGCCCCTTCCGACGACCACCTGTTTTCGTCGATGGGCCACGCGCTCGCTGAGCAACACTTCGATTCTTACGAAGACTTCCGAAAATGGCTTGATGAGTGGTTTGCCTCGAAATACAAGGAATTTTGTTGGCCTGGTATGCACAAATTGCCTGAGAAATGGGGAAAAATGTGTAGCTAGCGAGATCAAGTACTTTGAATAAATTTGTTTTTGCTTTCTATGAAAAAAACATGTCTTTTTTTTGACAAAAAAACAGCGGATTTAAGCTTATACACCTGGTATAAAAAAAAGTTTTCAAAACTTAAAAATAAATCAGTTTTTTTCCAAATTAAAGCTTTTGAAATTGAAATTATTTGAAGTCTAGCATGGCTGGTCCCAAGCTTTGTCGGGGAAGTATATTTATTGGTAGGAAAACATATTTTTGGAGATAGTAGCTGCTTTAAATTAGCGAGAGAAAGCTGCTCTAAAAAAAACTTTTTTTAAATTCTCTTACAAAATAAAAATTTACAAAAAAATTCTTCTTTTTTAATTACATTTTTTAACTCCGCCATGGCCGATCCCAAGCCCGGCTAAGAAAGAGGGAGAGCATCCTTATTAATAGATTAATGGTATTTCTGCAAATAATCAGCAAATGCTCCATCAATTAAAATTACAGAAACTCAAAAAACAACCATTCCGAAATTCTGGACAAAGAAACTTTTCAAATTGGTATTTGGCACACATTTTACATAATTTTTTCGCTATCCCAACAGTGTCCTTTATGTCATTCCTGTACTGTTCAGCTTAGTATCACTTACATTTTTTGGATAGAACTATTTCCATTGTGGAAGTCCTAGACACAAACATTCCATTTCCTAGCCCTCTTTTTAAAATTTCTAAGACCATCTAATTTGCTCTATCAATGTCGTTAAATGGCCTCCCGATTGTGGCGCTCTCATAAATGCCTGTGGCTCTTTTCTTAGAAACCTTACATACAAACAAACAAATCGTTAAAAAAAATAGATCGATGATGATATTGAAAATCGGTTATATTGTATCATTGGAATAAATATTAAACCGTTCCTGACAGTAGTATTAAAATTATCAATATCGTCCCAATTCAACGGAACTGGAGTTGTAAGTATCAGTCCACATCCGACATATAAAACAATATGAATAAAAATGTCCGTATACCATCCTTCCTATCTTAAGTATAAATAATTAATAAATATAGCTAACAAGTCAAAATGAAATTTAAATAAAGAAAATTAATTTATAATAAAAGAAAGTAACATAAAATAATTTTGCCCAAAAGATTTTTTTCTAATATTTTAAATGGTTTTCAAATCCAAAAATAAAAGTTAAATTTCAAAAAATGTCTACAAATAATCATCGTTTTAAATAAATTCAATAAAAATGATCAGAATATTATAAAAAACAATCAAAGCCAAATTTCTGAATCATAAGCAAACCACTTTATTAGTAATAAATTTGTATATTAAGTAAGTCATCTGGTGAGACTAAAAAAAAATGTATAGTAAATTAATTGCACAGTAAACGCAATGAAAAATTTGAAGATCGTGAATAGGTCATTAGTTGGGTGAATGATGGAAATATTACGGCATCGACACCTACACCTTCTTTCAGTTAAGAGTTTGCATAGATCCATACACAGAATGAACTCGTACAGATAAAAGTTTACAGAAACTATTAGAAACTTATTAGAAAACACAATCAACCTTTACCATTGACGGGGATAAAGAGAGCTTACAGAGAATGGGGATCTACAAAATTACTAAATTACGTCGCGTAACATTTTACGGTGCAAGTTTCACACTCATGCCAAGAAAGTTTGTTATTCAATTCATCCTCGAGATACTCGTATCTTCGTAAAATGAGTCGATTTTTCGAATATCTGTCGACCAATTTTCTTCATTGCTTAAGTAATTTGCGTTCAAATATAATTTACTGATTTCGAATCTGATTAGTGGAGTCTAGGAAAAAAGTCACGTCCACAAATATGGTGTTGCGAAGAGAGCCAAGAGAGCGGTAACGAGGAACCTACTTGTATCTGGTCGCCACTCGAAAACTGTCCCAACAATCATGCGCACATGTGCCATACAAAATGTCCACACTCGATCATAGATACATGACGTTCGAACCGCGCACAGATTATATTCGATTTCAATCGCTTCTTGGCTTACTGACTACTAAACTATTTCGCGATTTCAACCTAGCCCCGGACTCCAGTTCTAGCTTTCGGATACTGGATTTTTGATCAAGATACGAAACGATGTAGCTGGCATGTGTTCAAGGGGGGACGTTGAAAATATCGAATAGATAAACAACAAAAAGAAGCATGACGCCTATTGGTGATAGGCTGATATGGGGACTGTCGGTTTAATCAAATTTTAAATACAAACGCGAATTTATCCACTGGCCAATCGAAAGTGTTGTGTTCATATCAGAAATTTAAGACGATGGCATCTGGCAAAATAACAAGTTCACTCACAACCAAAAACTTATTATGTTTTTTATTTGATTTTATTTTTAATTAGCATAAAGAGGCGTTGGGAAATATTGCTTATCATTCTTCTAATATTACACCAAAGATAGATTTTTAATAATAAATGTTCAGTAAATATTTTCAATAACAAACGTTCAGTAAAAATGCTCAGTAAAAATTTTCAATAACAAATTTATGGTAACCAAAAATTATCTGTAAAGAAATTTTTAGTAAAAATTGTCTGTAAAAAACTTTCAGTAAAAATTATCTGTAAAAACTTTTCAGTAAAAATTATCTGTAAAAAATGTTCAGTAAAAATTTTCTGTAAAAAATTTTCGGTAAAAATTTTCTGTAAAAAATTTTCATTAAAAATTTTCGGTAAAAAATTTCCAGTGAAAATTTTCTGTAAAAAACTTTTAGTAAAAATTATCTGTAAAAAATGTTCAGTAAAAATTTTCAATAACAAATTTATGGTAACCAAAAATTATCTGTAAAAAATTTTTAGTAAAAATTATCTGTAAAAAATGTTCAGTAAAAATTTTCTGTAAAAAATTTTCAGTAAAAATACCTAAAAAATTATCTGTAAAAATTTCGTGACAAAAATTTTCAGTAAAATGTAAAAAAATTAAAGTAAAAATTTTCTGTAAAAAAAATTTCAGTAAAAGCGTTCGGTAAAAATAATCGCTAAAAATGTTCGATAGAAATTTTTTATCCAAATTTTCTGTAAAAAAATTACAGTAAAAATTTTCTGTTAAAAAATTTTTAGTAAAAATTGTCTGTAACAAATTTTTAGTAAAAATATCTGGAAAAAATTTTTAGTAAAAATTGTCTGTTAAAAATTTTCAGTGAAAATTTTCCGTAAAAACCTTTTAGTAAAAATATCTAAAAAATTATCTCTAAAAATTTCGTGTCAACATTTTTTAGTAAAATGTATAAAATTTTTAGTAAAAATTGCCTGTAACAAATTTTTAATAAAAATATCTGGAAAAAATTTTCAGTAAAAAATATCTCTAAAAAATTTTTAGTATTTATTGTATTTTATTTTTCAGTAAACTTGTTTGTAAAATTTTTTAGTAAAAATTTTTGCATAATTTTTCAGTCAAAATGTTTGGTAAAAATTTTCCCAAAAACGTTTCGGTAAGAAATTACCGGTAAAATTTTTCGGTCGAATTTTTTGGTAAAAATTTTCCAATTTTTTTTTAATTCGGTAAAAATTTTTGGTCGAAATGTTCGGCAAAAATGTTTGGTAAAAATTTTTGGCAAATCTGCAATAAAAATTCAACTTTTCGACTCGTGCATCGAATAAATATAAAAATTTTATAATTAACTGAAAGGATAAGTTCCGGTTAAGCACTAAAGGAGGTCTTTTAACATTTGTTCTGTTCACACGGCACATTTAATTCGACTCGTAAGTCAGTAACCCCCCTTTCCCTTCCAAACATTTTCCTACTTTGGCTCCAAAGTTAATCCTGCACTAATCTTTGTCTGCAATCATAAACGCGACCCTATCAAATCTTTCATTTACAAAATATACGTTTACAGGAGCTGATGAGGACGAATCTGTTTATGTATGCGGCTGACTGATATACTAGATGTCAGTCAATCATTTATTTGTCTACCTAGCCGGAAAAATCCTGCCTCCTTCCATCACCTTCCTATCCAGGCACATACTCGTATACAAACGAAATTGAGCTCAGCGATAATGGTAATGATAATAAGCGTCAGAGAAAGGAAGAGAAAGGAGACCAGCGGGAATACAAAAATAACAAGGAAGGATAACGTAGGAAGGATAATACGCGCGAGTGTTTTATTGTTCAATTTGCAAAAACATAAAATTCCGATTTGAATGTGTGAATGGCCCATGTTGGTGGCCACTGTCATACTAGTCGGCGATAGTTATTGCATGCGTGCGAATCCTAGCCAGCCATACACCGTCAACACCCAGTCACCATCGGGTTATCGAAGGAAGTCATACCGTTCCTCATCTGACAACTCATCATCGGCGCGGCGCTGTCACCAAAACCCAACGGCGGGTGGTATCCTTATCGGACGAAAACACTGATACACTAGACCAGGCGGAACGATGGCTTTTGGTTATCTTGAATTTATCTGTAATTTTTTTCCTTCTTCTCGCTTTACTTCCCCTTTTGATTTAATCTTCCCTCTTCATATTTAGTCGTTTCTTGCCTTTTGCCACCTACCTTTCCCTTCCCAACTTTTACCGACATTTTATCGGCTTTTATTTATTATCAGCGAAAATTGTCAAAATCATTCATTCTTATTCGTGTTCATACACTAAATGTGTACGCATGTGACGGACATACTCGCATTTAACACAATCGTAAAAGTAATTATGTGTATACAAATATGCATGCTAGTGTTTGGGTCGGTAATAATTCGGGAAAGGCTATATTTGCAGGATGCTTACGTATTCGAGGTTAACAATTATGAGTATCGATAACGACACGTTCAGGATTTGTGTAAAAATTGCTCATAAAAATTGTTGGCAACATTTTTTCCGTGAAAACTTTTAGAATAATTTTTTTTAGTAACAATTTCGGGTGGCGTTTTCTTTCGAGAAGTCCTGGCATAAATTTCGTACCAAAAAATTCATCTAAAAATTTATTTGAGTAAAAATTAAGGATTTTTTTTCTTTTATTTGAGTAAAAATTAAATTTAAAATTTTAAGACATTATTTTTCCATTGTTTTGCATGAATAGAACATAACATTATTCAACTGACTACCAAGAGACCTCATGCAGGACGCAATTAATTTGAGGTTAATTTTTGATGACTTTTTCGCACATTTCAGTTAGAAAGTTTTTACAATTTGAACGCATTTTTTGATGGTCAAGCGATCCATAATCAAAATGACAAACCTTGAACTTAGCAAATGCCACCTTGGATAACTTATGCTCGTATGGTTAACAGTTGACATGGATAAACCGGAAATATGCGAAAAGTTTCAGTTACAATTTCCGGTAAACAAATTTTTGGTAAAAAATTTTCGTTAAAAATCTTTCATTAAAATTTCCACTGAATAATGATTTTTTTTTCTTATAATTGCTCAATGAAATTAAAAGCAGTGCGTACGAATTTTTTAAGTATTTATTTGGTTTCTATTTTTTTTCTGTGAGTAATTTTATTAAAATTATTATTGCTAGTGCCATTTTCGCTTATGCGGTTGGTGTGGTTTTTCTACTGCGATAGTCGGTTTTTCTATGCATTTAATATGTTTACGAATAGATAAAAACGCTTAATTCGTAGTTGTACGAACTGATAATAAGAATGACAATAGCGGTGGTTCGGCTAATATCCTTCAATACGTCCAATAGTTGCGCGAACAAGTTGTGGTTGTGGTTGTGGTTGTTATATTGTTGTTATTGTATTTGCTGCTGTTCCTACCACTGGTGCTGTTGTTGCTATTATTATTACTATTACTGCTATTATTACTATTTCCATTTTATCGCCAAAATCCAGGAAATGGCAACAGATAAGACATTTCAGTTACATTGGTCTTCACTTATTTTGTACACACGCATGCATTTAACAACAAATTGTCATGCTGGTAGGTAAATTTATATCGTTTTACAAATGATAAAATTATTTTGCTGACACTAAAGCAAGCCCAACTAGAAAGGAGCCTCTACAATTGACAATTATATCGTATATTATGTGTGTACGTGTATGTATGTACGTAATCGTCGATAAAAAAAATTAAATTGTTTCAGGTCTTAATGTCGTTTTATTTAATTAAGGTGGGAAAATATTATGTGGAACTTTTGTTCACGAAACTAATGAATTTTAACTTATAACTAATGCTAACGGGAACATTTTCCCTACGTTACTTTTATGAAAAATTATTTAATTGATTTTGTTTTTGTTCAATTGACTAACAACAGTCAGTAAATTTTTTGAACAAAATTTCAATTATAAAATAAGTTTTTAGTAAAAGTCGTAAAATTGAAAAAGATATACTTAAAATTTTGTACACAAATTTTCTTAAAAAATTTCAAAAAAAAATTTCAATAAAATTTTGTAGTAAAATTTTTTAAAAAAATTTTCTGCAACATTTTCTGCAAAAATTTAATGTAAAAAAACATTTTTTGTACAAAATTTTACACTAAAAATTTTTTGCGAAATTTGTTCAATAATTTTACAGGGAAAATTTGTTGCAAAATTTTTTGTAAAAATTTTCTGTAAAATTTTTTTGTAAAAATTTTTTGTAAAATTTTTTTGTAAAAATTTTCCGTAAAAATTTTTTGTAAAATTTTTTTGTAAAAATTTTTTGTAAAATTTTTTTATAAAAATTTTTTGTAAAATTTTTTTGTAAAAATTTTTTGTAAAATTTTTTTGTAAAAATTTTTTGTATAATTTTTTTGTAACAATTTTTTGTAAAATTTCTTTTGTAAAAATTTTTTGTAAAATTTTTTTGTTAAAATTTCTTCTAAAATTTATCAGTAAAAATATTTTCTAAAATTTATCAGTAAAAATTTTTCATTAAAAATTTTCTATAAAATTTTTCAGTAAAGTTTTTTTTTCTCTTACTCTTAAAGCGGAAAACGCGGCCAAGGCAAAATTGATCAGTGGAAAATATTTCAGTAAAAATGTTGTGGAAAATTTTCAGTAAAAAATTCTGTATTTTCGGTAAATCGAATTTTCGGTAATAATTATCGGTCGAATTTTCGGTAAAATTTGTCAGAAAAATTTGCAGTCAAAATGTTTACTCGAATTTTTGCTGTAAAAATTTTCGGGTAAATTTTTCGGTAAAAATTTCCAGTAATATTACGAGTATTCGGTAAAATTTTTCGGTTGAATTTTTGGGTAAAAATTTTTTTTTTCAATTTTTACCCAAAATTAATTAATTTTTTCAGTAAAAATGTTGTGGAAAATATTTCAGTAAAAATGTTGTGGGAAATTTTCAGTAAAAAATTCTGTAAAAATTTTTTGCAAAATTTTTTTTTTTTGTTAAAAACTATTCATAAGTTAAAATTTTCTGTTAAATATTTTAGTCAAAAATACATAAGAAAAAACTTTCTTGTAAAATTTTTTTGCAAAAATTGTAAAATTTATCAATAAAAATTTTTTGCAAAATTTATCATTAAAAATTTTCAGCAAACATTTTTTGCAAAATTTTTCAGTAAAAATGTTGTGGAAAATATTTCAGTAAAAATGTTGTAGAAAATTTTCAGTAAAAAATTCTGTAAAAATTTTTTGCAAATTTTTTTTTTTTTGTTAAAAACTATTCATAAGTTTAAATTTTCTGTTAAATATTTTAGTCAAAAATACATAAGAAAAAAGTATTCGTCAATAAGACTTCACGTAATTAGGAAGTTAATACAACCTCATTATTAGCATCACTCTATAAACTCTAAAAAAAAACTAAAAATATAAAAACTAAAAATGAAATCAAAATTGGATGACTGATTTGTCATTGAAATTTTTATGACGGAACTCTATCAGAAAACAAGATTATGATTAGTAACCTAGAACATAATGGCAATTAGTACTTTTCCCCCAGCAGCAAAAATCATTTTTAATGGAATTTTAAAATGCAATTGGTTTTTCTACTCCCCCACCTCCTTTAGGCACTAATTTCATATCTCATTCCTCCAAAACAACAACACAGTTAAATTTAACATATTAAAAAAAATGCAGAAAATATTAGCAAACGTACACTCGAAATGCAAAGAGGAACACCATCGGTCACCACAATAATTAAGATAAAAACTGGCAATTTGGATGAAATTTATCAATCTGCTAGTGACCAGGCCAGGCCAGCTTCTATTATTACAAAAAATCGGATTGTATCAATTTGCTAATCGGGGACGTATACGAGCCACTTCTCGGCTGATGTATGTGTATTGGTTTGAATATCTGCCCACATAATGTGAACGGAAACAGACAGCCGGGAATGATTTTATGATGGCACACGATACCTTAAAGACATTTGTGGTTAAGCCAGCTCTCCAAGCTATTGCGTATATTGGCTATGTCCAGTTGGGAACCGAATAGGTGTAAATACTTTGGATACACGCAAAGTAAAAGGAATTCTATCATGTCAGCATCATCATTATTTCCGTGGACAAAAAGAAAATGCCTTTATTAGAAAGACGATAAATCCTCAAGCCAACTAATTGCTGGTACCTATTGCCACAAATTCATCTCGAGTTGATTCTCTGATTGTGAGGATCACAGTCGTAAACAAACACAAACGATAACAGATTTTATCACTTGGAGAAATCCGAGTAGCCCAAAGATTATTTAGGATAATCAGGCCGCTTCGCAATTTTTTTTCTTAGCTTCCATAATTAAAATTTCATAAAAAATCGTGGAAAATGTATAAATGATGGATTGGCACGCTTCTGTTTAGCAGATTATTAATTATTTACCATAATTGGATTAATAATGAAATTTGAGGTGTGCCTTAAACTCAATAGTCTTATTAGGGGATACGCTAACATAACGTAGATTGCGATAGCATATTTGAGACCTTTAAAATCTTCGCCATTATTTTTGATATTTTCGATTTTTGTGCAAATTTACCAATTTTTAATAGTAAATATTTTCCATTTCCGTTCTTGCGGTGAAATGTAAATTCTTAGCGTAACTAAAAGAGAGGCCATTTGACTCCCCACCTCGACTATGTCATCTAGCTGGATTGAAACTGAAGACTGCTGCGTACTAGACCACAAGTACTATTATCGCGAAATTGGGGCATAAAAAGCCCACAATAAATCTGTTTTGTTTACGAGTTTACACCACCATTACCACGAGGTTATTTTACAGCTTCATTGTACGTGTGGTTATCCATTTCGTGGTTTGGAAAGTAAAGCCCTGTCATTTATATCTGTTATCAAATTTAACATTTGCATAGCTTAAGGTTTGCCATTATAATTAGCGCCTGTATAGTTAGCCATTGTATCCACGAAAAGTATCTGTCTGATATAAATTTTGTTCTGCAACTGTTATTGGTCCATATTTTTTTGTAATTAAAGACGTAGAGATGGTTTTTAGAGAAACAGCCTAAGTAACTATACAACATAAAAAATGTTAGTTTTATTGCGAGAAAAATTCCCAGAACGCAGAATTTAGAGATTTGATGATGTAAGGTAGCCACCAAGATCGTTTAATTTGACGCCGATGAACTTTATCTTGTTGGACTACGCAAAAGATCGTTATTGCGCAGATAATCGCTAAACTTTCGAGATTTCAGAACTAAACACCCGCCAATTACAACTCGAAATATTCGAAAAAGTCATCAAAAATTTACCTCAAAAAGAATCGAGTCCTGCAAAAAGTCTCGTGGCAGTCATTTGAATATTCGGTGGGAGTCAATTTTTTTTACTCAAATAAATTTGCAATTGAACATTTTTGTACAAAAACAAATTTTTATTAAAACTTTTGTGTCTTAAAATAATTTTTTTTTTTTTATAATAAACTAACTCACTTTTATAGTAAAAGTTTATTTTCAAATAATTATTCATATTTACTCGTATTTTTTCTAGATTTTTACAGATTTTCTTAAAAATTTCTACTAAAAAAATTTGGATGTTGTTATCCTTTCACTTGGACTTGTATATGGTCTCTACTCTTTAATCCGCCTTCTTAATTATCGACCACTTTGGAGTATAGAACTAAACCAAACAAAAGTGATGATAATTAGCATACTAAATCCGCGATCTTTATCGATATTTGTCGCCTTTCAGTTTTTATGGCATGACGCGACGTATTATGCCAAGCAACGAACAATGAACGTTAGTTGGAAGAGTAAGAAACCGGCTAAATGTTGATCTGTACACCGGCTGCTACCCACAATGCAGGCGGAATGGTTCGTCTATTCCGACGGAAAATATGCACTAACTTGGACAAATGCGTTATTTCACCACGTCGCCTAGTCGCAGAATGCCCAAAGGTGCATTTGTGCAATTTCGATCGTAACCATTCAATTATGCATTTAGTAAATGTCCACGTCCATTTTTAGACATTCCAATTTTGAAGAAAAAAAACCACGTTCTCATTACATTTTGATACCTAGACGCTTGCGGGATTTTTATTTAAAAAAGTTAGTAAAGGACGCTTTATTAAAACAAAAAAGTTGCATTGTACTTTCAGTAGTAGACACCCTGAAATCGTTTTAGGATATAACGCATAATTTAACGTTTATTAGAACCAATATTAGAGCTTCTCTCTTCTTAATTAGTAAATTTGATAGTGTGTCTCTAGGGGGTTCGGACAAAATTTCAACAGTTCTCGGGTAAGTTTTCTTGAAGAATTTATATGGAAAAAAAATGTAAAATTCATACTGAATTTGAAACCGAAACAATTTGTTGAATATCATAAAAGTCGCACGTACAACATATCGTTTGCGCTTCTTAAATTTTCCAAGCCCGGTTTTAGTGCCGACGAATCCAGAGGGTAGAGAATGCGGTATTTTACTGACGGTTGACGATTAAATCGCATTTGAATACAATGCAATCCGATGTGATTCCCAATGCGATTCGCGATGTGATTTCTGATGTGTGTGCACGATCGCAATATCCAAAAAACTTTGTATGCCCCTCCAGAATGCACTCATTCGTTTGTGTGTACATTTGAAAATAGTAATAGTAACTAAATCACTGTCGACATTTTTTTGTATTCTTCTGCAAAAATTTTTAATAAAGTTTTTCGGTGAAAATTACCAGTAAAATTTTTTACTTAAAATTTTCGGTCGAATTTTCAGTAAAAATTTTCTGCAAAATTTTTCGGTAAAAATAGTTAGTTAAATTTTGCGATAAAAATTGTCGGTCGAAATTTTTGGTAAAAATTGTCGGTCGAATTTTTTGGTAAAAATAATCGGTCGAATTTTCGGTAAAATTTTCAGTGAAATTTTTCCGTTAAAAATGTTTTGCCGAATTTAAACGCTAAAAATGTTCATTAAAATTTTGCGGTAAAAATTGTCGGTCGAATTTTTGTTAAAAATTATCGGTCGAATTTTTTGGTAAAAATTATCAGGCGAATTTTTGGTAAAAATTATCGGTCGAATTTTCGGTAAAATTTTCAGTGAAATTTTTCGGTCAAAATGTTTTGCCGAATTTAAACGCTAAAAATGTTCAGTAAAATTTTGCGGTAAAAATTGTCGGTCGAATTTTTCTTAAAAATTATCGGTCGAATTTTTTGGTAAAAATTATCGGGCGAATTTTTGGTAAAAATTATCGGTCGAATTTTTTGGTAAAAATTGTCGGTCGAATTTTTGGTAAAATTTTCAGTGAAATTTTTCGGTCAAAATATTTTGCAGAATTTAAACGGTAAAAATGTTCAGTAATATTTTGCGGTAAAAATTGTCGGTCGAATTTTTGGTAAAAATTGTCGGTCGAATTTGCGGTAAAAATTATCGGGCGAATTTTTGGTAAAAATTATCGGTCGAATTTTTTGGTAAAAATTATCGGTCGAATTTTCGGTAAAATTTTCAGTGAAATTTTTCGGTCAAAATGTTTTGCCGAATTTAAACGGTATAAATGTTCAGTAAAATTTTGCGGTAAAAATTGTCGGTCGAATTTTTGGTAAAATTTTCAGTGAAATTTTTCGGTCAAAATGTTTTGCCGAATTTAAATGCTTAAAATGTTCAGTAAAATTTTGCGGTAAAAATTGTCGGTCGAATTTTTGGTAAAAATTGTCGGTCGAATTTTTTGGTAAAAATTATCGGTCGAATTTTTGGTAAAATTTTCAGTGAAATTTTTCGGTCAAAATGTTTTGCCGAATATAAACGGTAAAAATGTTCAGTAATATTTTGCGGTAAAAATTGTCGGTCGAATTTTTGGTAAAAATTGTCGGTCGAATTTGCGGTAAAAATTATCGGGCGAATTTTTGGTAAAAATTATCGGTCGAATTTTTTGGTAAAAATTATCGGTCGAATTTTCGGTAAAATTTTCAGTGAAATTTTTCGGTCAAAATGTTTTGCCGAATTTAAATGCTTAAAATGTTCAGTAAAATTTTGCGGTAAAAATTGTCGGTCGAATTTTTGGTAAAAATTGTCGGTCAAATTTTTTGGTAAAAATTATCGCTCCAATTTTCGGTAAAATTTTCAGTGAAATTTTTCGGTCAAAATGTTTTACCGAATTTAAACGCTAAAAATGTTCAATAAAATTTTGCGGTAAAAATTGTCGGTCGAATTTTCGGTAAAAATTGTCGGTCGAATTTTCGGTAAAATTTGTCAGAAAAATTTGCAGTCAAAATGTTTACTCGAATTTTTGCTGTAAAAATTTTCGGTTAAATTTTTCGGTAAAAATTTCCAGTAATATTATTTGGTAAATATTATCAGTAAAATTTTTCGGTTGAATTTTTGGGTAAAAATTTTTTTTTCAATTTTTACCCAAAATTAATCAATTTTTAATTAAAATTTTTCGGTAAATATTGTTAATCAAATTTTTCGAGAAAAAAAACTGTCAATAATATTTTGCGGTAAAATATTCATGAAAATTTTGAGGTAAAAATTTTCTGTAAAATTTTTCAGTTAAAATTTTTTAGTAAAAATATTTCGCAAAATTTTTTAATAAAAATTTTCTACAACATTTTTTTGTAAAAATTTTCTGCAACATGTTTCAGTAAAATTGTGTTTGTAAATTTTTCAATAAATTTATTTTTTCAACTTTTGGAAATATTTTTTAAAAAATTTTCTATTAAGAAGCTTTTCAATTGATTAGTTTATATTTTTTTAATATAACTATACTAACACATTTTTTATTATTATTAGTGATGAATGTTTATAGAAACCTTTTTGAATATAAAAACTTATCCTTAAAATTAAAATCGTTAATTTGTATAAGTTTTTCTCAGCATTATCTCTACTTTTCGCTAAAAATAAAATGAATTTACCTTTACCTTAATTTTTAATTCAAATTTTATAATAATTGAATTAATGGAATATTTTTAATAAATAATAATGGTCAATATTTGTACGTACTTTTAAGTAGTGGCTTCGGATTCGATTGTTTCCTTCTGGACATTATTAATCTAAAAGTTTTGGAATAACATTTAAACTTTGATATTGTACAATTTCTACAGAGAATTCACAATTTTTTTTTCAAATAATAATTATACATTTATATTAATAAAGATTTTAAAGATTTTATTTTTTTTTTTCTTCTATATATTTTGTAATTATTTTCATAATTCTGATAGTGTGAAATCAATCATCACATAATGCAAAATATTTATTATTAATAAGTACACAATATATGTATTTTTTTTAATTATTAGTATTATTATTAATTTTTCCGGGCTTTCACTTACAAAACTTTTATTAAAAGACAAATTTTTTGTTAGAAAAAAATAAACCGGTACAAAATAATTTACAATAAATTCGAATATTTTCCTTTCTGTCGTTTACTCTTCCATAAAAGGATTGATTCTTTTTATTTTAATTATTTAAACATATTTCTTTACTATAATTAATATTCTGTTAAGAGATATTTTTTTAATTGTTTTGGTATAAATGATGTAATATTTTATTCGTTTTCTTTTAGTGGAAGTTGTTTTAAAAATATATTTCACTCAAATTTCAATTAGGTATAAATATAAATGAACATTATTTTGTTGAATATTTTTTTATTATCAAATAATTGATTTTTCGTCATTTTTATTCGATTATTTTTGATTTTATTTTTGACAATTGTTACTTTTAATATTATATCAAAATTTCAATCACCTTCGTCAATATTATTACAATATGATAATCAAAATTTTATATTTTTATTTTTATTTTTTTAATATTATTATCACTTGAAAAAAATTTACCATATATTTATATGTATTTTCCAAATAGTAAAGAGCACATGATAATTTAAAAAATTCCTTTAATTTTTCATATTGATAGATAATAAATTTTTAACCAAACTTAATAATTTGTGGCAATATATTTTTTTAAATTTTTTTTTTTTATGTATTATAAATATTTCCTCACTGTTTGAATTCTTTCACAATATTAATATAATTCTTTTTCGATAAGGAATTATTTTTATTTCTATAAAAACATATATATATTATCGATATTATGACATTATTATAATTATAAATAAATTAACAAATAAGAATCCGTTTTGAATAATATCGAGAATGATTTGGGGGCAAAAAACAATAGTGTGCAAATAAAAACAAATAAACTTTTGACAACTGACTAACGAAAATCAAATACGAAAAAAAAACACACGTATCTGTCATTAATTCGTCTTAGCTTAGAACTTTTCTTACGGAATTCTACTTCAACATAAAAACACACCGCACGAATGCTTTTCTACTACTAAACTACTCTATTCTACTACTCTACTACTCTACTAGACGTTCGGTATGATTTTCTCATTGCTCATCGAACGAACCATAAAAGCAATCGTGCAAGATTGTTTATGTTCGACAGAGATGATTATATATGGTTGTGGCTCTTTTCTGTTCGTTTATTTCGTTCAGAAATGTTCGTGCAGTTCGAAATATGGACGAGTTTAGCCGAGTCGTATCTTGTACGAATTGGTTGGAAAACATGCTAAAATTGTGGCAGATGGGAAAAACCTATTATCAAAAAGTTCATAATTTCTCATATGGAAAACTGAAAAAAATATTCTTTTGTCGAAAGTAAATATAAATTGTTTAATTAATTTAAGTATGTTAATAAATTTATTTAGATCTGACAGATAGTGTATTGATATAGGGCTCAAAAAATAGAGTAGAAATTCATTCATCGTAAATATAAGGTGTAGTAAAAGGAAATCCATTATTTTTGCATTAAATTCAAGGTTTTATTTAGCATAGATAGAATGATACGATTTAGGTCAAATATGCACCGTTTTGTTCGATAACTTGTTGCCATTTTGGAGGTAATTTCATAATGCCTCTCTCATAGAAACCCTCGTCCCTATTGGTAAAAAACTGGGACAGTCGATTTTCACAATCTTCTCTTGAGGCGAATTTTTCACCTGCAAAATCATTCGTCATAGACAGGAAGAGATGGTAATGCCTCTCTCATCCAGGTCCGGACTATAAGGTGGATGCATAACAACATCCCAACCAAGGTCCCGGAACTTCTGGCGAGTCACTATCGATGTATGCGGCCTGGCGTTGTCCTGATGGAACACAATTCCTCTCCTATTGGCCAAAGCTGGCCGCTTCTGGGCGATTGCATCTTTCAGACGGTCCAAGTGTTGACAGTATAGGTCCGAATTAAGAGTTCGGCCGTAGGGGAGCAGCTCATAGTAGATGATTCTCTGCCAGTCCCACTAAACACACAGCAAAACCTTCCTGGCTGTCAATCCTGGCTTGACCACCGTTTGCGCCGGGTGACCGCGATTTGACCACGACCGTTGGCGCTTGACGTTGTCGTAAGTGACCCACTTTTCATCACCAGTAAATATCCGCTTCAGAAATGGGTCGATATTGTTGCGATTCAGCAGCGATTCGCAGATGGAAATTCGGTCCATGAGGTTTTTTTGCGATAACTCGTGTGGCACCCATACATCTAGCTTCTTTTTGTATCCAGCCTTATTTAAGTGGTTCCAAACGGTTTTTTGTGCAATGTTTAGGTCCTGGGCAATCGAAACAGTGCTTACGTGACGGTCGGACTCGACGATTTCCATTATTTTATCGACATTTTCGACAATTGGCCTTCCAGGGCGTGGTGCATCTCTGACATCAAAATTACCGGAACGGAGTCGACGAAACCAAAATGGCGTGTAATTGCCTGTTACAGTATTGGGACCATAAATACTATTCACATTTTCAGCTGCCTGGCTTGCGTTGTCGCCTTTATCGAAGAAAAACTGTAAAATATTTAACTGAAACCAAAGATCTTTCCATTCTTGATATGTGTTTTAATGGGAATCCCCATTTGAATGACCACGTGTATTTAATATTATTAAGAACATATGAAGATACCGCTGCAAAAAGGAGGCAGCTCTATTTTTTGGCGATTTTTTTTCCAGTGGATATAAATTATTCCCAAGCTGCTCTATCAGTCAGTGGAAAAACGAAGCAGCTGCCTTAATTCACTTCGGAAATATAAAGGATATGTATATGACCCCTTATTGAATGCCGTACAAAAACGAGGCAGCTGTCAAAAATTAACTGAACTTTCAAAATGGCCGAACTTGTTGGCATAAGTGACAGACATGAGTACCAACATAATGCCACAACAAATCCAAAATCAGCGGAAATTCAAAATCCTACGTTTTATCGTATCTAAAAAAAAAAAGAACAATTTTAAATAGAACATCTAAAAAAAGAACAGCAACATTTGTTAAGTAATGGCCAAATTACAGCCTGAAATGTGCACAAAAATTCATCAAAAATTACCTTAAAATGCGACAAAAAGTCATTAAAAATTATCTTGAATATATGTGTAATAATGATGGAAAAGTTTAAGTAATAGAATTCTTAATTTAAAATGTATTTAATTTACTCTTACTTTCCAAAGCATAAATTGGATTATCTTATACAGGAAATGGTTCTGGTATATATTACCCATTAACCAATTGAAGAAAAAATTAAATAAATTATTTGAGGTTTTTTTCCAATTACTTCATTTATAAATTAGTATAAATTTATATGATGCTCAATTTGGAAAGAATTTTATTATTTATTATGATTATGTCCATTGGAAGAAAAAAAAAAGAATTCCTAGAAAAAAACCAGTAAAATAAAAATAATACATTCTTCTGGACTTAATTTTGAGCTGATTGGAGTATATCAATTTGAAATCATATTTTAAAAATTTAAAATTTTTAACTAAGGAAAAAAGTTTCATTTTTTTATATAAGAAATTTTATTTATTTCAAATATTTTTTCTATTTTTACCTATTTAATTTTCCTAAATATTATATAAATAGTTTATTTGAATTAATAATTTGAAAATTTTTTACGGCAATTAATTATCGTAATTTTCATATTTGACTTAAAATCTTAATAAAGAATGTACAGTGAAACACTGTTTTTATGGGGCTTTGAAGGGACAGTTAAAAAAACGTAATTAGAGGAAAAACGTAATTTCAAATTAAATTTTATTTAGAAAATTACGCAAATCGGTTTGGTACATTCTTTTTTGTGTTGGTTTACAGGTCTTTCGATCTTATAAATCGATTAGAAATACTTTTGTGTTGTGCGTTTTTATTGCTAGTAAAATAGAATCGGTAGAAATTTGTTCACAGCGATCAACAGCTCTGTTATATCTTCTACTAGTGTTACTGGCCGAGCTCCGCCGAGGCTCTCATCGCTAATATCTTCTATTTCATCCTTTTGTTCCTTAACGATTTCAGCTTTTCAAAAACAATTTTTAATCGTTATTTCCTTAACAACTTTGGGAACTTCTCGTTCTTATATTGATAATAATATGTGTACACGATTTTTACGGTAATAATGTTTGAAAGCACGGATTATTCCCAAGTCCAATGACTGCAATTCACTAGTACAGTTTAGAAGTAAAAGTGTTACAAGGTGTATAAGCTTAAATCCGCTGTTTGGTCATAGATGGCGTGACTGAGCATATTAAGCTACTATGGACACGGTAGTCACGCCATCTATGACCAAACAGCGGATTTTAGGAAGATTGCTTCCAATCTTCGGCGATCTACAAATCAACACTTTGAGATTTCCCGCAAACTGATCTTTATACCACAAGTGCCTATATTGGTGGAACGCGAGCTGACAAACCGTTCTTTAAGAATTTCTTCCATTTCATCGTTTTACGCATTCGAACAGCATTTTTTTATTATCGCAGCCAAAGTTGTAATGGGTATCCCCGAATCGCGCGCGTGCAAAACACGTGAGAACCAACGTGTTTGTTTATTCACTTTTTCGAGAATGTTCCTTTTATTTTGAATCGATCATGTTTTTTCCTTTGATGACACATTAATTGAACGGATATAACAAAAAATTAAAAAGAATGTAAAAATGTAAAAAATAGTCATATAATATTCAAATTTATCCTTATAGTGTTTTGAGCACCATCTATACGTATTAGGATAATCTAAAGAATTCTGTAAACGTTTCTTAAAGTAAAAATGGCCGCCACAGACAAAAACAACAATTTATTATTTTTTGACTTTTTAAATGATAGTAGAAATTTTAAAAAATTGAGTAATTCAAATTCGTAGATGAATTTCTACTAAATGAACGCAAAAAATAAAGATTATAGTACATGTACTAATAATTTCTTCCCTTCTTTTTGAGCACTATATCCGTGTATCTCCCATCAGGTTTACTACAATATATTTATAACAAGTTTCTTAGAATTCTATGTTCCCCTTGCATCTGAGTGGACTAATTTTTAATGTTTTCCTTAAAGAGTTGTTATAGTTCATGATTATAGCGTGTCCTCCAAACGCCATTATCATCCAAAGGTCATACATTCTTCTGAGTATTTTCCGTGAAGACCCCACATTTCTAAAACATAGACCACCACCGGTCTTATTAAAGTTTTGTACAGAGTTCACTTCAACTTTCTACCAAGATCGCGAGATTTCATTAATTTTTCAACACGTTTCATTAATTTTCAAGTCCGATAGAATAACTTTTTAAAAACAATACGATTTTATTGGATATATTTCATATATATATTTTATATAGGGTTTTTCAATAGGCGTGATATGATTTCTTTCCAAAAAAAAAACACACTAATTGTTAAGGAAATTCAAATGTTTTTTATTTAATGTGAAGTACAATCGATACAATTAAGTTCTGCATTAAACGTCATTTAAATGGCCTCCACGACTTCTTTTACAGGGACGAATTCGATGAACCCAATTTTCGAGCACTTTTTCCACTAAATCAAGTCGTATGTCGTGAATAGCACGTTAAATATTGACTTCTAAAGCTTGAAGAGAGTCTGGTTCTCTCACAATTTCTTGAAATAATCGAATCTCCAAACTTTTCTCGCAATAATTCGGTTGTTCCACGTGCTGTGTGGCACGTAGCCCCGTCTTGTTGAAACCAGATGTTGTCAAGATAAACTTCTTCCAATTTCGGCCATAAAAAGTTGGTTATCATCGATCTATACCGCTCTCCATTGACAGTAACGGTGTTACCAACTTTATGTCGAAAGAAGTACGGACCGATGATTGCACCAGACCAAAAACCTCACCAAACTATCAATTTAGGTGAATGTAATGGGTGTTCATGAATAATTTGTGGATTTTCTTCGCACCAGAATCGACAGTTTTGTTTATTTACCGGACCACTCAGATGAAAGTGAGCCTCATCGGAGAGGATGATTTTCTTAAAATAATCGTTATCGTTTTCAAGTTGTTTGAAGACAAAATCAGCAAATTCACGACTTCAGTTCTTGGGTGATAACAATTTTATATGGACCAGGTTGTGGTTTGAGACAGTCCCAATTCTTGAGAACGTCTTGGAATCGACAAATTGCGGTCTTCAGCAACACTTGCCTAAACGGCAGCAATATTTTCATTACTGCGAGCGGTTCTTTATTCTTATTGGCACTTGAACATTATGTAAAGAAAATGTACGCTCGAAATTTTTAACAATTCGACAAATAGCGAGCACAGTTGGACGATTATTACGATCATAAAATGGCAAAAGCGCACGAAAAGTTGCAATTGGAGAACGATTATTTTGATAATAAAATTGAATAATTTGTAAACGTTGTTGTTGCGTATATCTTTCCATGATGAAATTGTAAACATTACTGAATACAATGAAAAAAAAATGACAGATCATTACATATTACAAATGGCCGAAACGTTACTTAGAAATCATATCACTCTTATTGGAAAACCCTATTGAAATTAAAATAGTCAAAAATATCCTAACAACTCTGGTAGATAGACAATTTATCGCATTTATATCATTAATCCTTCTATAATGAGGGATGTTTTCCACTATTTATTTTTATAACTTTAATACTTCGATTGATAATCCAGATAAGTAAAAATATTACCTATATTTTCAAGATAATCCAATAAGAAAAGTAAGTGTAAATAAAACATAAATATTATTTTTTCATAGAAAATATATTAATATTTATAATATTTTTCAAATAGCCATAAACAAATAATTTCTCAGATATTATTATTGCTAATTGTACTATTAATTATTTACAAAAATACCTACAATACTCGTATGTTTTTATTATATTTTTACGATATTAATTACATAAGAAAAGCATGTAATTATATTTACATAAAAAGTTGTTCATAAAGAACAACTTAAATCATACGTTATACATATCGGATCAATATTTCCATTTATACCAGCCACTTTTGTGTTACAGACATTTAATAATATTTTATTCGATCGATTTAATACTTTCAATTTCGGTAATAACGATAAAACTAAATTGCATGATAACTTTGAACAACTATTTAAATTAATTCTCTGAATTGTTGGCATTTTCAAAATCAATTCAATTACAATCCAATCATTAACTGGACTTGCAGGACAACCAAAATCAGTTAATTGCAATGATGAATTCGCTAATTTAAATAATAGTAGATCCTCAACACCTTTGGTCGGTTCAATTAATAACATTTTTAACGTTTTTATTTGTAAAATATAATGCCATATATCATTGTCGATATAACGAAGAGAGTATATTAGTTTTTCTAATTTCAAATCACTTAAGGATTGCCAAAATCTCATATGATGTTCAAATTTATAAGAGCATTTAGAAACCTGAATCGATTTCAAATTTACAAATTTCTCAATATCAATAAGCAACATTTGTCGATTATCGATCGATAGTTCCTCCAAACAATGATAATGTTTTGCAATAGCATCAATTCCAGTTTTAGTCATTTTATCCATCCGTACTATTGACAAATTCTTAAGATGATTTGCACCTTCGCATATTCGTATGAAATTCGAATCAGTAAAACCGGTTTCATCTAGTATTATTGTATGTAAATTAGGCATTTCATTCCAATAGGTACCAAGAATGTGACGATTGCCGGAAAGATTTAAAATTTCTAAATTTTTATTCGTTCTAAAATGATAGCCAATTTCATCAGTTATCTGACCACATTTTAGTATAAGCGTTTTGATATTATCAAATGTTGGATGCGGATGCCAATATTCAATTTTCACATTGAATCCAATATAATGAAAATCGATGTGCTCCAAATTTGGACAATATTCTAGTAATAAGTCTATTGGAAAATCACCAAAACGATAAATAATTCGTTTAACATGAACACCGACCACTGCCATCAATCTTTCCAATTTTGAAAACGACAAGCATTTTTCACGTAAATCAAGGATTTTATAATCTCTAAAAAATTTACTCGCAACACTGGCAAATCGTCTACAAGTAAATCCGAATTCTAAAACTTCTCCTCGTGTTAAATAGCTGCAAATGTGTAGTAGACAATCGTCGTTAAGAATGAAAATTGACTTATCAACACCGAACTGATCCCATCCATTATTATTGAATAGCGGATAGCTTTTAACAACAACAAACTCATCCGACGCTAGTCCAGATCTTTTTCGTTTACTTGCCATTTCAACATTTAAATAATATTACTGAAATATAAATTTAAATCGAACATTACTATTGCAATACAACATAAAGTCACATTAAATTAACCAACCTGAAATTTTTACGTTGTCAATTTATATGATATTACCGCGATTAAAAATGTAAATTATATTAATCAAAATTTATAATAGAAACTGATTTATAAATATTCAACATAAATGGAAATTTTCAAATTGACAACAAATAAATTTATATTCATAAACCTTTTTTGACAATACAATTTAAGAATATCAAAAAAACGAATTTTAATAAACAATAACAGTTTTGACAGTTGTGACAATTCAGCAATTCCAGCAAATTATAAATACTAAAAGTAGTTTATTTTTTGATGTTCGTAGTTTTACGTTGCTGAGTTAGCTTTCATAAAATTCTGAGCCAAAGCAGAAACTTTCAATTTGTTTCGAATTTTATTGACTAACTTAGAGCCATCTGTCTATTATCTGTATTTGACATTATGTTAATAACAGCTGATTGCCATTGGCAAGTTATTTTAAATAATTCATAAAAAACAAATTCGATCTGTGGCACTTTTTTTATCGAGATCTTAATAAAATCAAGAAACTTTTATTAAAACCTGGATAAAAACAATTTATTAGTTTAAACGATTTATTTATGAACTATATGTTATTTAATATAAAGATTGTATAAAACAAAATGGATTATTTAAATGTTTTAGTATTCATCCCTATCTATTGATTCTGTTATTATTGTATGAACTTCGATTCACTTGTTGAACCCTTCGGATCCAAAATAAATAAATGTGTTGAAAAATCATTTGTAAGCTCTTCAATGATCTCAATAACTCATAGATTCTCGTCATAACATTATAATTATTCAAGGCACTCTGGTTGTGTTTAAAAAGTTTTATTTCAGTTATAAATGACATCCAGCGGTGATAAATCATTAATATCGTCCAACCCCTTTAAAAAAAATAATATTTCTCCTTACAATTATGAAAACTTACATATTTTAATCATCTAAATACCTCTGGTGGATAAGTTATCGTATTTATAACATTAACGATTAACTTCTTTTTTCGATTTACTCCTCTAAGTTCTTTTAAAAGTGATGCGAGAAATTCTTCTGATAAATTTCTACATGCTTGTAATACAATCTCTTCAAGTACATCTTTCTTTTTTAATACATATTCGATGACATGCCTATCATACAGTAGAGATTCAGAGACATTAATATAAGTTAGATTTAAATTAGAATGACTCAGTATATCAAGAATGAATTTTCCAAAACTTATACAGCCTTGGAGTGATAGACTCTTTAGTGAATGCATTTGTATTAGATAATTAGCAACTTCATCGTCTATATCTCCATAATCGAGTGAGATCTTCTCCAAATGAATTTTTAACAATCCATCCAAGAACGAATTGGGTATTTTGTATCCTTCATCTTCAGCAGCACAAACGGAGAGACTTTTTAAAGCTGTACATCCATCTATTTGGAATAATGCCATTTGAAAATCATCTATGTTTAAGCTTTCCAGGCATTTTCCATGCTTTTCTATAAGATAATCAATAGCTTCGTCAGTGATTTTCGAACACAATGATATATCCAAAGTTTTAAGATTCTTCGCTTCTTTGCAAAAAGCAATAAAATTCTTCGATGTAATTCCCGTTCCACTTATTATCAGTTCCCGTACATTTTCTAATCCACGCAAATTTACTCCGGTAACTTCTCTATTATTTTTTATATTCAATATTTCTAAATATTTATTCCCCTTCAGATATGATAGTTCATGATCAGTGATTTTGCATGATTCCATAATCAATGTTTTTAACATTTTAAAAGTTCCATTTGTATCTTTGAATATTTTTGATTTCAAGTAGACATGATATAAATTGATATGCTGTAAATTGGGACAAGATTCTATTATTGAATCTACACCATCATCATTGTATCGATGCTTAAAGCACTTTTTAAATGGACCAACCACTTTGACTATTTTCAGCAATTTATCGGTGCTATATTCCACTTTTTCAAAATCGAGAACATCGTCCTTCTTGAAAAACTCATTTGCAATTTGACGAAATCTTTTGCAAACATATGCAAATTCAATTTGATCCAAGAATGGTAAATATCCACAAATTTTCAAAAGGCAATCATCGTTTAAAATCAAAATTGGAATTTCTTCACTCGTTCTTTCTATTCCGGTACCAGCTTGAAGAAGGCTGTTCTTAGACATTTTCATTTTTTTCATCTTATTTCCGTTTAATTTACACTTGTAAAAAAAAATAATATTTGAAAATATTTACAATAAAAATATTAGTTAAAAAATATCATCAAAAATTGTGGATTACCTCTATTTGGATTTGTTAAAAATTTCCAAAACATTAATTTGACAGCGATTGAAAATAAGAAACAAATTTATTTATTCTTGCCAGATCATAATTTTTGTGTATATTTTTGAAAATTGTGGAACATTGAGCAATCAAATACTCGCTGATTTTGAGTAACTACAAATTGGAAAAAATATGGAAAGACAACAAAAACATCTGAATACAAAGCTTCATTATCTACTTAGAAATTGAATTCAAATTGATTGTTTGGTAGATATTAAAAGTACTACAGAAACAATTGCGGACGTCACAAAAATATTACTTCCTGTCAAATTCGTTATTTTGGACCATTTAAAAAAACAAAAAATGTTTACACTAAAAATTAATATTAAACTAAATTGAAACACCTTATCTCTTTCCTTAAAACAATTTTGTTGTTTTAAATACAAAATTGAAGTAGGTGCGAGGATATTTGCTTCTGGCCTTACAATTAAGACTCAGGGACAAGCTTGAGGAGTACTATTCTCATTGTCTGCACAGCTTTTTACCTACATCGACGACATCGACATTAATTTTTTCAGTTAGCACTACTCACATACAGATAGAAGATTATAGCTTTGAAAAAACTAAAATATTTTTTATTTGGAGTAAATGGTCACACCCAATAACAACGGCGATGAAGAAATCGGCGGCATTACTACTGGCAGCGAACAGAGCCTATTTCAGTCAATTTAAATAATTTCGCTCAAAAATTCTGGCCATAACAGCGAAGGTATTGGCTGTATATAACACTAGCCTTCCCGGTCATTCTTCAGAAACTTGGGCTCTCAGCAAAGCATTGCGAACTCTTGCCCACGTTTGGAAGGATTGTGGATAAAATTAATCTCATAAGACGCGTTATGTTGGATACTTAATCCGTATGGGTGAGAAAGATCATGCCCGGAAAGTCTTTAGTGTGTCGGCGTTGGCCAGGAAGCCAAAAACTTGCTGAGAGTGTCGAAGTGGAAATTTGCAGTGCGATGCCAGGCCGTCTGGAGTTCTTTGGTTCAGAAGGTCTAGACCGGGCACACATGCGATGCTGTTTTTGGTCAAAAATAGGCAAAGAAAAAGCAGCTGTCAAAAATTAACTGACCAGTCAAAATGACCGAACTTGTCGGCATAAGTGAAAGACATGAGTACCAACATAAAGCCACAAAAAATCCAAAATCGAATATACGTAACCAGCGGAAATTCAAAATTCGCGATACTTTTTGAACAGACCTCGTATAAAAAAAAACTATACATACAAAATATAAAAAAATTCTTTGCAAGTGTAATTTTTTCTATTTATTAAACAAAAATAGTAAAAATATGTTTAAGTGAATTTTTATCATACAACATTTACTTTTAGTAAAGAGAATATAAATTGATTAACAAAAACAATTATAAAAATTAATCAAAATCGGTTATGACTGTTGTTAAACTACAACCAATTCCAATGGAAATAAACTGCTTGAACTATAACTCTGAAAAATGTCCACATAAAATATTATATTAAAAATTTAATCGTTAAATTATTAAATGAAAATTTATACTTACTTCGACTACATCACCTATTCTTTGACTAACATGTATTTTGAGTATTTTTTCACGATTAACTCTTTTAAGTTCACTAAGCAGTTTAGGTAGAAAATCAGCGCTCAACTCTCGACAATTTCGAACATTAATTTCTTCGATAACATCCTTTTTAGCTATAATATAATTAATTATGCATCTGTCACTGAGAGGAGATTGTGAACAATCAAAATGAGTTAAATTTAAAGATGATTCTGTTAAAATTCTCATAACACAGCCACCAAATCCTACACAATATTTAAATGCTAGGTTTTTTAATGATGGCATCATTACCAAATACCGTGTAACTTCTGTGTCAGTATTGCCTTGTTCGAAAGATAATGTTTCTATTTTCGAACATGCTAACCCCTGGAGAAATTCGGTTGGAATATCGTATCCATCGTCCAAAGGTGAAACAGAAACACTCTTCAAACTTGTGAACTTATCGATTTTTATACTTTCTAGATGTGTACTATCAATAAAAAGAGTCTCCAAGGATTTACCATGCTTTTGTGCCAGAATTTCAAATGATTTCTCATCTACACCTACACTGTATTCAATATTTAAGTATTTTAGACTTTCGATACCGCTAAATAATTTACAGAAGCTATCTGATGTAAATTTATCCGAGCTAGATATTGTAACACGTTGAAGACTTTTAAGATCACTTAAATTCTGCCCAATTAAACTTTTATTTCCTGATAATATTAATTCTTCCAAAACCGGATTACCAGCCAAATAGCGCAGCTCATTATCGGTGATTTTACAGCATGTTATGCTTAGTGTTTTTAATTTTTGAAAGACTTTTCCCGTATCCTTAAATAGCGAATCCAATTTAAATGGTATATAATATAAATCAAGATATACCAAATTTGGACATGATTCAATCAGAAATGCAACATCAATTTGACTGTATCGATGATAAATGTGCGTTTTATATTGACCAATCACTTGGACTATTTTATATATCAAATTGTAAAATATTTGATTACTTTTGATTACTTTGTGTACATCTAATATTGGATCCTTTTTAAATATTTCACCTACAATCTGACGGAATCTTCTACAAACATACGCAACTTCAATTTGATTCCAAAATGGTAAATACGAGAAAATATTCAATAAACAATCGTCATTTAATATTAAAATTGAATTTTTCGATTCTTCTTCCATTGTTGCGTAAAAATTATTTTACAAATAATTTCTGCTCTTATTAATTAAATTGTTACTATTAGAAAATTGTTTTTGGTTTCTCTAAAATTTAACGGAATTAATTATATTTATAAATAAAGTATTTTAATGTGTCAAGTGTGACGATAAAGGACTGCCCTTACCTGTCAAAAATTGTTTGTTTTTCGAATTTGTCAAAATTTCCAGCTACGCACCAATTGAATAAGTTCTACACTCTATAGAATACAGAATAAATAAATTAATAAAAAAAATACTGAAATTAAGCACCAACATTAAGCTTAGTAACTTTATGGAATAAAAAACGCCTATTGAGTTGTTTAGAAAAGTTTTAAATTTTTATAAGTATTACCAGATTGGTAATACTTATTATTTGTGTCTGCGTTGGGTTTAACATTTAAACTTGTTTTGATTGTTGAACTTTTCTTTTTATTTATCTGCTATTAAAACTATTATTTAATGTCGTAACAAGTAGTACGTGTATGCTGCATTGTTCTTTTATTTTCTTATAATTAGAAAGAATTTTTGCATTTCAAAATCAGTTTTATCGAAAAGCCCCATGCTTGATCGAAAGCGCTTATAAGATTCTCAGAATATTTAGTGATATTCAAGCGAAAAATATAATGCGCTCTCTCAATATTTCTTCTCTTTTTTATTTATTTATATAAAATTTCAACTTCAAAAAAAGATATACATGTTCATGTATGTATATATAGTATGTAGATGAAAGAGAATTAGAACCGGATATGGTGCAATGATATATCAATTTTCAATCGTATAAGCTTAACAAATTCAAAGAATTCATATAAATTAGACGCCTATTTAAAACAGAAATCCTCAGCAAGCATGAACCGAATTTTATAGAAGAAACCGTTGGTCAAGATCATACGGATGCTCATTTTGGTTCAAGGGACAGTCTGCTATGAATATGGACCACCTGCGTGCATATCACCGACAAAAACTAGCGTTCGTGATGGTTTGAGCTGGGACAACCGCAAACGGACGCACTCCGTTCGAAGTTATGCCTGAAAATGTCAAAGTTAACCAATTCAATAAATGGTATTCGGAGGTTGCGCGAGACTTGGCTCCGAAATAACATTCCAGACCTCATTTCAACGGCGGATTGGCCTTCGTCGTCGGTTGATCTCAATCCAATGGACTTGGGCTATTTAGAGCATTTTGGAGAGTAGCATGTAGCGTTGAAGTCTTGAAGCGTGCGCTAATCCGTGAATGAAACAAAATTGCACAGTGTACTTCGAGCTTCTTGTAAGTAGTCACCGACAGATTGGACACAGTGCTCCTATTCAAAAGCGGTTATTTTGAAAAAGGAGTCAATGTATTTTAAAGAGAATTGTATTGTTGACATTTTAAATGAAAAATTAAATAAATAAGTTGAATATTTCCAAAGACAATCGAATTTAAATGCTGATATGATTTCTTTTTAAAAAATTCGATGCACCCAATTTTCGAGCACTTTTCCCACTAAATCAAGTCGTATGTCGTGAATAGCACGTTTAATTTTGACTTCTAAAGCTTGAAGAGAGTCTGGTTTATTGCTAAAGACCAATGACTTCAAACAACCCCACAAGAAATAGTCTAATGGTGTTAAATCACAACTTTTTGGAGGCCATTCAATGTCACAAATTCTTGAAATAATCGAATCTCCAAACTTTTCTCGCAATAATTCGGTTGTTGCACGTAGCCTCATCTTGTTGGAACCAGATATTGTCAAGATCAACTTCTTCCAATTTCGGCCATAAAAAGTTGGTTACCATCGATCTATACCGCTCTCCATTGACAGTAACGGTGTTTCCAGCTTTATTTCGAAAGAAGTACGGACCGATGATTCCACCAGACCAAAAACCACACCAAACTCTCATTTTAGGTGAATGTAATGGGTGTTCATGAATAATTTGTGGATTTTCTTCGCACCAGAATCGACAGTTTTGTTTATTTACCGCCTCATCGGAGAAGATGATTATCTTAAAAAAATCGTTATCGTTTTAAAGTTCTTCCAAGAAAAAATCAGCAAATTCACGACGCTTACGGTGGTCCAATGGCTTCAGTTCTTGAGTGATAACAATTTTATACGGATGCAAGCCCAAATCCTTTCTCAAAATCCACCAGGTTGTGGTTTGAGACAGTCCCAATTCTTGAGAACGTCTTGGAATCGACAAATTGCGGTCTTCAGCAACACTTGCCTGAACGGCAGCAATATTTTCATTACTGCGAGCGCTTCTTTCTCTTATTGGCACTTGAACATTATGTAAAGAAAATGTACGCTCAAAATTTTTAACAATTCGACGAATAGCGAGCACAGTTGGACGATTATTACGACCATAAAATGGCAAAAGCGCACGAAAAGTTGCAATTGGAGAATGATTATTTTGATAATAAAATTGAATAATTTGTAAACGTTATTCTTGCGTATATCTTCCCATGATGAAATTGTAAACATAACTGAATACAATGAAAAAAAAAAGACAGATCATGACATATTACAAATGCCCGAAACATCACTTAGAAATCATATCACTCTTATTGGAAAACCCTATATTGTAATGAAGGGTTTTTTACGATCATTTAGAAAATTAATTAATACCTGCCATACTAATACCCTCACTACTCCATTAACTAGATTTAAACTCAAGACTTCTGCGTATTAGACGCATACTTTTTCACAATGTTGTTCTTTTGAGTAATAATTGTAGCATTCACTGTTCAATATAAGCTTTTAGAACAATTCAAAATTTTGTAGATAAAAAAAAACTGCGCATAGAAAATACTTGATCTTCTAAAAACAGGATTTGAGAACACCCCCAGTTTAGTTGCGATTATACTTTTTATAAATTATTAATTTAAAAATATATTAAGTTATGCAGGTGATAAGATTTATCGCGTATTAATCGAGAATCGATTATTACGAGTAGAATCTGGTAATTTCTGTGAACATTAACTATTTATCACAGCACACACTCCTAAAATAACGAAAGTGTATAAATTCCTCTAGCAGAAAAAATTGTAAAAAATATATTACCAAATCGATATTGTTCAATACTAAATAAATCCTCAGTCTACGACCATACAGTTTGTTATTTAATCCAGAAATCTTGAATTATTGGCCTACATCTCATATGCGTCTGAATTCCTACATCCTCATCTCGCTAACATTCTATTATAGGATAGATAATTTCATGAAAAGTAAGAGCACCCCACAAATTTATACGAATATTATTGGAAAGCGAAAAACCAATTGAAGCACGAACGTGTCTCAGAACGAGTACATTTCTCGTACGGATAGGATAAGAAGTTAAATGCTTCTCTCTATGCAAATCGATTTGAATATATTCGAAATTAGCTTTCACAATCTGCGGCCAATATCTCTCCATTTCGTAGATCCTTTGAATTATTGCTATGAAAAATTAAACACGATGACATCAAAATAACGAAAAAACATTTCGGCGTATTACTATTTATTATTCGGTAACATTTCTTCCAGAGTCCGTTATTCTATTTCACACACGATTTTCTGCATTTTCACATTACTCAATTCGTATGCGGTAGTTAGCATATCTCTAAGAGCAATTATAACGTAGAACAATTAATTGCAGTCATTATTTAGATTGTTCACGTTCGCTTCTTAAATTACCCAACTACTGAGCAACGAAATTACGATTAATAAAATGGAAAAATGTGCATAGAAAATAAATTCTGCTTAAATATTGTCTGGAATAATCAAATTTTAAATGATTTTGGATTTGAATCGAATTTGAATAACAGAATTCTGAAAATTTACACCAAATTGAATTCTATCTTTTAATACTTAAATATCAAAATTTTATTTTTGTTTACAATTTTAGTTAAAACAGAATCAGTTAAAATATTTAATTTTCTGTGTGGACTTTTGTTTTTTACATTTTTTTGTTGTTGAAACAATTGTTTTTTCTTTGTTTATAAATTTTTACTTAAATCGTTAGTTTTTGATAATTCTTGTCTTCTAAAATGCTATGTTTATTTAAGCAACAAAAAACTTTATTTACTAGAAGTTAAATTGAAATTTCTTACGTTGTCAACATATATAAATGAAAATTAAAAGAAAAACAATTCCAAGTTATACCTAAAGAAAATTTTAAAGATGAAGAACCTCAATTTTTAATAAAAATTCAAATACGAAAAAAAAAAAACTCAGAAATAGTAAAAATTCCTTTTGTAGAAATGAAATATGACAAAAATTTAAATAAATATTAGTCTTTTTTTACAATGTATTTTATTTTATGTGTAGAATTTTGTATTTAATTTTAAAATTGTAGTCAGAAAAGTACCTTATATTATTTATAATTTTAAGACAATATTTATTGTGTTTTAATCAACCGGTTTTGTTTTAATTTAATTTAATTAACAACTATTTATTTATTTGTTTAAGTTTTAGCTATTTATATGTAATTATTGTTAAAGTTGAATAAAAAAAAAAAAAAAACAACAACAAACAAATAAAAATATTACACTTTGGGGACTGTACGTACTACAGGTAATCTTCTGGCTTTCTGTCCATTTATTTGTTACGATCTTCCGTTTACTCTGCCACACAGATCTGTCTGCGCTTTTTGGATTGGTCATTTTATTTTTTGGAAATTTTTCAATTAATATTTGCTGTTTATTTTCTTTTTTTCTTTTGTATGATTTGTTATACAATTTTTTTCCCTATAAACTACTTTACTAATAATTACATTATCTGTAATTATATGTATATTTTGATGTATATATAATTTTTTATTACCTAAATTATACGAATTCTTATAATTAAAAATGTTATTTTTATTTTGCATTATTTTTTTCTGCTTGTTTTTTTTTTTTTTTTGATAAATTTCTTTGAATTTTCCTTATTAGTAAAAATTGATTTGCCATTTTTTCTTTCTCTCGATTTTCATTGTGTATATTTTAATTATTATCATAGATTATTATTATTATTCATGTTTATATAAATAATAATAAATTAATTGAAGTCCTGTAAATAAAATCAAATTCCATCGATCAATATGTACCATATTGCAAGAGTTTCTCATAAACTAAATTGAATATATCAATTTCAAGTTGATTTTGGACACCAGTCGGTAATCCAGCGTTTATTATTTTTGTTGCCAATGATTCGAATAGAATCTCTGTTGGATGTTTCTTTTGTATAGCACTTAATGTTGAATTCAAAAATGTCTTGAACTCATCATGTATATTGGCGCCATCCTTTTTCTTTCGATTGCCTGTATCCTTGGGTGGTGATTGTTGCATTTCGGGCGCTTGAATATTTATCATTGGTTGAACATGTATATTTGACGCCGTTGATGTTGTATCCACACCATCCATAACCGTTTTCGATACAAGATCTTCAAAATTAATTGGCGACATGGTGTTATCGTGCTCGGTACTCTCATCTTGTTTAATATTACTGCAAATGGAAATTTATAAAAATTATTATACATTTTATTATTTGTATTTTATTTTTTTTCTCAAAAATAGGAATTATTTTTTAATTAACTGTAAAAATAACAAAAAAAATAAAACAATGTACAAATTAAGCATTTTTTTTTGTCCCTCTTGATTACACACGCCTGAACCCGCTTAGCACACGATCCAGTCAACTTTCACACATTCAATTCAATTCACACTACACAACAAATTTACATACATACGTGTACATTCCAACATATAGAATAGAACCTATCTAATCACACACGCGTATGCACATGTAGTCAAAGTACCGAACAAAAAAAAAAAACAAGTAACAAAATAATTTATAAAAAATTCAAAAAAAAAAAAAAACTTTTTTTTTTTTTTAACGAAATTGTTACATACATTTTTCCATCGTCAATATCTTTTAAAAATGTCAAACTGTGATAATAACGCCACACAATATTCTTATCCAGTCCGTTTTCGGATTTCTTTTGCTGCAACTTCCACTCACGCTTGAAGCGATCACGTAAACTTCTCCATCTTTGTTTGCATTTTTTCTCTAGCATCGGTGGAGAGCGAGAGAGAGAGAGTGAGAGAGAAAAAGAGATAGATAGAAAAAGTATATATATTCTTTGCAGATATAAAAGTAATGATTTTCAAATATATATTTATATTATTGATTATACTTGTTCCGAAATAGTATTTTTCTTTTTGAATTAACTATAAATATGTGAGTGCATTTTTTCTCCAAACCCAAACAAAAACTTTGGTTAGAGTTTAACACGTTCTATAAGTCAACAGCTACATATGTACATATATTCACCTGGTACGCCTAGAGATTCACCAATCTCTACCCATTTCTTCTCTTTCAAATCTAAACGCCGATAGTTACTGTCCTTCGGATGATATAACAATTTACTTTCCTTAACTAATTTTATTAATTTCTCTTCAAACTTCATTTGTTATTATTTGATGTTTAATTAAAATAACAAAAACAAAACCAACCACATCCGTAATTTTTCAAAGAGAGAAAAAAACTATAAACAAGCTTCGTTTTGGCTCAATTTGGTTGTCATTTGATTTGCTGCTGTGAGCCACGCTGGCCAAGTGCTGCGACTGAAAAACCATTCGAAAATGGCGTTGCTGCAGCGCATCAAATTTTGTAATGGCGTCGCGTTGCAGTTGAGCATAGTATTGGCGCGAATATATTTAAATTACATTATTTTCCTGCAGCATTATGGTGGTAGTCCATGATGCTGCTGCCAATGCTAAAACCTTTTTTTACAAAAATGTTTATATTCTTAAAATATTTTCGGTTTTTTAAATTATATCAATTCTAGATTTATTTTCTTAAATTATAATTACATTTTTGTTTAGCATGTGCTTTTATTTCTTATTCTATTGAATTTATGGTTTTTATTTTATTTTTCAAACTGATATTAAAAAAAAAGGAATTTTTGATTTCTTAAAATATTCTAAATAATTTTTGACAAAATATATATAATAACTATTTTTTTTAATAGAAAGATTTCAAATCCTATAAGGACCATTATTTATTTTTATATTTTAGGTTTTTCATTTTGGTACAAAAATCGGAATTTTATATAATTTTGCCTTTTTTTTCAATATTGTAACATTAATCTTAAATAAAATAGTGTATTTAAAAAAAAAAATGCCAATTATAATAATTTAAAAATAAAAAAATAAAAACCAACTAAAAACATACTTAACAAGAGTAATATTGCACAAGTCCTTTTGTAAATGTCAACAATTTTAAATAGATTCCACGTGGATACGGACTTTGAAATTATTGTGGAACCTGTTGTTGCTACTCGTATTTTATTTGATTCTGCAAAATGTATGTACACAATTGCTCTAAGTAAAATTATCTATTCTGCGTGAATTATGGTTTTCTATAAAATAATGATAATGTGTTCTTTTATTGAACCAAACTTTATTTTCTGTAATTGTTTTTCTATACAATTTTTTTGTAAATTATTTATAATAATAAAATATTTTTACTATTTAATTGGGAAAAATTATTGTCTTTGCTCGTTGTTTATGCAAAATATAAAATTGTTTTTTTTTTTTTATATTTTGCAACTGGCATACAATCTTCAGTAAATGAAGTAATTTAAAAAAAAAAATCATCCATCCATATTATCCACTACTATTGTATGTATTTTAACGAAATTCTTTTAAAAAATTATTTTTGTTTGTACTCGATATATAGGTGATACTCGTATACAACCAGTGTGAATTTAAGAATACGAGTATATGTATGTATGATGGATGGAAAATTTATAAACTATAAATAATTCATTAGAAGGTAAATGCTTACGTTTTGCAAAATAATGCAGTCGCCATTTAGTACAAAGTTCAGAGTCAGGCAGGTGGTAAAATTATTCAATATGGCCAAGTATACACGCCAACAATTAAGACACGCGTATGCAGCAGAAATTGTTATTTATCAACTTTTGTCACACTTTTCTGATAAATATAGTCGTACTCATTATTTGCACAATAACACCAGTGATGATGATATGAATTCAAAAGTATTTTAGGTCAATTTTTCAGTTTTGTTTTCCTGTTTCTTATACTGAATTCGTTGGATATTTGGATACTACTTATTTAGTAAACAAAATTAAAATAATAAAATATATTTATTATCTAAATTTCATATTTTCATCTAATAATAATTAAATCAAAATAGATTTCATATTATTTTAAAGGCTTTATTTTGAAATAAACGTAATTTTCCAAATGGTCTCACCGGTAAAATGGCGTCTGCCTCTTTTCTCAGAGACCTTACATTAAATACAATACAATAACAAGAGTCCCATGAAAGTAGCCTCCACCGAAGATATTATTGTTATAAAATTAAATTCGGGCGTTCCCCTGGGCAACAACCGATTTTTTATCGGTAAATTCTTTCTAAATTAAAAAAAATTTTTAACAGATCTTTTAATTTTGATTCTGATAATCTTTATTTTCACCAAATTTGATTCATTTTGAAAAATTAATTTTTCTCTAAAAATGTTCATTAATTTTTATTAAGAAATTATTTTATCTGCTTTTAAGTGGTGGTGATTCTATTATTATTCATTCAAATTACAGTTAATTTTCCTCTTATTTATTCATTTTGTTTTTCTGAAGATATTTTTGCCTAACTCATTGTTTACAATAAATTGAATCGTTTTCATATTTTTGCTAAACGTTATCATTAATATTTATTTAATAAAAATAAAAATATTACAATACTAAGTAAGCAATATAATTTTATCGTTAAAAATTATATTTTATGTGTTTTCACAAACAAAACAAAATCTAGATTTGTTCATCTAATTTTATTTCCACTTATTTTTACATAATATCTAAAGTTTGAAATAAATAAAAAAAAATGGCTACATTTGGTAATGAAGCCAAGAGTAAAAACAATTATTGATTGAGTAATTCAGGAAAGATAATTTTAGGTATATTTTTTTAATCTTGCTTGACCGGATTTCAATGATTTTGGAAAATTTTCATTGCGTTCATTTTTTGTGCTTTTTTTTTATGAAGAATTTTTCAGTAATGATTTTTTATTCTAATTTTTTTTTCTTTATTTTTCTTTTGATAAAGCTATAAGAATAAAATAAAATTATGTGTGAATAAAATATAAACAACAGCAAATAGAAGAGTTTGAGAGGCCCGTGAATTCGATCACGTACGATTTGAAGCTGCCAGCCTAGACTGGCCAAATGGTCGAGGTCGGTTACGACGAGTATTTCAAGCTTTTGTAAAAATATATGAACTCTGAAAAACAAAATTATCCAGACTGCCTTGTAGACAGATCGAATAATAGTGACACAATAAACTCTAAAAGAAAATCGGAAATTATATACTCGTACGTATATGTCGTAATCCATTTAATTTAAGATTTATATATGTATGTATGCATGCTCATACACTTAACAAATCACACATAGCATAGTCGTACGTATAGAATGCGTTTAATTTATTTGTTTTGGCTCATTTTCTTAAATTTTTAAAATTATTCATTATAAACATCAACAACGAATGCGAACAACACAACTTATCACTAAAAATACTCTTCATTCATTTATTTCGATACAAATCATCAAAAGCTTTTAAGTATTTGGTAATTGTTTTTAAAATATCCTTTTTTTAGTAGTTTTATTCGAAACTGATATGATATAAAAAACAATTATCCATAGAAAAAGTTAATGTGTTATTCGAATTTGATAACAAAAGAATTGTTTTCATTTTTAAAAAAACCGCCAAAATTATCCATTTTGTGCTTCGGATTTGTGACCCCATAACTCGGCTTTTTTAGTATTATCATACCATAATACCACCACCTCCGTTTTTTAAAGTCTTAATAGTATTCTTGAGAATTAATTGTTCGCTTGGTTTCAAACGGCCAAATGATCCAAATTGAGGGTTATTCAATTTGTGCTTCGGAAATTAAATAAAACATATCCTAAATTTAGATTTCAATAAAATTTTTATTTGATTATATTGTTTGAATCTTGTCACTATATAGTAAGTATAACATCTTTTTCAATAAAAAATTTCAGTAACAATTTTCAGTAACAATTTTCAGTAAAAATTTTCAGTAAAAATTTTCAGTAAAAATTTTCAGTAAAAATTTTCAGTAAAAATTTTCAGTAAAAATTTTCAGTAAAAATTTTCAGTAAAAATTTTCAGTAAAAATTTTCAGTAAAAATTTTCAGTAAAAATTTTCAGTAAAAATTTTCAGTAAAAATTTTCAGTAAAAATTTTCAGTAAAAATTTTCAGTAAAAATTTTCAGTAAAAATTTTCAGTAAAAATTTTCAGTAAAAATTTTCAGTAAAAATTTTCAGTAAAAATTTTCAGTAAAAATTTTCAGTAAAAATTTTCAGTAAAAATTTTCAGTAAAAATTTTCAGTAAAAATTTTCAGTAAAAATTTTCAGTAAAAATTTTCAGTAAAAATTTTCAGTAAAAATTTTCAGTAAAAATTTTCAGTAAAAATTTTCAGTAAAAATTTTCAGTAAAAATTTTCAGTAAAAATTTTCAGTAAAAATTTTCAGTAAAAATTTTCAGTAAAAATTTTCAGTAAAAATTTTCAGTAAAAATTTTCAGTAAAAATTTTCAGTAAAAATTTTCAGTAAAAATTTTCAGTAAAAATTTTCAGTAAAAATTTTCAGTAAAAATTTTCAGTAAAAATTTTCAGTAAAAATTTTCAGTAAAAATTTTCAGTAAAAATTTTCAGTAAAAATTTTCAGTAAAAATTTTCAGTAAAAATTTTCAGTAAAAATTTTCAGTAAAAATTTTCAGTAAAAATTTTCAGTAAAAATTTTCAGTAAAAATTTTCAGTAAAAATTTTCAGTAAAAATTTTCAGTAAAAATTTTCAGTAAAAATTTTCAGTAAAAATTTTCAGTAAAAATTTTCAGTAAAAATTTTCAGTAAAAATTTTCAGTAAAAATTTTCAGTAAAAATTTTCAGTAAAAATTTTCAGTAAAAATTTTCAGTAAAAATTTTCAGTAAAAATTTTCAGTAAAAATTTTCAGTAAAAATTTTCAGTAAAAATTTTCAGTAAAAATTTTCATGAAGAATTTTCAGTAAAAATTTTCAGTATAAATTTTCAGTATAAATTTTCAGTAAAAATTTTCAGTAAAACTTTACAATAAAAATTGTTTAGTTAGAATTTAAAGTAGAAATGTTCAGTAAAAATTTTTAGTAATAATTTTCAGTAAAAATATTCAGTAATAATTTTTAGTAAAAATGTTCAGTTAAAATTTTCACTTAAAATTATCACTTAAAATTGTCACTAAAAATTTTCAGTAAAAATTTTCAGTAAAAATTCAGTAAAAATTTTCAGTCAAAATTTTCAGTCAAAATTTTCAGTAAAAATTTTCAGTAAAAACTTTTGTAAAAATTTTCAGTAAAAATTTATAATAAACATTTTTTAGTAAGAATTTAAAATAAAATTTTTCAGTAAAAATTGTCACTAAAAATTTTCAGTAAAAATGTTCAATAAAAATTTTCAATAAAAATTTTCAGTAAACATTTTCAATATAAATTTTCAGTAAAAATTTTCAGTATAAATTTTCAGTATAAATTTTCAGTAAAAATTTTCAGTAAAACTTTACAATAAAAATTGTTTAGTTAGAATTTAAAGTAGAAATGTTCAGTAAAAATTTTTAGTAATAATTTTCAGTAAAAATATTCAGTAATAATTTTTAGTAAAAATGTTCAGTTAAAATTTTCACTTAAAATTATCACTTAAAATTGTCACTAAAAATTTTCAGTAAAAATTTTCAGTAAAAATTTTCAGTAAAAATTTTCAGTCAAAATTTTCAGTAAAAATTTTCAGTAAAAACTTTTGTAAAAATTTTCAGTAAAAATTTATAATAAACATTTTTTAGTAAGAATTTAAAATAAAATTTTTGTCACTAAAAATTTTCAGTAAAAATGTTCAATAAAAATTTTCAATAAAAATTTTCAGTAAACATTTTCAATATAAATTTTCAGTAAAAATTTTCAGTATAAATTTTCAGTATAAATTTTCAGTAAAACTTTACAATAAAAATTGTTTAGTTAGAATTTAAAGTAGAAATGTTCAGTAAAAATTTTTAGTAATAATTTTCAGTAAAAATATTCAGTAATAATTTTTAGTAAAAATGTTCAGTTAAAATTTTCACTTAAAATTATCACTTAAAATTGTCACTAAAAATTTTCAGTAAAAATGTTCAGTAAAAATTTTCAGTAAAAATTTTCAGTAAAAATTTTCAGTAAAAATTTTCAGTAAAAATTTTCAGTAAAAATTTTCAGTAAAAATTTTCAGTAAAAATTTTCAGTAAAAATTTTCAGTAAAAATTTTCAGTATAAATTTTCAGTATAAATTTTCAGTATAAATTTTCAGTAATAATTTTTAGTAAAAATGTTCAGTTAAAATTTTCACTTAAAATTATCACTTAAAATTGTCACTAAAAATTTTCAGTAAAAATTGTCGGTAATAATTATCAGTAAAAATTTTCAGTAAAAATTTTCAGTAAAAATTTTCAGTAAAAATTTTCATGAAGAATTTTCAGTAAGAATTTTCTGTAAAAATTTTCAGTAAAAACTTTTGTAAAAATTTTCAGTAAAAATTTTCAGTAAAAATTTTCAGTAAAAACTTTCAGTAAAAATTTTCAGTAAAAACTTTCAGTAAAAATTTTCAGTAAAAATTTTCAGTAAAAATTTTCAGTAAAAATTTTCAGTAAAAATTTTCAGTAAAAATTGTCAGTAAAAATTTTCAGTAAAAATTTTCAGTAAAAATTTTCAGTAAAAATTTTCAGTAAAAATTTTCAGTAAAAATTTTCAGTAAAAATTTTCAGTGAAAACTTTTGTAAAAATTTTCAGTAAAAATTTTCAATAAAAATGTTCAGTAAAAATTTTCAGTAAAAACTTTCAGTAAAAATTTTCAGTAAAAATTTTCTGTAAAAATTTTCAGTAAAAATTTTCAGTAAAAACTTTTGTAAAAATTTTCAGTAAAAATTTTCAATAAAAATGTTCAGTAAAAATTTTCAGTAAAAACTTTCAGTAAAAATTTTCAGTAAAAATTTTCAGTATAAATTTTCAGTATAAATTTTCAGTATAAATTTTCAGTAATAATTTTTAGTAAAAATGTTCAGTTAAAATTTTCACTTAAAATTATCACTTAAAATTGTCACTAAAAATTTTCAGTAAAAATTGTCGGTAATAATTATCAGTAAAAATTTTCAGTAAAAATTTTCAGTAAAAATTTTCAGTAAAAATTTTCATGAAGAATTTTCAGTAAGAATTTTCTGTAAAAATTTTCAGTAAAAACTTTTGTAAAAATTTTCAGTAAAAATTTTCAGTAAAAACTTTCAGTAAAAATTTTCAGTAAAAATTTTCAGTAAAAATTTTCAGTAAAAATTTTCAGTAAAAATTTTCAGTAAAAATTTTCAGTAAAAATTTTCAGTATAAATTTTCAGTAAAAATTTTCAGTAAAAATTTTCAGTAAAAATTTTCAGTAAAAATTTTCAGTAAAAATTTTCAGTAAAAATTTTCAGTAAAAATTTTCAGTAAAAATTTTCAGTAAAAATTTTCAGTAAAAATTTTCAGTAAAAATTTTCAGTAAAAATTTTCAGTAAAAATTTTCAGTAAAAATTTTCAGTAAAAATTTTCAGTAAAAATTTTCAGTAAAAATTTTCAGTAAAAATTTTCAGTAAAAATTTTCAGTAAAAATTTTCAGTAAAAATTTTCAGTAAAAATTTTCAGTAAAAATTTTCAGTAAAAATTTTCAGTAAAAATTTTCAGTAAAAATTTTCAGTAAAAATTTTCAATAAAAATTTTCAGTAAACATTTTCAATATAAATTTTCAGTAAAAATTTTCAGTATAAATTTTCAGTATAAATTTGCAGTAAAACTTTACAATAAAAATTGTTTAGTTAGAATTTAAAGTAGAAATGTTCAGTAAAAATTTTTAGTAATAATTTTCAGTAAAAATATTCAGTAATAATTTTTAGTAAAAATGTTCAGTTAAAATTTTCACTTAAAATTATCACTTAAAATTGTCACTAAAAATTTTCAGTAAAAATTTTCAGTAAAAATTTTCAGTAAAAATTTTCAGTAAAAATTTTCAGTAAAAATTTTCAGTAAAAATTTTCAGTAAAAATTTTCAGTAAAAATTTTCAGTAAAAATTTTCAGTAAAAATTTTCAGTATAAATTTTCAGTATAAATTTTCAGTATAAATTTTCAGTAATAATTTTTAGTAAAAATGTTCAGTTAAAATTTTCACTTAAAATTATCACTTAAAATTGTCACTAAAAATTTTCAGTAAAAATTGTCGGTAATAATTATCAGTAAAAATTTTCAGTAAAAATTTTCAGTAAAAATTTTCAGTAAAAATTTTCATGAAGAATTTTCAGTAAGAATTTTCTGTAAAAATTTTCAGTAAAAACTTTTGTAAAAATTTTCAGTAAAAATTTTCAGTAAAAATTTTCAGTAAAAACTTTCAGTAAAAATTTTCAGTAAAAACTTTCAGTAAAAATTTTCAGTAAAAATTTTCAGTAAAAATTTTCAGTAAAAATTTTCAGTAAAAATTTTCAGTAAAAATTGTCAGTAAAAATTTTCAGTAAAAATTTTCAGTAAAAATTTTCAGTAAAAATTTTCAGTAAAAATTTTCAGTAAAAATTTTCAGTAAAAACTTTTGTAAAAATTTTCAGTAAAAATTTTCAATAAAAATGTTCAGTAAAAATTTTCAGTAAAAACTTTCAGTAAAAATTTTCAGTAAAAATTTTCTGTAAAAATTTTCAGTAAAAATTTTCAGTAAAAACTTTTGTAAAAATTTTCAGTAAAAATTTTCAATAAAAATGTTCAGTAAAAATTTTCAGTAAAAACTTTCAGTAAAAATTTTCAGTAAAAATTTTCAGTATAAATTTTCAGTATAAATTTTCAGTATAAATTTTCAGTAATAATTTTTAGTAAAAATGTTCAGTTAAAATTTTCACTTAAAATTATCACTTAAAATTGTCACTAAAAATTTTCAGTAAAAATTGTCGGTAATAATTATCAGTAAAAATTTTCAGTAAAAATTTTCAGTAAAAATTTTCATGAAGAATTTTCAGTAAGAATTTTCTGTAAAAATTTTCAGTAAAAATTTTCAGTAAAAACTTTTGTAAAAATTTTCAGTAAAAATTTTCAATAAAAATGTTCAGTAAAAATTTTCAGTAAAAACTTTCAGTAAAAATTTTCAGTAAAAATTTTCAGTAAAAATTTTCAGTAAAAATTTTCAGTAAAAATTTTCAGTAAAAATTTTCAGTAAAAATTTTCAGTAAAAATTTTCAGTAAAAATTTTCAGTAAAAATTTTCAGTAAAAATTTTCAGTAAAAATTGTCAGTAAAAATTTTCAGTAAAAATTTTCAGTAAAAATTTTCAGTAAAAATTTTCAGTAAAAATTTTCAGTAAAAATTTTCAGTAAAAATTTTCAGTAAAAATTTTCAGTAAAAATTTTCAGTAAAAACTTTTGTAAAAATTTTCAGTAAAAATTTATAATAAACATTTTTTAGTAAGAATTTAATATAAAATTTTTCAGTAAAAGTTATTTTCAGTAAAAGTTTTCAGTAAAAATTTTCAGTAAAAATTTTCAGTAAAAATTTTCAATAAAAATTTTCATTAAGAATTTTCAGTAAGAATTTTCATAAACATTTTCAGTATAAATTTTCAGTAAAAATTTTCAGTAAAAATTTTCAGTAAAAATTTTCAGTTAAAATTTTCAGTAAAAACTTTTGTAAAAATTTTCAATAAAAATGTTCAGTAAAAATTTTCAGTAAAAACTTTCAGTAAAAATTTTCAGTAAAAATTTTCTGTAAAAATTTTCAGTAAAAATTTTCAGTAAAAACTTTTGTAAAAATTTTCAGTAAAAATTTTCACTTAAAATTATCACTTAAAATTGTCACTAAAAATTTTCAGTAAAAATTGTCGGTAATAATTATCAGTAAAAATTTTCAGTAAAAATTTTCAGTAAAAATTTTCATGAAGAATTTTCAGTAAGAATTTTCTGTAAAAATTTTCAGTAAAAACTTTTGTAAAAATTTTCAGTAAAAATTTTCAGTAAAAACTTTCAGTAAAAATTTTCAGTAAAAATTTTCAGTAAAAATTTTCAGTAAAAATTTTCAGTAAAAATTTTCAGTAAAAATTTTCAGTAAAAATTTTCAGTAAAAATTTTCAGTAAAAATTTTCAGTAAAAATTTTCAGTAAAAATTTTCAGTAAAAATTTTCAGTAAAAATTTTCAGTAAAAATTTTCAGTAAAAATTTTCAGTAAAAATTTTCAGTAAAAATTTTCAGTAAAAATTTTCAGTAAAAATTTTCAGTAAAAATTTTCAGTAAAAATTTTCAGTAAAAATTTTCAGTAAAAATTTTCAGTAAAAATTTTCAGTAAAAATTTTCAGTAAAAATTTTCAGTAAAAATTTTCAGTAAAAATTTTCAGTAAAAATTTTCAGTAAAAATTTTCAGTAAAAATTTTCAGTAAAAATTTTCAGTAAAAATTTTCAGTAAAAATTTTCAGTAAAAATTTTCAGTAAAAATTTTCAGTAAAAATTTTCAGTAAAAATTTTCAATAAAAATTTTCAGTAAACATTTTCAATATAAATTTTCAGTAAAAATTTTCAGTATAAATTTTCAGTATAAATTTGCAGTAAAACTTTACAATAAAAATTGTTTAGTTAGAATTTAAAGTAGAAATGTTCAGTAAAAATTTTTAGTAATAATTTTCAGTAAAAATATTCAGTAATAATTTTTAGTAAAAATGTTCAGTTAAAATTTTCACTTAAAATTATCACTTAAAATTGTCACTAAAAATTTTCAGTAAAAATGTTCAGTAAAAATGTTCAGTAAAAATTTTCAGTAAAAATTTTCAGTAAAAATTTTCAGTAAAAATTTTCAGTAAAAATTTTCAGTAAAAATTTTCAGTAAAAATTTTCAGTAAAAATTTTCAGTAAAAATTTTCAGTATAAATTTTCAGTATAAATTTTCAGTATAAATTTTCAGTAATAATTTTTAGTAAAAATGTTCAGTTAAAATTTTCACTTAAAATTATCACTTAAAATTGTCACTAAAAATTTTCAGTAAAAATTGTCGGTAATAATTATCAGTAAAAATTTTCAGTAAAAATTTTCAGTAAAAATTTTCAGTAAAAATTTTCATGAAGAATTTTCAGTAAGAATTTTCTGTAAAAATTTTCAGTAAAAACTTTTGTAAAAATTTTCAGTAAAAATTTTCAGTAAAAATTTTCAGTAAAAATTTTCAGTAAAAACTTTCAGTAAAAATTTTCAGTAAAAACTTTCAGTAAAAATTTTCAGTAAAAATTTTCAGTAAAAATTTTCAGTAAAAATTTTCAGTAAAAATTTTCAGTAAAAATTGTCAGTAAAAATTTTCAGTAAAAATTTTCAGTAAAAATTTTCAGTAAAAATTTTCAGTAAAAATTTTCAGTAAAAATTTTCAGTAAAAACTTTTGTAAAAATTTTCAGTAAAAATTTTCAATAAAAATGTTCAGTAAAAATTTTCAGTAAAAACTTTCAGTAAAAATTTTCAGTAAAAATTTTCTGTAAAAATTTTCAGTAAAAATTTTCAGTAAAAACTTTTGTAAAAATTTTCAGTAAAAATTTTCAATAAAAATGTTCAGTAAAAATTTTCAGTAAAAACTTTCAGTAAAAATTTTCAGTAAAAATTTTCAGTATAAATTTTCAGTATAAATTTTCAGTATAAATTTTCAGTAATAATTTTTAGTAAAAATGTTCAGTTAAAATTTTCACTTAAAATTATCACTTAAAATTGTCACTAAAAATTTTCAGTAAAAATTGTCGGTAATAATTATCAGTAAAAATTTTCAGTAAAAATTTTCAGTAAAAATTTTCATGAAGAATTTTCAGTAAGAATTTTCTGTAAAAATTTTCAGTAAAAATTTTCAGTAAAAACTTTTGTAAAAATTTTCAGTAAAAATTTTCAATAAAAATGTTCAGTAAAAATTTTCAGTAAAAACTTTCAGTAAAAATTTTCAGTAAAAATTTTCAGTAAAAATTTTCAGTAAAAATTTTCAGTAAAAATTTTCAGTAAAAATTTTCAGTAAAAATTTTCAGTAAAAATTTTCAGTAAAAATTTTCAGTAAAAATTTTCAGTAAAAATTTTCAGTAAAAATTTTCAGTAAAAATTTTCAGTAAAAATTTTCAGTAAAAATTTTCAGTAAAAATTTTCAGTAAAAATTTTCAGTAAAAATTTTCAGTAAAAATTTTCAGTAAAAATTTTCAGTAAAAATTTTCAGTAAAAATTTTCAGTAAAAACTTTTGTAAAAATTTTCAGTAAAAATTTATAATAAACATTTTTTAGTAAGAATTTAATATAAAATTTTTCAGTAAAAGTTATTTTCAGTAAAAGTTTTCAGTAAAAATTTTCAGTAAAAATTTTCAGTAAAAATTTTCAATAAAAATTTTCATTAAAAATTTTCAGTAAGAATTTTCATAAACATTTTCAGTATAAATTTTCAGTAAAAATTTTCAGTATAAATTTTCAGTAAAAATTTTCAGTTAAAATTTTCAATAAAAATTTTCAGTAAAAATTATTTTCAGAAAAAGTTTTCAGTAAAAATTATTTTCAGTAAAAATTTTCAGTAAAAATTTTCAATAAAAATTTTCATTAAGAATTTTCAGTAAGAATTTTCAGTAAGAATTTTCAGTAAAAATTTTCAGTAAAAATTTTCAGTAAAAACTTTTTCAGTAAAAATTTTCAGTAAAAACTTTTTCAGTAAACATTTCCAGTAAAAATTTCCAGTAAAAACGTCTGGGTCATTTGAATAAAAAATTTTTTATTCAAATGACCCAGACGTTTTCCTAGACTCGGTCCGTTGCAGGTAATTTTTAATATATTTTCGCATAATTCAGGGTGTTATTCGTTTTTAAATACTCTAAAGTTTGAGGATTGGCTACAGAAATGTACAAGAAAATGTCCAGCGGAGTAAAATCGCACTATCTTGGAGGCCTATTGATGCCATCGGATCTCGAAATTACACGGCCTGGAAACTGCTCGGGCAATTAACCCACCAAACAGCAAGTGTTAAATTTTTAAGTGCAGGGCAAAAATAGTCGGTTATCATATGGTCATGGGGCTTAGAATTGATGGTAACGGTCTCTTCTTATTCATTTTCAAAAAAATATGACATCTTGTGCCCAAAATGCATAACAGACAGTTGTATAATAGCTTCTCCCTAGTCACTTATGGGTTTTTAGAGCTCCATATATGTGTATGACAAATTTGCATACTGTCGTAACCTCTGAGCGAGAAATGAGTCTTATCTCTGAAGAAAATCGTTGTTGTTGTTAAAGCGCGAAAAGTGGCTACAGCAGAATCACCACTTTTGGAGTGTTTTTAAACGATCCAAAATGTAAAATGGCGTACCTTAAACTAAACAAACTCCAAACTGTATGATATATACACGTATGTTTGAGAATTGTCAAATGCGGAGGATGTAACATACTTTCCAAAATACGAAATGAATAACCTCTTAGAAAATAAATAAACCAATAAGAGAGTAAACAAGTCCTTGCACAATTTTTTCGAAATGTTACAATAGCGGCTCGAAAGCTTATCGAATACACACACTAACTCCATCTATAAGAACAATTTGCAAAGAATACAGTTTAATCGGAGAACAAAAAATGAATGAAAACATTTTTTTGCACATTATTGACTCTGGTCAGTGTCATATTCGTTCTTCTTTAACACTTTGATTGAATTATTGATTTAAGATTGGAAATTGTTTCTATTCTTCGATTTTGACAAAGAAACAAAAACGAAAACAAATTTTTTTTTTTTGAAAATTATTTTTTCTTTCTCCTCTTATTATTTGGGTCTAATTATGTTCTTGTTGCTGACCCAATCCTAGGAATGATTTGTTATAAAATGAGTGCAAACAAAACATTTGCCAAAATACAAGTGGGAATCGTCTGGAATTTATTACTACATAAATAAATTCATATGTAATTATTCGTGAAGGATTGTATTTTTACAAAAAAAAGTACCAGTTCGGTTAATTTGTATATGGCGATAATTATGTTTTTATATTTTTATACTACAATAACATTTTGGAAATTTTTTTTTTCTATTAAATCATATAACTAAAAATGAGCATTAAATAATAATTGAATAGAAAATATTGTAAATTATTAAGCATAATTATTTATAAATAATAGAATTTCTTTATTTCCACTGAAATATAAAGAAATGCTGAGATACTTATGGCAAGGCTAGATAAATGCTCGTAGATTATTTGGGGTTTGTTAACATGTGTGTTCCACCATTTAACTGATAATGAATTTGTGTAGCAGTAGAGCAGTATATCTATCTATGTATGTATATGGGCATGTTTTTGAAATCGCGTAAATACATCCGTACTAATAAGATTGGCATGAATTTTTTGTATGGATGGATGGTATGCGTGCGGAGCAATATTTCATCACGGTTTCGAAAGCTGGTGCACGATTTAGCCGCATGATTTTTCAGCCCAAACAAAACTCTTTTCGCGGAATGTGTGCATGACGATGTAAACAGTGCCCAAATTTTTGATTTCGTCATTTGTTTATGAACTTTTCTGCATTTATGGGGGGATTTTCTACGAATCGGTTTTTTTTCTTTCTATCTTTGTTTGTTTCTGTAAGCGGAATTACATTTTGTTTTTCCATTTACTAACTTTGGGAATTGCTTCCACGAGCGGATAGGCATACATAACATAATATAGTATAAACGTATTTCTGTTTTGTATATGTTTATATGTATGGTAATTTTGTGAACCAGTGAAAGGAGGTAGTACGGCCTCCAGGGCATTTGGCGAAAGGTAGAAGATTTTCATGAATAATTTTCATCAATAACAAAATTTTCGACAAAGGGTGTAGCTGCGGTAGAAGAAGAAACATTAAAAACCAAAAAAAAAAGAAAAGATTATTTTGCTAATAAAACTGCTTTTTTGTGTATAATATTTTATATTTTTGTTTATTTCAATGTCACAGAACTTGTTCCATTGCGTTTCTGCGTGTCTGCTGCGGTTTGACGGAAACAGTCTGTCCAGTAAGTTGATCGTGCAGTTATATTGTCGGCACAAGTTTTTGTTATCATATTCAATTTGCGTGCCAAATACCATATTCCGTAGTACTACTACTGGTGTACAGTTATTGGTTATATCGCGGGATTTCCATATATTGCTGTTGTCTCTACTGTTGGCATTGTGTGTTTTGAGTTTGCATTGTTTGTAGTGTAATCGCAAAGAGATGGCTGTCCTCACTGGGTTACTGACTGCTCGAGTTTCGTTCTTGTTTTTCGGCCTCGATGCGAACGTGGGGCATTGTTGTGATGTTGAACTTTGCCAAAAATAAATTTATACGCTTCTCCTTGTAATTCCCATCGAGAATTGGCCGCTCTCAATGCTGGTCTGTATCATTTAGTAGGCAAGTGTTTTTCTTTCATATACGAGTATACAGACAAAACTATATCTGTTCGATCGGGGCCCACATTTGCCAGATCTGATCTATATTTACTGAGTATGAGCTTGATATTATATGAGCTAATTACGTATTAGATCATGTTATTTTATAATTTCTTTAAAGGGAAGTTTAAGTTTCGTTTAGAGTATATTATAAGTTTTTCATAAATATTTGAGGACCTTTTTATCTGAATTTAGCATTTGTGTTAATTTTCAGCTAAAATTTTGCAAGTAAATCTATCAGTAAATATTTGACAGTTTAAATTTTTTTAATAACAAAATTGTCAGTAAAAATTGGTCAGTAAAAATTTGTTAGTAAGAATTCTCATTAAAAAATTTTCATTAAAAATACAGTATTTGTCAGTAAAAATTTGCCAATAAAAATTTGTCAGTAAAAATTTGTCAGTAAAAATCTGTCTGTAAAAATTTGTTATTAAAATGTTCATTAAAAATTTGTCTATCAAAATTTGTCAGTAAAAATTCTCCTTAAAAACTTGTCAGTAAAAATTTGTCAGTTAAAATTTGCCAGTAAAATTTGTCAGTAAAAATTTGCCAGTAAAAATTTGCTAGTTAAAATTTGTCAGTAAAAATACTCATTAAAAACTTGTCAGTAAAAATTTGTCAGTTAAAATTTGTCAGGAAAATTTGTCAGTAAACATTTGCCAATAAAAATTTGCTAGTTAAAATTTGTCAGTAAAATTTATCATTAAAAACTTGTCAGTAAAAATTTGTCAGTTAAAATTTGTCAGTAAAATTTGTCAGTTAAAATTTGTCAGTGAAAGTTTTAGTAAAAATATTAACTACAAATTTTCAATATAAGTTATTCAGTAAAAATTTGGCTGTTAAAATTTGTCAGTAAAAATTTATCAGTTAAAATTTGTCAGTAAAAATTCTCCTTAAAAATTTGTCAGTTAAAATTTGTCCGTAAAATTTATCATTAAAAACTTGTCAGTAAAAATTTGTCAGTTAAGATTTGTCAGTAAAATTTGCCAGTTAAGATTTGTCAGTAAAATTTGTCAGTTAAAATTTGTCAGTGAAAGTTTTAGTAAAAATATTAACTACAAATTTTCAATATAAGTTAATCAGTAAAAATTTGCCTGTTAAAATTTGTCAGTTAAAATTTGTCAGTAAAAATTCTCATTAAAAACTTGTTAGTAAAAATTTGTCTGTAAAAATTTGTCAGTAAAAATTCTCCTTAAAAACTTGTCAGTAAAAATTTTTCAGTTAAAATTTGTCAGTAAAATTTGTTAGTAAAATATTTACCAATAAAAATTTGCTAGTTAAAATTTGTCAGTTAAAATACTCATTAAAAAGTTGTCAGTAAAAATTTATCAGTAAAAATTTGTCAGTAAAAATTTGTCAGTAAATATTTGTCTGCAAAAATTTGTCAGTGAAAATTAGCATTAAAAATATGTCAGTAAAAATGTGTCAGTTAAATTTACCAGTAAAAATTTGTCAGTTAAAATTTGCCAGTAAAAATTCTCATTAAAAATTTGTCAATAATATTTTTCAGTAAAAATTTGGCTGTAAAAATTTGTCAGTAAAAATTTATCATTTAAAATTTGTCAGTAAAAATTTGTCTGCAAAAATTTGTTAGTAAAAATTCTCATTAAAAATTTGTCAGTAATAATTTTTCAGTAAAAATTTTAAAGTAAAAATTTGTCAGTAAAAATTTATCAGTTAAAATTTATCAGTCAAAATTCTCATTAAAAATGTTCAAAAAAAATTCCAATAAACATTTTCAATAAAAACTTGTTAACAAAAATTTCTCAGCAAAAATTTATCAGTAAAAAATTGCAGAAAAGTTTTTCAGTTTATTTTTTAAAATTGTACAATTTAAAAGAAACTTCGCAACTTTGATAACAATGATAAGTTTTTGTAATTCTAAGAATTTATTTGAAAATAGAATATTGAAGAAAAACTCTTTCGCACTCATAGTTTGGTTTCGCAATACGTGAGAAATTCTGCTTTATATATTATATATTTAGGTGTGTTTGGATAAGCCAATAATTTAGATTAATTTTTAATGTTTATATAATTTATAAAAGCAGTTTCATTGGATAATAAAAGACTACTTAGATTTAATATAAAAAATACATTTAATAATTAATTAATAGAAAGAGGAGAAATTAAAGTTCTTCAAACCAAGTTTGCAATAGTTTTCACAGTATACCCGAGCATTATTGAATGGGCTTGGCCGGACTACATGACAAGTACGGACGTGCTTACTTCGCGGAAAGTTCGCTTATGGATGAAGTGGAACCTACTAACACTACTAAATGGAGCTGAGCCCCATTGTTTTCGATTTTGAACACGCTCTTTTTATACACCTGGCCGCTGACCTAAGTAGCAAGTAGATTACACGCCCAGTCCTCTAAACCGCTTTCATGCAAATGCGATAGTATTGGCGCATGCTTACATCAGAATCTGTGCTGTCGAGTAGGTGACTTAACATAATAAAGGAAGATGCTTTGCGCAGTTGTGGCGACACAAGCTTTTCAGCTTGTTGACTGACGTCATTCAAATACGAGTACACGCGTTTTGCTTAGCAAATGAGCAAATGACTCAGAATCCCCGATAATGCCGCCGTCTATTCGCATACATGATCTGAACTGAAAGTGTGTTTGTTTATCACTCGTTGGGGCGTGTTAGCCGAAAGCGGACTTTTCTTTTTCACAAGCATCCGGATTTCATCGCATTATCAGTCATTCGGCTTATGTGTGACCACAATCGTATGTCTGTAAATAAATTTTTCAATCGTTGTGATTACAAACTCCCAAGAGAAAAAGTACAATTCCACTGGCAATAATATCTCTCCACGATCTGTTTAATTTGCAGCTTGAACTAAGGTCCAATGAGCCATGTTCGTTGTTCATGTTAAAATTTATAAATTCTGATATGAAAAAATAAACTAATGCGAAATTCAACTAGCTTTTAAGTCACACTGTTAATCTGACGCTTTTAGTTATTATTTGTCATAGTTTGTTTGACTTTTATTTTTCGACAAAATACTGAAGGTACGAGGGCAAGTCAATGAGAACTTACAAAATTACAGAGATGGCGGTCTTAGTATTAGAGCAATTATATTTCCGATGCGTACCATCTCTCAGTAGACTGCCATCAAAATTTCAGTCATATTCACGAAGAATTTTACACGAAAAATTCACCATGAAAAAAAATGTCGGCAAGGTGGCTGCCGCGTTTTTTCACTGTGGAAAACGAACGCAATCGTGTTGTCGATACAATGGCTTGTTTGTCGCTCTTCCGTCGCAATCCTGACTAATTTCTGCGTCGATATATGTATAACTATTGATGAAACGTAGATACACAATTACAATCTAGAGACGAAAGAACTTAATTTGCTAGCGATCCGGTCCCAAGGAAGGCGAAGGCGGGAATTCAGTTGGTAACGTGATGACCACGGTTTTTTCAGATGCACATGGAAGCATCTACATCAACTACTTGGAAAAAGGACGAACGATAAATGCAGTATTCAATGCATCGTTATTGGATCGGTTGAGCGAAGAAATCATTCAACAAGTACTTAGCCTCACCGCCCGATGGAACTGCTGTCACAAAAAAAACCATCGTGCAGTACATTCTTTTAGTAGCCTACTGTCAAAGTTTTCCAGTCGATTCCCTTCATTAGTTTTGTTTTGAGAGCCTTTGAAAGCGAGCGTGTCGGTCGGTTGCACAAAAATGGAAAAAGAACAATATCGTTCGGTGATTAGATTCTTGTTTTTGGAAGGGAAAACGCGCAGCGAAATCAAAGATCGCTTGGATGCTGTGTATGGTGACTCTTCTCCTTCGATGGCGACCGTGAAGAATTGGTTCAACGAGTTTGTTCGTGGCCGCACGTCGGTTTTTGATGAGCCACGCCCAGGTGCCCCGAAAACGGCTGCTACGGAGGAAAACGTTAAAAAAGTCCACGATCTCGTGTTGGCAGACCGTCGATTGAAGGTTCACGAAATAGCTGAACTGTGGGCATCGCAGTAGGAACGGTGCATCATATTCTACACGAAGAACTGGGCCGCGTTTGCTCACACCGGAAAACAAGCGCTACCGTGAGACCACATCGGCGATGTGTTTGGCGCTGTTTCAGCGCAATCCAGCGGAGTTCTTGCGTCGTTTCGTGACCGTCGACGAAACATGGATTCACTGGTACACACCAGAGACCAAGGAACAGTCGAAACAGTGGACTTCACCCGGCGAACGTGCTCCGAAGAAGGCGAAGACTGTTCGATCGGCCGGAAAGGTGATGGCCACCGTTTTCTGGGATTCACAAGGTGTGATCCACATCGATTATCTCGAGGAGGGTAAAACAATCACGGGGCGCTACTATGCTGACTTATTGGGCCGATTTGACGTCGAATTGAAGAAAAAGCGGCCCCGCTTTGCGAAGAAAAAGTGCTGTTCCACCACGACAACGCGCCGGCTCACACCTCCGCCGTCGCCATGGCCAAATTGGTCGAATTGCGCTACGAATTGCTGCCCCATCCACCGTACTCTCCAGATTTGGCCCCCTGTGACTACTTTTTGTTTCCAAACCTGAAAAAATCACTCGCCGGGAATAGATTTGGGTCGAATGAGGAGGCCATCGTCGCCACGGAGGCCTATTTTGCTTCCCTCGAGAAAATGTATTTTTTGGACGGGTTAAAAAAGTTAGAGCATCGCTGGGCCAAGTGTATCGAGCTTGAAGGAGATTATGTGGAAAAATAAATTGCCACCTTTCCAAAATTTTCGTTTTTCTTTTGTAGGCTAAGTACTTGTTGAATGACCCTCGTAAGTACTTATCGACCCACCCTCGTACCATCAGAAATGTTTTTAATTTTCCAACACAATATCTGTACCATTTCCGAGATATTTTATCGTGTCTTTTTATGGTCGGAACAGATCGCGTTTTTTCATGTCATTATATCGATCAACATCATTTGCAACAAACAATTGGTCGAAAACATAGAAAATTTCTACATTTTTAACGCATTTTCTAGAGGAACTGCAAATGCTATCAACAAAAGCAAACCTTCGTTAGCTATTTGAGACCGAACTAAAGAAGAGGGCAGGCAAGATTTAATACTAATTGTATTATCGGTATAGGAACACATAGAGATATTCGAAATGGATCCTTTTTAACTGTGAAGGTACTGTTCATATCGTCAAAATTACAATACAAAAATTTTGGGGAAGATTTCAATAAGAGAAATTTTTTGACTGTGAAACCTTCACACACCCTCTTTACTACTACTATAACAGGTATTTCAAATATTTCCCAAATTGAAAGTGCTAACTGGAAATGTCCAGATAATCAAAATTTATTTATATAATTCTCGGTCACTTTTATATATCAACTAACTCTCTTGGATAGTCTAATCAATTCTGTACTCACATGCTATATTGTTCGAGACCGCAATAGTCACTTCAAATGATAAGAAAAGTATTATTTTCAGACAATTTCAATCATTTGGAAATAGAAATATTTATTCAGACAATTAACAGAGAATTCCAGTTTTTCATAAAATTGTTTTTTTTTTTTAAATTTCATTACGATGTTGCGTCGTATTGTAAATGAATAAATAAAATATCAACTACTGCTAAACAAATTGATCATTCATTATATGTACATGTATGTATTTATGGTAGTATGCGTTTATTTCGTCTATTAATAGAGTACAATAATCTCATACTTTGAGTAGAAATTGACAATTTTAATCAGGACTTTTATTATTTATAACTTATTTCACATTAGTTTGTTAAGTTATTTTGTTAAAAATTTTGAAATTCCTTTTGATACAATAAAACATTTCCAAAATATTTGTAAGTAAATAGATTGAACAGAATTTTTGGTTTCAATTTATTTATACATATTTTTTATTGTATATATGAACGAGTATTATTGGAATAAATTAGTAAAGTTTTCTCCGTCTTATTAAAATTGAACTTTTTTTTTCTGAAATAATCTAATAGAAAAAATTGCGTAGTAGAAATTATATAGATATTTTTATTATATTTTGCTAATCAAATTTTTAGTTAAAAATGGATATTTTTTTTTAAAAATATCGATAAATGGGACATGTGGAGAATCTTAATATAATCTGAAAAATAACTGAATAAATAAATATACAATAATTTTGTAAGTTTAATTTATAATTTTAATTGGTGCATTTTTTTTACGATCTAAAATTATTCCAAAATAACAGGCAAATTTTTTATACTCGCGTAACAGTTACCAGGACACAAGAGAGAGTAGTAAACATCCATTGATGCTTCCCTACTTCCATCTGTGTTTTAATTCCTGAACTTAGGAAATATTGTGGCCAGTATCATTTAAAGGGGGGGCTATGTATGTTTTCGTGGAGGGAAAGTGATAAAAATTCTTTTAAAAGAGGATTGATATTGGGTGACAGTCCACTGGGGCATTTTTTATAACGAATAATAGACAATTTACGAACGAAAGCAACAATAAAGAAAAGTTGTGACTCCCACAGTTCAATTTCGTATTTCCATATGGGTTTTATTACTTTATTGTGTATATATTATTTTAGTCAACTGTCATTTTGATGTGTGGGTTTCACATCAAACGTTTATTAATACGAGTATACAGCCTTAAGTAACGTACCTGATTCTATTGTGGCACAAAGAGTAAAAGTAAAATAAACACTATTTCGTTCGTTTACTTTCATTCTACATTTTCTATACCATTTTTGTAGAGAATATGGTTTATATATACAATATATGATAGGAAGTCATTGGAAGGAATATCGTGGGATAAATATTATACAGAAAATAGGTAAGGAATACTACCCTAAGGGATACCAGCGAGGATAAGGAAAAATATCTTTCGGAGAGGTAGGATATGATGATAAAAAAATAAGAGAAAGCGGGCGATTTTTACTGTTATGCTCAAGAATGGTAATAACAATATACTCGTAAATTTGCGATCGTTTGTATTATGGAGAATTTTCAAAATATACGAAAATGAAAAGGTGCGGACTGCCAATTTACTTGATTGAAACTATTGGATTTTTACAAAATTATGTCAAAGTTAATCAGATCATAGGCGGGGAGGTTTTTTTTTGCTCAACAAAGGTTTTGTATAAAGTGCTTAACTTTAGAAATGGTAAAGTACTTGGGAGGAGCATCTATTTGTTTCATTTAAAAGTAATTTGTTGAAAATTTTATTACAAATCCTGTTTATTTCTTTGTTAATAATAAAAAGTTCTGGAAATATTTAATTTGCGTAGTTGGAATTGTAAATAAAAAGTATATCATATTTCGTTTTTAGTTTTTTTTTTTTTGCTGTTTTTATCTTTTTTGTTCTTAAAAAAAATAGTACATCTGCACGTTTAGGTTTCTGCACAATAAATTCAACATGGATCTGTCCGTATTTGCATATATTCTGCACGTGCTACAAAGACGTCAGAGAATTTTTAAGAATTTATTAATTGTTAGTCCACCTTTGCAAGTACTTGCGTATATGCGTCAAACTGTGCTTGTCAGAATAGGAATAGTAACCGGAACGAAGGATAGCATCCTTACAGATTGTCGTCATTCCACCTATCATCCATGTTATCGACTGTCATTTACTTTCCAATTCATTTAATTTCCAGTTAGCAAAATAAGATATTCAATTATGAATAGGCCACTGTTAGATATTATTTTGAGCATTTACGAATATGTATGTACCTGCGATTTTATTTGCACGAAGAATTTATGGTAATTCTTTACTATGACATATTTCCTTTCATACGCCAAGTACAACGTATAAAAAAAATATGAAGTTGACGTGTAAAATTTGGAAATTCAATCAGTTTGATTATGATTTGCGTAAAGAAAATAAATTCGAGGGAAAGTAAGACAACCACCCCACATTAATCGTGCGACATTAGGGCCCATCTTTCACCCACTTACTTTTCGTGTTTCATATTTACGTCGCTGGACTGTCTGATGTTTGTTGTAATATTTGGACTACACGATTCTGACAAGGCCCTTCATATTTATTAGTACACTGCAGCCAATGCTCCGACGCTATTCAGGGACTTACGTGATGAGCCAAAAAGCAGTAGCCAAGCTGCTGTGAATGGAAAATTCTTAATAAACGTTATACAACGAAAAGGCAAGACACCAACTGATTACACATAAACAATTGGTGTAGAAAGGGGTGCGGAGCGGAAGTGTTAGCAGCAGGCGATACTCGAGCAACGACATTATTTCTGCGTATACATACACTTGGATAAAGAGCGTAGAGCGGAGCGGTGTGCTGTAATGACGGCAAACGTCAACAGCAAACAGCAACAGACCCTTGAACTGTTCACGTGAACACTTCGAGCTGTCCATGCGGTAAGCGCGTGAACAACAAATCCGCCACTTCTGATTGGTCAAAGATGAAAACGAGCCTCCTTTATTTGCGCTTCGCAATTGAAAACATTTCGGCCTTATGACAAAACATATTTCGTTACCATGTGTGCGTTGTATGTATAGCTACATCGTGTACGGATAGGAAAATGTCCGAATTCAAGGCAGATTTGGAGTAAAATCATTAAATAAACCCTGAGAATTTTGCGAGAATGTATGTGATTTAAATTATATACGTATGAGCTTGCGATAATAAATAAATACGTGGGCGTAGTGCAAAAAGAGGTTTGAATTTAGTTACTGCTCGCTCAGTGTCGAAACGTAAATCCCATACAGGGTAACTATGCTTTATTATTTGAAATTATTTTATTGATATTATTTCAAAAAATAATATACAAAATATAATAAATAAAAGTGATTTATAAAATATAAATGCTAAAAATATTAAGAGATTCTTAAATATAGACAGTACAATTATGTAATGAATTTTTAAAATTTTTCCATTTTTATATCTGTTATGAACTCTTTTTCTTATAAGAAAATACAAAATTTTAATAGTTTTTCTACAAATCTTTAGCAAAAAATGTTCTTTCGAATAAAAAGTTTTCTTTATTTAACACCCGTTAACTTTATGTTAAATTCGTACCAACACTAATATAGCGTAGGCAAATACTAACAAACAGGTGTACCCACACACAAGCTCACTTATGCTTGGTACAGTAGGACAACGAAACTGGTAGTACATTCTTTTTTCGCCGTAATCAAATCGTCATTCTTAGTTGAAATATAGAGTGTGTTGCACGGACGAGTTATTCGTTGCAATTTTAAAGTGAAGTCGGTAGTTTCCTATAAAGAATAATTAATAATTATAATAAAAATAAAAATAAACGTTTAATTTTCTATTAAGACTGAATTAATGTGTTATTTAATTAGTGAATTTAATAAAACCAGTGCATTTTAAATCAAAGAAAATAAATTCTCCAAATAATAAAAAAGCAAAAGAATATTATCAAAATGAATTTTAGTGAAATATTACCATCGCCACCAGCAACACCTCCTCTAAATTATGAGGATAATGTAAGTAAAAATTAGAATAAATAGTTTTGTGTTTTTTTACCATACTAAATCTATAAAAAAGAATAATATTTTCCATGAAATTTTATAAAAATTTATTTCGTTAAAAGATTTTAAAAAATATCCGAATTTAATCCAAGTAAATTTATCTGAAATATGAAAATAAATAAAAAATTCACGCATAAATATATTATATTTCAAGTTGAGGTGTTTATTTCGAGCAAAAAAAAAAACAACATATTTTTACGATTTTCAAAAAGTATAATAAAAATATTTCGTGATGTTCATTTCAATTTTTATATAAAAATATTAAGGATGATTTTTTTAACAGTTTTAAAAATAAAATAACAAAAAAGAAAATTTTTTGATGAAAATTCAGTAGAAGAAAAAAAAACTTAATAGATTGAGACGAAGTAATAGAAAAAAGAAAAAAATTAGGCTGTGAATAAACGAATGAGAACTAAGCAAAGAAAATTACCTACCCGTCCATACGTCTTTTCTTGTCACGCTTTCGTAATTTGTGAAAACAATCATTTTCTATTTCATTCGAACATATTGAATCATCCTCTGATCACGCAGTGTACACTCAACTATCAGCTGGTGTTCACGTGAACACTTTGTCACGAATTCGACTCATGCATGCCGTTCCGTTTCGATGTTTTTCTGCCACAACATATTTTGTTTTTTTTCTTTTCTTTTTCGGGTATTTTTCTTTCAGTTTTTTTTTCTCGTTACGGTTGTGTTCATATTTTCATTGACATGATAGTATTTGCTCGTACTCAGTTTGTCTTTTTCTGTTTTATTGCACTCAAATATGGACAAGCCTTTCAATTGCGTATCGAAAAGAGAGTTTATGCCTGCTTTTGAACAAAGGAAACTGTACTGCTGGTTGGAGCAGACGTCATATACCTCCTCCCACTGAACCTTTTTTTTTTTTTTTACTATTTTATCCTTACTAATTATTTTTATTTTATTTTTTCTTTAATATTTATATTTTAGTTGTTGATGATACAATGTGAATATAGTTTTTTTTTTTTTTGTTACTCTGTTTCCGTCTCCTTATTAAAAACTTGTACTCTTTTATGATATTTGATTTCTTCTTGTTTCTACTCGTTTCTTCCATACCTCATTGGTTGACCTCATTGATTTAATTGCATTCCTTGCCTCTGGTGTGTGCGATATTCGATTTTGTACGAATTCGATTGTCCCAGGTGGGCAGAGGGTTAAGGAAGTAAACACGCGCAAACTAACACACTCTTGTTGCTCGCTGTTAGCCTAGGCGGTGATGTACGAACAGTAAGTGTGAATGTAGAAGATTAAGAGAATGATTGTGAACACAGGGGAGTGTTGAGAAGGCAAGCCTCTTCATTTATTGATGACGTAGTATTTCAATGCCGTTGTAAAACTGCTCAGTCGCCGTTGTCGTCATTGTGACGAATAATTTTCCCTACATGAAAGCTTTTGCAAAGTTTCAACTTTGAATTAAACTTTTTTAGCAATTGCACATTTTTTAATGTTTAAATACTTCTGAAGAACAACTGAAAAAATTATAAAGCTAATTCACAGATTGGATTTAATAACATTTAAAATGTTCGGTGGAACAATTTTAATGGAAAATTTTATTGTTTTTTTTTTTTTTTTTTGAAATTTGAATTAAGATTACTTTAATTAAATTATAAATATGGAGAATTTATCGATTATAATGAAAATATTTTTATTCTTTTTAAACAGGATAAAACTATAAATTTGGAATTGAGTCTTAAGAGATTACATAGTGATGAATCGATTAAAGGCATAATAACGCCAAATCATTCCGATTCTGAAAATGAAATTGACTATCCACCACGTAAACGGTCTAGATTCTTATTAGACTATGCATTTGAAAAAGTTAGAACGGCAAGGTCACAATCTCTAACACCACCGCCGGAAGATAAATTCAGTAATTACTCTGGAGATGAGTTATCCAGAGCATCAGTTGACGATGTTGCTGACGCAACTGGATTAGTAATAACACCAACCACAATCCCAGTAAATCAAAATCGTCGAGCAAGTGTTATTATGCATGTTAGTCGTAATGGTATATGTTCAATATCAGAAAATTCATGCGACAGTGTAGATTCAGAACATTCCGAATATGACCATATTAATTTATTTCGTCGCTTCAAATATAAAATGGGAAAAAATTCGTTTAGTGGATCGATTAAAAGTGATGAGATCAAAGATAATGAAATAATTAGTAAAAATTGTACTGAAACAGCAACAACAACAATCCAGAATGTTAACAGCCGAAAGTTTGCAGAAATAAGAAGAGATGGGCATTTTTCGGAGATTCCTTTAGTTATAAACAGCAGTATTAATAAAGAAAATAGTATGAATACAGATACAGAAACGCAAGCACTAATAGCTCCAGTAAATGCGTTAAGAATACCTGCCCATCCAAATATATTCACATCTGCAACATTGCCTGCAGTAGTACCGCCACCTATTGGAACCGTGCTCAGTGTGAATGCTAATCATACAAAAAAAACCCAATACCAAATGATTGCACCAAAAAGTATCTATTGTATCGGGACAAGTTCAGGCGTTTCACAAACTGCTACAACAGCATTAGCAGCAACAAACCTTCAAAATATCAGTACCACTAACAAAATAGGATTGGTTGGATCACATCAATCGGCCAACATAATTTCAACGCAATTTCTTCTCATAAATCCCGCGAATGGAACGACTGCAGTAGCAGCAACAGCCGCTTTGCCTCATCATCAGCAACAACAACAACAAGCGGTCTCAAGTTCAACAAATCAAAAGCGGGCAGTAGAGCGGAAGCGAGTGTACGAATGCCAGCATCCAAATTGTGGAAAAAATTATTTCAAATCGAGTCATTTGAAGGCACATCAACGTGTACATACTGGGGAGCGGCCATTCATTTGCAAATGGGCTAACTGTGATCGACGATTTTGCCGTTCGGATGAACTTTCCAGACATAAACGTACTCACACTGGTGAGAAGAAATTCGTCTGTCATGTTTGCCAAAAAAAATTCATGCGCAGCGATCATTTATCCAAACACGTTAAACGTCATGAAAAAGATAAACAATCACCAACAGTATCCTCGACAACATCATCGCCATTATCTTTGTCGCAGTCATCTACATCTTCGCTCTCTTCAGGATCTCTAATGGCAGTCGCTACTGGAAGTACTACCATTAACGGACAACCATCCTTTATTCAATTCCGACCAATAATTCCAGCAACTACTGCCTCTGGATTACAATTACAAATTTCCTCCAGTTCAGCTTCAACATCCACCCTTGGCTGTACTACAGTATGTGAAAAATCAAATACCAAATTTCCCGTACATATTCTAAGCAAAAGTGTCCACTAAAAAAAAAAAGATTTATTCCGCTCCAAGGAATAAATACAAACAATTAATAGAAGAAGAGACAAATATTTAATTTATGTAAAACGTATTAAAAATATGATTTGAAGAGAAAAATCAAGAGTAACAAAAAATGGACAGGATAAGAATAAAAGCTAAGATGATAATATGAATTTTTAGCATACCATATTTTCCTTTAAGGGATACTCTTTATAATTTGAGTCAAGGAAAAAATGTCTTCAAATATGAAATAAACTAGAAGAAATATCATATGTAGTAAAATAAACATCTTCTTTTATATAAAAAATTTAATCTGTGATAAATATTATTATTATAAAAAAATACAATTACAAATATATTATGATTAATTTTAAAAATTATTTATTTTATTATTTCTATTACTATTATTACTTGTGCAACTATCATATGCACGCCCTAATCTATCACATGTTCACACATCAATGTAAATCTATTTGTACGGAAAACCTAATCTTTGTAAATTCTCTTATCCTTAAGCATAAATATTTATAAAAATGTTAAAAAAAGATAATTAGAAAAAGCCACTTTGAAAACATTAAACTTCACAAAACAAAGAACATTTAAACAAAATGGAAAAAATATGATAGATTGAAGAAAAAATAATTGTTTTATTTCCTAGGAAATTCCCTAAATTTTCTTTCAAATTTCCTGTAATAAAAAATTATGTTATTATTGAATTTTTTCTGATTTTCGGCGCAGGGACTGGACATTTTACAGATATTTTCTACTAAATAATTGAATTTTTTCGGCGCAGGGATGTATATAAAGAGATTTGTGGAAGAAAACGTACAAATATATTGGAGAAATTTTCCCGTTTGGGGATTCCTGCGTTTTTTACAGAAATTTTTGGACTGGACATTTTACAGAGATTTTCTACTAAAATATTTTACATTTATTTTTAACTGAAAAATTTGATAAGAATTTGGTACCGAAAATTTTTACATATTCTAGTACAATTTTTCAGGAATGTTCCGATGAAGAAATGTCAGTACTATATTAATTTTACTTGTTATTTGGCAGTAATTGACTATTCAAAGTTTTTTCGAACACATTTTATTTCAAATGTCACTAAGAGTATTTATTTATAACTTATGGATAGGAAAAAAAATAATCTAAAAGAAGAGAAAATGTTTTCGATCAATTTCGCAGCCGGTTTTGCTTACATCAATCGGAAGCGGGTTTATAAAATTTCATTTTCCACAATAATAAATCAAAGAACTTCGAAAATTGTGACGGAATACAATCGTAAATTGTTTGCAAATTAAGAGAAATTTCAAAGGATTACTAAACTACATGTACGGAGAAGGTGCACACTTATTTCAAATGGAATTTAACACCGAAGATGACGGATTCAGCGTATCAGATAAATCTTCAGTACTGTGCCTAAATGATGACTGTTTGTTGGAGATTTTGTCATATCTGCCACTTTTAGATCAAGTTGAATTCTCACTTGTGTGTCGACGATTTCAAAGTATCGCATTCAGTTTATTTTCAAAAGATCCACTGGTTGATTCTTCCGATTATAACAAGTATAATAAGGAACAGTTACGGAAAATATTTTTAGTAATTGGACCATTTAAGACGCATATCACTCTTTATTTGAATTTACCCTTATTGCAACTGTTGGCTGAAATGTGCCCAAATGTGGAATATTTGGACGCATATGACTTAGTTAATATTAAAATTGAAAATATGAAAAATATGCAGAGTTTTTTTACTCGATTAAAAACATTAAGTATCAATATTAGTACGGTCACAGATGAAATGTGTTATTATCTAAAAGACTGTTATCGTTTGGAACGGCTTAATCTGATGGGTATTCGCGGTATTACAGGAAGATATCTGGGTGGATTCAAAACTCTGAAGGCACTACTTATTCGAGGGACAAATTTTTCATCAGACAATTTCATAACTGTTTGTAATTCGACCGCCAATCTTCAGGAGCTAGACATAATAGGTTGTAAGAATATTGGAAAGTTGGGCGTTGAATGCTTGGAACGATACAGTGGAACTTTAAAGAAATTATCTTTAGATGATGTACAATTGTTTCACTTATCATTAGGAATATTTCAAAATTTGGAAGAACTTCTAATATCCGGATTTTACTTTACGTTTTTTACATTGTCCGATTCTTTGCTTGAGGAGATTGAAAAATTGAAATTGACGAAAATTACCATATACCGTGGTGATATAGATGAACGTGTCTCACATACTTTGTGCAAATTGTCCACTTTGAAAGAAGTGTTTTTTAATGAATGTTCCAGTAGAAGTGGAATATCATTTCTTAATGAATTTGAACTGAACAGTTTGGATATAGAACGGTTTGGCTGTACTAGTTCTACTTTAAACGATAGTGATTTGATGAATTTTATAAAAAAGTTAGCACAAACTTTAATATACATCGATTTAAGTAAATGCCATTTTATAACTGATTATTTAATATATAATTCTATCGATGTGCTTAAAACAGTAAAACGTACAGTTCCATTAAAATTTGTACTTTTCAATACTGGAATTGGTCCTGATGTAGAAACGGTAAATTATTTACAATATATGAAAATTTTACTAACTTATGCATGTTCTATCAATTTCAGGACGACCGAGTAAAAGAGTTTTCCAATTTGATAAAATTGAAATACTAATAGGAAAAAAACTATAGCTAAAATACTTTCTTCCAAGAAGATATTTAAACAAATAATACAATTGTTTTTAAAAGGTTATAAAAAAAAATTGAATTTTATGAAAATGGTAGTTATTGATTTAAGAAATGTTCATTAATTCAAAATAGATTAAGAAAGACAACTTTCTAATTTCGTACCATATTTGGATGGTGGAAATAAATTTAATTCGAAAATATTGTGGATTTTGTTGATGTAATGTTTTTTTTTATTATCAGACTTCATGTATGTTTGTGCTTTTACTAATATATGGTTTTTGTCAATGCTTTGAATAATTGACTTTTGCAATACCAAATGTGGCAATCCAAGTAAAATTCGACAAATCGTCAACGATCATATATACCATATTAATAAAACGACCCTACAAGTTTTATAAAAATCAATTATTACATGTCGTGGTGAAATTGTTGGTAATATTTTTTTAGCCTTTAGAAGAAACTTTATTGTGGTTGGGTTTGAGTAGAGAATAAACTTAATCGGCAGTCTTTCATAATTGAAGGTGCAAATTGTGCTGTTAGAAAATTTCGCTAGTATTGAGTACGAAACTATCATAATCATTTATGAATTATATTATTTTTTTTAAATAATCGAATTTATTTATTCTAGGTATGTCCTAGAAGATTTGTGCAAAAGTAAATAACGCAAAAAGTGTTTCTTTGGGATTAAAATTGTTACTCTATTAAGCCATCGTACTTTTATTGCTTGATTTATCGCAAAATATATAATATTCAAATCAAAAATGGACATTAATGTTATGGAGATAAAATATATGCACATAACACAACCGCCAAGAGACTCCTTACTTTCATTAAACGATGATTGCTTGCTAGCGATATGTTCATTGCTGTCTTTTCGGGATAAAATAGAGTTTGCTTTCGTTTGCCAACGGTTCCGTTCTATAAGTAATGAGGTCTTGAAAAGAAATAAGTTTCTTAATTTGAACGATTTCCAATCTGCTAGTTTAAAAACAGTACGCAGAATTCTTAGCATTATTGGTCATCATAAGACACACATTCAGCTAAGTTTTAGTGAACGTTTTATTCACCTTTTTCCGGAATTCTTTCCGAACGTTGAATATATTGAATTTAAATCTTTAACTAATATTCAAAGCAAACATTTTAAGAATATGAAATATATGTTTAAGAAACTGAAAGCGCTTTCAATAACTGGTAGCTATTTAACTGATAATATGTGTTTATATTTGAAAAAGTGTCATAATTTAGAAAAGTTAAATTTATCGGAAAATCTAAACATGACCGGTCTACATTTGGATAAGTTGAGAAATCTTCAAGATTTGAACATAAGTTCAACGAATTTCAATCAAAACAATTTCGTACTACTTTGTAAAACGGCAACTAAAATCCGAAGTTTGAACATTTACGGTTGCAGAAATTTAATTCAGCCGGCAATCGATGCACTTACTCAAAATGCTGCATATATAGATACACTATGCATTCATGATGCACAATGTAGCTACTTTAGGATTGAACTATTCGAGAAGTTGAAAATCCTAAAGATCATCAAGTGGTTGGGCAAGATTACTCCATTAACGTTGTCAGTATATTTTTTCGAAGGAATAATGCAAATCAATTTAGAAGAATTAATTATCGATGGAGTTTATATTAATTCCCCAGAACATTTTTCAAGAATGCGATCCATTCGTACACTACTGTTAAGAAATTGCTATTATATAAATGATGATTTCGTCATTCAAATAGCCAGTGTTGATTTTAATTTAAAACATTTCGAATGCTCTAATTCAATGGTAACTGAAGTCAGTATTTTGTACTTAATTAGTAAAGTAATTGATATTGAAATTATTGATTTATTTGGATGTACAAATATCACAGATTCTTTAATTTTTCATGCCGTTGAACTATTGAAACAAATCAAAAGGCATTACCCATTGCGTTTAAATGTTTGTCGTACTGGAATTAGAACGAGCATTTTAAAGGCAAAATATTTTGCATTTTCTTAGGAGAAAAACTAAAACAAATAATAATTAATTAACTTTTGTTATTTTCAGGACGATATGATATTAAAAAACTCGCATCTTCTTGTTGTCGTACATGATTGAATTCTTTGACAGGATGCACAAAAGAGAATTGCTTAGATATGGAAGTTATATCTTTTAATATGGGATACACTATGAATCTTAGATTGTTAATGCAATTTAAGATTTCAAAAAAGCTATCCAGTAGATATAACATGAGTGTTATCATGTAAGAACAAAAGAACTTAGCGCGAAGATAAGCAACGGCTTTGTTAAGTTACTTGCAGGAATATTGCGTTCAAGACTGTATATAATCAAAAGTATTTTTTTAAAAATTGATTTGTTAAATAAAAAATAAAATATTTTTCCTGAAAATTGCCAAAAATGGGTTTATCTGGAAATGGTCAATTTAGATAATACTGACATATAAAACTGGTCTGGCCAATTCTCATATATTCTCCAAAACCTGGAGATCTTCGCAAAAATCATCCCAAACTCTTATGCGGTTGTGGATAAAGTTGCGTTTTGAGTGGGAAACTTTTCCGATATGATTTCTACCCGGAGTCTATAGTAGTTTGATTTATAATAGGAGGAGAATAGTATCCACTTTCAATAACGCGACATTGCTAGCCAGGAAGCAAAACCTACCTTTAACGAAATCGAGTTATAAATCTTTGACATGAAACCTTGACATATGAAATTCGTTCATCCAAGGGATCTTAATTCGCATCTTGAAATAAGTGCAAAAATTGTATTATTTAAAACCCCCGAACATGTGCTTTATCTGTAAAATTATTTTATTTAGTCTGGGACCTTCAAAACCGTGTTATTTCACTGACGCAACTTTAAGCAATTACATTATTTTCGCGTGTTAGAAATTCCTTAAATTTATTATTGAAAAAGGAGAATTTTCATCACTGTTTTTTTCTATTTTTGGATAAATACGATTACAATGTAACGAAAATGCTGACATTCCGTCACTACAAATTAATTTATGCTTTATGAATTCAATGAGAAACGTATAATTTGAACCGTTATTTTTAATTTCTAAATAATTGATTTGTGAAGTTTGAATGCTCTTAATTATTAATTGAAAATATATTTAGTAATATATAAATATCGTTACGAAAATGTAATGTTTACTTGGATAAGGAACAATCTGTCAAAAACGTGCGTGCGTAAGATTTTTGTGACTACTCACACTCGCACACATCTGCGCATGAATGCATCAGCTTGAATTGTGAAATGACAGTTGTGCGGGATTGTGTTGAGGGACTGTGTTTTGCATTTGTGTTATCTTAAATAAAACAGTTTCGTAATTTAAATATTCTGCGATCTCTGAAGGATTTGTGCTTAAAGCGTGGATAAGATTTTTTTAATAAAAATAATTATCAAACTTAGTTTATTTTTAAAGAATAATATGGAGAGATCAGATAATATAGCCGGAACGTTATTAGAGAGACGTAATCATATATATGTGCCCCCACGCAATTCATTGCTGTATTTAAACGATGACTGCTTGATTGAAATATGCAAACTATTGCCATTTAATGACCAAATAGAATTTGCGTACGTTTGTGAAAGATTTTGGGGTGTATGCTGTGAGATATTCAAAATATATAAATTTCTTGATTTAAAAAGATTTGACGAAATGAAATTGGCACATATACGGAGAATATTGGCTGTTATCGGTCCACACGTAGTTCACATAAAGATGGAGACTGGACGATTTTTCCATTTATTGCAGGAATATTTTCCGAATCTAGAACATCTCCAGTTGGAGTGGTTGTTTTATGTAGATATTTTTCATTTGGAGCTGTTACAACCAGTATTTAAGAAGTTGAAGATCCTCACGTTAATCGACAATTCATACACGATAATTTTCGATCAAATAGACGAATGGGACTTGTCTCAACGTGTAGAGATGGCAGGTGTAACGTTCGATAATTTACAGTGTCTTTCCTATTTAAATCTAAGATTAACGAAAATTGGCGTCGATGATTTTTGTTTGCTTTGCAAAAATGCGAATGGCATCATAGGTTTAGATATTCATGGATCTACAAAATTGAGAACCAAATATATACTCGACATAATCAATGAAAATACTCCTAAACTAGAGTATCTTGTTATAGATGAATTTCAATCTGTACTTATTAATATAAATCGATTTAAAAAATTGAAAAGTATTAAAGTTATTAAATGCGTTAGACGATACGATGAATATTCTTTGCCACGGAATTTTCTGAATGGAATTTCCGAAATTAATTTGGAAGAGCTTTCCTTCGAAAATTGTGATATAATTTCAATTATCAGAAACGATATTCTCAAATTAAAAGACCTTTCCAAATTATCTTTTATAAATTGCGAAGGTGCTATTGATAATTTTTTTTCGAATTATGAATTGGAGGATAATTTGAATTGGACGCATTTCGAGTTTATCAAAACGCCAATAACTGATAGAGGTGTGCTATTTCTAATAGATCATGCCAAATATCTTAAATCGATTAGTCTTTTCTATACAAGTGTAACTGATTCGTTGGTTTTTAAAGTTATCGAACTATTAACGACGCATCGACCTTTGCAACCTCTACATTTATATGCATTATTTACAGAATCCATTTTAAAGGTATAATCGATTAAATAAATATTATTATGGCCATAAATGAAATCGGTAGTTTTTATTATTTCTAGGATCCTTCAGTTGTTCAAAATTCAGATGTCCTTAAATTGCATTCATATGAGTCAAAAATGACTTATTCTTTTCCTGTTTGATGATTTAGATGAAGGATTTCATAATATTTTTCGTTTTAAATTTGATAAAAACACAATATTTTTAGTGTTTAAAATGATTTTTGTTTAATAAATGTGAACTGAAACTTTTTTCAAAATAAAATTATTTTAACCGGATGAATTTTAACAATCCAATAAACTAGATGGAAAAATCATACATCGTGAAAGAAAAACACCAGATTAACAGTAATAATAGATACAATACAAATACTAAAAAAACCAATGGTCATAAGAAAATATAAAATACTGTGGTATATAATTAATTTTATTTGGGCATTATTAAAAATGTTCATATCGAATAGTTGATAATAAATTAATCTTAAAGCAAACATTTTTAATAAATTTATTTGAATTCATTAAATTACTTTAGATCAGATTATCTTTCAGCATATGGTCCTTCCAATTTTACTTCACCACAGTTTTTCCCATTATATATTTAAATAAATTATTGAATTTTTTGTTCAAAATAAAAACGATAAGTCTGTTAAAGAAGGTTTATTATTGTTTGGTGAGCATGCTTGTCGTACGGCCATCTCCCAGGTATCCAGTAAATGTGAAAGTGAATGGATTTTAGACAATTTGGCGACACGATTCATAAGTGCCGATTGAACTGATTTAAGAAATGGTGTTGCCGAGTATTCATATTCATTTAATGAACAGCTTGGTGCACAATTTGGATACTCTTCTATAAAAATACAAATATAATGGAAAGACAGAAAATATAATGCATTTACATAACTAATACTACATTTTATGAAAAGTTGCATTTATTTGGAAAATTTTTATCATTTATACCTGGAATAGCAATGCTAAGCGGTGGTACACATGGTAATCGTTTGTCATCCAAACAGCAGATCAATTTAATTGTTTTATTATTATTTGGCGATGATGAATCCAAGGAGACTTTAAACTTTTGATCAAGTCTAGCTATTTCACCTTGAAGAACATGCGGAATTTCCGTAGTGTCTTCGACTGTAAGTTTTTGTCGTTTTGCATTTGTTGATGGTAATGTTCTGTATTAAAGATATTAATATATTAATTACACCGTTCAAAAATAAGAATAGAACAAGAAACATTTTTATACAACAGAATAGAGGAAATATTTTAGCATTTATACTTAATGTCGGTGCCAAATAATGCTTCTAAACATGGCCGAAATGTACGCTGAAGTGTGTGATTACAAGTTGCTGTTTTCAAAGTTGCATTTAAAGCCTCTACTAATGGATACGCCGGCTAAACAATTTAATTTTTTTCATTTATTCATTTGTTTATGCTAATTAATTAATAAATGGTGGTGCTCACTGTCGATGATGCATGCTGATTAAAGTCCATTTTATCTAAAGCAATTTCACATTTTAACAAAGTGTCTAGTGGTATACGCTTATGTGGATTGCAGAGAATATCAAGTAGGGCATTGAGTTTTGTTATTTTCTCAATATCTGTAAATAATCGTGAATATTTGATAAATGTACAATTCTCAATTGGTTAGCGTTTGTAAAATTGCTAAATATTTACCATCTGAATGGAGTTTTTCAACCATACGAGTAAGGGGCTCAATATACTTTGTCAATTGTTTATATTTTTCACGATACATCTGCTCTTCTTGTAGATTGATAGGACTCGATGTAGGCACTTGTCCAGGCGTATTTATCATAGGATTTGGTGATTGACGTAAAGCTACAATACAATAATTATTTCCTTATTATAAATAGATAATAAGAGCAAGCTATATTGGACACTGCGTAACGGGTTACTTACCATTCCTTTGGTTGTTGGACATTACGTTCGACATTTGTGGACTGGACGATGGCGCCACAGCTGGGCTCGATATCATTTGTGAGCTCTGATGAGGTTGGGTTATACCAGCTGGAGACGAAACTGACGGAATCGGACTCTGACGTAAAAATTGGCTCTGGTTCATGTTACGATTTCCTTGGAACATGTTGGCAGTATTATTGTTCACTACTATATTTTGTGATTTTTGACCCATATTTGGAATGTTCATGATTGGATTGACAGCATCTAATTATATAAAGCATATAAAAAAAAACTTGAATGGACTTCCACTTAATATCATAACTTACTGCCTGGATTTATTTGTGCCGTATTCGGTGCCATTCCGACCTGATTTACTGGCTGATTGACAGCAGTTTGGGGCAACTGTGTTTGGTTGTTCATGTTATTTGGCACGTTTATCTGATTTTGCATGCCTGGAGGAATATTCGTTGTTACATTACTTGGCATCATACTACTTTTAATTATGTTGATATTTGTATTCGGGTTCATTCTGCCCATCATTTGCCCCATTTGAGGATGGTTAATTCCAACCTTAAGATTAACGACAAAGTGAACATATATACATATTTTTTAAAATTTACAATTGATAAATTTTAATTTTTTGTAATAAGCTAACTTTTAAGATAAATTGGGTTCGATTTTGTAGTTAATAGAAATTTTTCAAAAAATACTCACGTTCATTAAGTTCTAATATAATGTAGTTGCCCGTAAAATATTTTTAATAATAGATACAATAGCATGAGAATAAAAAAGAAACATATATTAATCTATTCGAATTTGACCAAAATTTGTTTACTAACATTCATCTGCGTTTGGTTCATTGTATTCGAGGGCATTTGCTGTCCAGCATTTATCATATTTGTGTTAATCGACTGCCCTTGCATATTATTATTCATCTGCATTGGTCCGCTGGGCATTTGATTGATTGTCGTCAGACAATTATTTATCGACACTGGTTGATTCATTTGGCTAATCGGTATATTCATAGTTGTATTTATATTTCCAATCGTATTACCCATCGTATTTGGTCCCATATTATTTTGTGGCATGTTATTGCCCATTGGAACATTCATTTGTGTCCGAATTCCTTGGAAATTTTGTATTTGCCCGCCGGGACGTTGCTAAAAACATATAAACATATAGGATTAAATTTAACATTTTATTTAAGTGATCATAATCATACTTGAGTTAGAGTTTGTAATAAATTTGTGGCGTTAGCACCAATACTTCCAGAAGTCATTTGATTGTTCTGATTTGGCATCGCCATCATTTGTGGATTTCGTGTACCCTGACTTGCTAAATTTTGTAAAGCATTTATTGGATCTTGCATCATATTTCCACTGCTTTGAACTTCAGTATTCTGTTGCGCTTGATTTTTGGTTTTATTAACTATAAAGCATATTTAATATAGTTAAAAGATTTCCATTTTTTTTTCAATTAACAAAATCGATTCAACTAACTCATTTCGTGAGCATTGGAGATAAGTTTAGCGATGAGTCCGAGATATTCCTCCTTGGTTCTAGCCTTTTTATACATAAGACTTTCCATATTTTTCGCTGTTGCAAGACCCGAAGTATTCTTGTAAGCATCGCCTCTAAAAAATGATTTTTTTTTTAAAATAAAATATGCACATATTTTTCATAATCAAAAAGAAATCTTACAATTTCGTTACAACATTTTGTCGAAAATTTGGTGTTCTCCAGTCCTCTGCCATTTTCTCTCTTTTCTACTATCTTTAATAGCACTTCGTATTATATAGAAACTTCCGATTTTCTTAAATATTTATTATTATTATCTTGACATACGGCCAAATATCAAATTATACACGGCTTTTTTTCTAGATACTATGAAGGTTTAGTCTGAGACGTCAAATTTATAATTTTTATATCACACTATATTTTCTATGTTTGTATTTAATAGCAATTTGTGTATGCTTAAAATTTATTAATATGGATTAAAAACTTTGTTGAATATATAATGAAATATTATCAAGTTAATCATATCCGATTTCTCGTATAGTAATAATATTTCTAGATACTTTTGCCCTTTTAGATTAATCTAAGCTTTTACCATAACAAATTTCTGACGTTTTCGTTGAGTTTTTCGTACATTTTCATGACAATTAATATAGATTCGTTCACAGAAAAATCTCTATTCGGAAATTGTAAAATTTACCATTTTTATTTAATAATTCTATTTAAATATTATTAATAATAATAGTCTGTATTCATTATTTATAATATTGTGTTTAAACAAAATTTATTTTGAATATTTTAACATTTCAATTTATTAGAAAATAAATATTTTTTCATACTTCTAAAAATAGATGGCGTCTAAATAGTTTGGGTGAAAAATTATTATTAATAAACGTTTGGTAGACTTGTTTTGTTATGTTAATTTACATACGTCAAAAATGTTGTGTAAATATGAAAGATTTTAATCAGAATGTATTGAGTAAAGATAGACGAAGGGGTGTTCGGGGCGACATGAGAGGTGTTGTATTGTGGTATATGGGGAACTATTTATTTTGTATCCATTTGTTCTATTGTAAGAAGGTTGTGTATTCGTTATAAGAGACGAAACGTTGATAAGTGGTAAATGCTAGGTGCGCGAACGCAATGTAAAATTTTGTGATTTTGTGTATTTTTCGTGCCTTAGCCGTGTTTTGTGTGCTGCTGACGTTTGTAGTTTTCTTGCAGTCAGAACTTTTTATTTTTTTGATAAAAGTGAATTTGCATGTTTTTGTTGCTCATGATTATGGGTAAGAATAAGTGTACTTTTTGTCTTAATAAAAAAAAAATGATTAATATACTATATATTTATATAATAAATATATAAAATAATTTATAATCTGTATTTTTGTTCAATTTGTAAACCGTTTTAATAAAATATCTTTACTATTGTTTATAATTATTATTAAATGTGTTAAGTCCTCTTAAATTCAGTAATTAAAATATTAGTTAAAAATATCAAATAAATTATAATTGCTTTTTAATTTTTGGGGATATATATATATTTTTTAGTAGAATTGTGAGTTCTGTTCTTTTTGAAAAATGTTTTTTTTTCTTCATTCGTATTAAAACAACAAACAAAACATTAATCAAAATAATCAATGTGGATGGATACCTTAAATTTTTGAAAATAATAATAACAATATTACCAAAAAGGGTGTAAAGTTTTTTTAAAAAGTTGAATTCTTTTACTATTTCAATTACAATACCAGAAAGTACAATATTGACATTATCCGAATGCCGTGTCTGTGGTTTTTTATTACCTGAAATTCAAGTGTTCCTCCAATTGGAAAGAAAATCGTCAAATTGAATTGAATTAAATCGAATCGAATGTGAATTTTTTCTGTACGACAGCAAAATAATTTATTATTTTTCTTTTCTGTATATTTTGTTTTCTACGTCTTTTATCTATATTACAATATTTCGTTTGTGATGATGATGTACGATAGATATATAGTGTGACGATGAATAAAATTTTTTGTCGTTTCGTGTCTCGTTCTTGTTTTTTTTCGTTTTACCTTTATTCTGGGATACTGTTACTATTAATATTGGTTGGAACTTGGTAATGTCACAATATGTAGCTTCTTCAGTGATATATGTACATACATATATATATATATATATATTTAAGTATGTAAGTAAGTTGTTCATAAAATATTGTAGATAATTCCACCTGCTTGCCATCGGTGTACGGATGAGTTTGCGTTTATAAGTTGTCATGGAGATCAAAAATAACTGGGTCTCGGGTCTACTCCTGTATTCAGTTGTTTCAGCTACAAATTGCGCCCATCGTACAAAATGCATCTAAAGAATTTATGCTTCGCTTAATAATTATTCGGTTCAGGAATTCGAGGGACTATATAGTATGAGACAGTTACCTAGTCACCTAGTCACCCAGTCAGTCATTCTGTTAGGCAGTCAGTCAGTCAGTCAGCTAGCTAGTTAGATTATCCACTCAATTCCATGCATACGAATGGCATATAGTTATCTGTCTAGTTACCTATTTACCTACCTATCCAACTATCAATAATATTTTCCTGTTTCTCTGCCTGTCTATTATTCAAGTGGTAATAATAATAGGGCAATATTAAAGCATAATTTTATCGAATCAATTTGGAATTACCTGTGGTACCTGTGTGTAGAAATATCCGCTACGTGCAACTTTTGTTCGTTTGAACAATTTCACTTTTAATAAAATTTTACAAAATTGAAAAAAATCTACATTATGATAGTACTCGTACATACAGTGAGTCACAAAAATATCCGGACACCGTTTAACTTTGAATTTTTATTGTATCAATAGTTATTTGTTGCTAAAATAAAAGGGTTTTTCATATTAAAGAAAAACCCTTTCATTAATGTAGGGTTTCGATAAAATTGATGTTGTTTTATTTCGAATAAAACAAAAACGAACTGTGGCAGTGGAAAATTTAATTTTTTTTGAAGATTAATCAATGCAATTATGTTCTGAAAATAACATTACTCAAAAGAATCGAATACCAATGTTCCCATTTTCGACCACCTTGTGCAATAAATTCTTATTTGGTTACTGGTTTATCGACATAGACCAATAAATTCAAATAACCCCACAAGAAGAAGTCTAAAGGTGTTAAATCACATCTTAGAGGCCATTGTACGAGATCTGTTCAAAAAGTATCGCGAATTTTGAATTTTCGATTATGTGTGGTTATGTTGGTAATCATGTCTCTCACTTATGCCGACAAGTTCGACCACTTTGAATGTTCAGTTAATTTTTGACAGTTGCTTTGCTTGCACGTGTTTTGGCTCGTCTTCGATTTTTGTCCATTTTCGACCAAAAACAGCATCGCATTAACATTGATAAGGAGTGGTTGGACTATGTCCGCGACGACCCAAATTTGCTCCAGAGGGTCATAACTGGTGATGAATCATGGGTTTATGGTTATGACGTGGAAACCAAAGCTCAATCATCCCAATGGAAGTTTCCGCGCAAGCCAAGACCGAAAAAAGCGCGCCAAGTTTGATGTGAAGGTTTTGCTTACAGATTTCTTCGATTGCAGGAACGTGGTGCATCATGAGTTCTTGCCACAGGATAGAACGGTCAATTAGGAATATTACCTGCAAGTTATGCGGAAGTTGCGTGAAGCAATCCGCCAGAAACGCCCGGATTTGTGGAAGAATAAAAATTGGCTTTTGCGCCATGATAATGCCCCTGCTCACGCATCGTTGCTTGTGTGCGAACTTTTGGGCAAAAACAACACACTAATAATGCCGCAGCCACCGTATTCCCCAGATCTGGCCCCCTGTGACTTTTTCTTGTTCCCGAAACTGAAAAGCCCCATGAAATGACGACGCTACGCTACGATTGAGGATATAAAGACGGCATCCAAGGAGGACCTGAACAAATGATTTTTTGAAGATTGGAAAAAACGTTGGCACAAGTAAATAATATCTGGTAGAGATTATTTTGAAAGGGGACAAAATAGATATTCATGAATAAATAAATAATTTTTGAAAAAACACAATATTCGCGATACTTTTTGAACAGACCTCATACCTTGTATTGATTCGCCAAACTTTTCCCGCAATAAATCTATTGCCAAATGGCCTGTGTGGCATGCAGTCCCGTTTTTTTTTGAAACCACATATTCGTTAAATCAATATCTCCCCTCAGGGCACGAAGAGCTAGTTATCATCGATTTGTACCGCTCACCATTGACAGTAACGGCAACTGCTTCCTCATTTTTGAAAAAAAAACTAGGACCGGTGATACCACCATACCGTAAACCACATCAAACGGTCATTTTATCGGAATTTAAAGGCACCTCGTGAATAATTTGTTGATTTGTTTCAGCTCAGTAATGACAATTTGGTTTATTCACCGATCCAGAGAGGTGAAAATGAGCCTCATTTGACAAAATGATTTTAGTATTGGAAATTTAAAACAAAACAAATAATAACAATTATGTTGATAAAGAAAAAGTGGATAATTTCTAAGCGTATCTTGTCTTGAATAAACTGCAAACTTTACTAAGTACCACTGACAGTAACAGAAGATTTTGACATTTGAAATATGGCCACACGGTCCATTTGGAAAACATATCACACCTATGAAAACTTAGATTATAGAAGAACTGGATAGGCCTCTACACAAAAATTCTGTCCGAATTTTGTTGGAAATATATTCGTAGAACGCACACACATGCAATACAACAGAAACGGCGTAAATTAGTGGGGGTACAATTTAAAAGTTCAGTATGCGATTGAAGCGGTTCGTTTAAAACCATTTTTCATATGTGATGTCATTTATGCGTAAAGAAGCAGATTTTTTAATATTGCGGATTTTGTTGTTTGATGGAATTAGTTTTGGAAATTTGCATAAAAACACAGTATTCTATTTTAAAATATTATTTATTTATTTATTTTACTATATATTATTTATTAAAACATAATTATAAAGTGGGGAAGAGTATATAAAAATATAAATTGCATGTTATTTGATTATAAGAAAACAATTATATGCACAATAAAAACTTAATCGTATACAACATTAAAGGAAATGCTTTAAAACAAAATTACAAGATGAAAAATTTAATGTACTTAAATAATTAATAACTAATATTCTAAAAAAAAATGAAAACAATATTATTTAGTAAATGCATTAGAAAAAGGTCTGATAATAAGCCTACCGAATATACTTTATTTATTTTAACACAATGAAAACAGCAATGGAAAACATACTGAAAAATTCGTTCCCTTAAATTTTCTTACACACACTTTGCGTACACCGGCACTGAACTATTTCCCGATAAACATTGAACTGTCAAAATCGCATATGTTTAATTGAAAGCCGAACTTTTCGATAAAAGCCATTTAGGCACATCACAAACTTCAATTTTTATAAATTTATGTAGTAGAAATGAAGATGTTAACTTACCGAAAGATAGAAATTTCTAGCTTCCTCATTTCGTTGAATAAAAAGCAAATCTTTGCAAAGTACTTCATTTTCTGAAATAAAAACTTCATATTAAATATCATTAATAATATAACTATTTATATAAATACTTAATTTTTCGTAAATACTTCTAAAGAGATTGAAAATAACACTTTCCGAAGCGCAAATACAACAACTTGAAAAATAATCTAATTATTTCGGTATGTTACCACTTTCATGGAGAATGGCGCGTTTTAAAACTCTCCGAAAGTCTACAAAATTGAGGCGCTTTATATTTGATTGATATTTACGAAATGAATAATAAACCTAAAATAGAATTCCATTTCGTATCAAAAGATTGTACAGGGTGAACCATTTAGAAGTTCCATTTTAAAAAGTAAATAAAAAAAAAACTAGTGTATGTTTTTTCAAATTTCCGGTTTTATTAAAAAGATTGAACCTTGAAGTTTAAGAATAAAACACAACATCATTAAAATGACTGCCACGGCTGGCGTTACAGTACCCAATTCGCTCGACCCAATTTTTCAGTACATTTTCTATTGTCCGGGCCTGTATCTCTTCAATGGTAACTTTGATTGCTTGTTTCAAAGCCTCAATTATCTCTGGGTGGCTTGCGTAACATTAATCCTTAACGGCTCCCCACAGAAAATAATCCAACGGGCTCAAATCACAGCTCCGAGGCGGCCAATTGACATCAGAATTTCGGCTGATTATTCGGTTTTCGAAAGCAGTGCCCAAAAGTTGGATTGTTACGTTGGCTGTGTGGCAAGTGGCCCTGACCTGTTGAAACCAAATGTCGTCCATTCCATTCTCTTCAACTTTTGGAAACAAAAATTCGTTGAGCATGCCACGATAGCGCTCACCATTGACCGTAACGGCGGCTCCTTCATCGTTTTTGAACAAAAACGGGCCAATGATGCCTCCAGTCCAAAATCCGCACCAAACCGTGACTCGTTGTGGATGCATCAGCTTTTCCATGCTGACGTATGGATTTTCTGAGCCCCACATGCGACAATTTTATTTGTTGACATACCCACCGAGGTGGAAATGGGCCTCATCCGAAAAGATGATTTTTCGGTAAAATTGCTCATCTTCGGTCAATTGATCTTGAGCACATTGGGCAAACCTAAAACGCATCGGATGGTCATGCGGCTCTAGCTGTTGGACTAATTGAACTTTGTAAGCTTTCATACCGAGGTCTTTGTGCAAAATTCTCAACAGAGAAATGCGAGAAATGTTCAATTCCTGAGAACGGGGACGGGTTCATGTTGATTGATGATCACGGACATTTTCAGCAACGGCGGCAGAACGAGTTGCTTTGGCAACCAACAAACCAGTTTCGCGAACTCGCTTCACGAATTCGTCCATAAGTTCACGTGATGGCATTCGATTTTTGCTCATTTATTTTTTTAAATTTCTCACAGTTTTGGGAGAAGACGCACCACTTTGGAAGTAATTTCTCAATATTTCCCATTTTTCTTCAAGCGTATAGATTATCATATCGTAAAATTCTGACTTTCAACTTACAATCTGTCAATTCGTGTTGACATTTAACACTCTAGTACTTCAAATAAATAGTAGTTCAAAATGGAACCGCTAGATGGACCACCCTATACAAAAAATAAAAATTGCCTATCGTTTTGTTTAAACTGTATTTTTGTTTCCAATAAGTGAATTAAAATGAATATAAATTGAAGACACCGCTGCAAAAAGGAGGCAGCTCCATTTTACCAATTTTTTTAGGAGAAGTAAAAAAACTGTATCACTACGAATTCTGTGGATTTTTTTACTTTATTCATAACATATGTGGAGTTAAACTCTATTACTTAATACATAATACTCGTATACTCTCAAATTACTCCTCTTAGAAACTTGGATAGATAATAATATAAAAAAGAAATGATGGAGCTGCACCGGAGAATACGAAAAAAAAGTCAATAATAAATTTCAAGTTATGTATTAACAATTTTTTTTCTTCAAAAGCACATAATAAAGTAACATTACATTAGTCTGTTAAGCTATCTTTTTCGTGCCCAACTGTTTGCTCTTCTTCTTGGCTCTTCAGCTGGTCATAAAACCACATACACATACAGTCTGGGGGCACATATTTTGTTGCGAGTTCTCGGACATGTAGATATTTGGGGCGATTAAGTGGTAACGGCCCAGAGTAGAAGAGAGGTGTTGAAGCAGGTAAAGTTAACGTAACGTCATGTTTCTGAAGGATAAACAAGTCCTTTAGCAAGGCAGAGGCAACACTGATGCATTCTACGCCTTTTGCTGTATACGCCATGATACGGTAGGAAGATATCCCAAATTTTTGTTTCCTTTTGTTTGAAACGGTTGTTTTGAAAGCCCCTTTAAAATGACCAGTGAAATCTAAAATCATATCTTGGAAAACTGGAACTACTATAAATTTGCGGCATGTATTTTTAATCAGTAAAATTTGCCCATTCTTCTGGCAAATAGATCCTTTTTCCTTTTCCTTTTCTCTTTTTCGATTAATCCAAAGCTCCTTTCCCAAGGAAGAAAACTGTGCCCCGGTTCTGGAAATCTGTGTATTATTTCAGAAAATCTGTTATTATTTGCAAGAAGTGTATAAAGGTACTGAGCCAAGACTTTGTTTTTATTTTGTGAGCTGCAGTTATCGGAATAAAGATATATTTTTCTGACTGTTGGTGCTAAAAAGTTCTCAAGAAAAAAGTCACTAACAACTAATAAGTCACTCTGGACAGCTACCCGACGAATTCTCAAATACAAAACAGATACACACCCGCTCCGTAATACCGACGGAGCTTAGGCAAAAACGGATAAACAGAAAGCCGACATCTTCGGCAAACACTTAGAAAACATCTTTAAACCTCACGAAGATGTCCAAGACATTCTGCATGACAAACAAATATTCCGACAAATATCAACTCAGTTACCCATAAGTCCACCTCCTAAGTTTTTCACTCCTTCCGAAGTTAAATTCACAATAGAACACCTTTCAAATAAAAAAGCCCCAGGATATGACCTAATAACTTCAGAAATCCTGAAGCAAATATATTTATAATAGTATCCTCTGCACATAATTTTTTCCTTCCCTGTGGAAGTTTTCCATAATTAAGATGATCCCAAAACCCAATAAGCCCAAAAATCTTCCTACCTCATATAGACCTATAAGCCTTCTTCCCATGTTATCAAAAATCCTACAAAAATTAATCCTAAAACGCCTTTATCCCATTTTTGAAACCGAGGGTGTCATTCCCCAGCATCAGTTTGGATTTCGACCTGAGCATTGCACTATCCAGCAGTGTCATCGCGTAGTCGACTACATAGCGTGTTCGCTAGAGCGAAAGGAATACTGCCCAGGCGTGTTTCTTGACATTTCGCATGCTTTCGATCGTGTATGGCACCCTGGAATGCTTTGGAAGTTACAGCGAGTCCTACCCTCGGGTTATTTCCACATCCTTAAATCTTATCTCTCAGACCGATATTTTCAGGTAGCTGAAAATATTGAGTACTCTGACATTTATCCAATTTCCGCCGGTGTCCCTCAAGGAAGTATCCTAGGTCCTATCCTTTATAACATTTATACCCATGACATTCCTTGCCACAACAACATCCTAACCGCAACATATGCTGCCGATACAGCCATTAGTATCCTACAGAACCATATCCACTCCTTAGAAACTTGGTTCAAAAGGTGGAGAGTGAAGGTAAATGAGCAAAAATCTGCTCATGTAACTTTCACACTCTGCCGAGAACAAATTCCCGACATAACCTTAACGGCAGTATTATTCCACAAAAAAATAGCGTTGTTAGCTTGGACTTATATTCGACAAACGGTTAACCTGGAACTTTCATACGAAAACTTAAAGACGTAAACTTAACGGACGATATAAATAATTATTACGTCTCCTAGACAGTAAATCAAAACTTACAACAACAAGTAAACTATTACTATACAATACGGTTCTGAAACTAATATGGACATATGGTCTAGAACTTTGGGGTTCGACTAAGCATTCCAACTCCCTTCCAATCCAATCCCTACAATCCCGAATCCTTCGTAAAATTGTCAATGCCCCCTTTTATGTGCGAAACACTGTTATCCACCATGACCTAAATGTTCCATTTGTTCGTGAACTATGCATATCCCGATATAAAAAATTCCATTCGCATCTATCCTTCCACCCTAATCCTTTTAGGACGTTTAAAACGGCGACGACCGAGAGATTCTCTAAAATTATAAAATAAAATTACCCTGTTCTAAAGGTAACATCGATGGGTGTTTTCCTCCACATGTCTTCATGTCCTTGTATATTCCCTTAAAAAATCTGCTTGTTACTAGCATAAGTAGTTGTAGATAACATTTTAAATAAAAAAAAAATATAAAAAAAAAGAAAATAGTGTAAAAAGCTTACTACATCATTAGCTCCTTTCTTGGCTATGGTTTCATCGTACATGAAAAAGTACTATTTCCTAGAACTAGCTGCAAAAATGCAAAAGTTTAAAGAAAACGGCACCACTAGTTACATGTGGAAGAGGCATATTTTGTTGGAAATCGAAAGCTAACAGCTCCATCTCATCCTTGTTCTTTGAAATTTCTGCGGTGTCTTCTTTCATTTTTGTATAGAAATATTTTGCTTTTTTCTCATGCACCTCTTTTTCAGTTACAAGATCCTTTTTTTAGTTCTCGTTTGTCTATCGCAAGTTTGGCAAGTATCCGATCGCGACTTTCCAAATGTGTAGTTATAATTTAAAGAAAAGTGATGACAAAAATAGTCGTAAGTAACATGAGGCTTTAGTTTTTCATTGTTCGTGATGGTAGTGTATACATCGGGTTCGTACTTTTGCAAATAAAGCTTATGCATTTTTTGTATTTAATACAGGTGATTATTGTGTTTCCCACGCATGTCTTTGGGTGCCGGAATGTTAGCTTTCAAGTGGTTAATAATAAATTGTACTCTTTTCTTACTACGTATAACACCATACAATGAACAAAAAGCATTTCTACAAACCCTGTGTAAAGTACTGCCGATTTTTATGATGGTGTATTCACAGGAACAAGAACGTTTTGGTCCATCGCCCGATTTAATCTATGTCTGGCTACCTTTTTTTACAACTATTTGTCCGCCTAAAAATATGTCCTGTTTCTCTTTGTTATCAATTTTATTCAATAATGTGAAGATATTTTGTTTGACAATGTCAGTTATTTTTTGGCAACATTTTAATTTACAGTTGCAGTCTTGGCCGGTTTTCCTTTCACTTTTTACACATTTTTCTTTATTTTTAATGCCGATATACGATTTTTCTTCAGCTTTCCTTTTCTTCGCAATATTTCTGTCCCACTTGCTTTCATCTCTTACTCGTTTCTTGCCAACTTTTTTCTTCGCAACTGTTTGTTCCTGGTCCCTATAGTCATATTCAGAATCATTTTGAACACTGATGAAATTTGAGCACTTAAATTAAATACAGAAAATCGTTTAGCAGTAGCTTCCGGGTCATCGGGACAAAAATCAGGATATCTGTCCGAATCGTCAAACTGTTCGCTTGGACTACTGCTATTCGACATTTTTAAAAAAAAAACCTATAAAACACTATAAAACTGTAAAACAATCTGCTGCAATTTACACGGAATAAGACCTTAATCTGCCAATGATCTCACTGACCGACAAATTTGACTATTCGTCAAATCCACATTTCACATTGGATGATGAAATTATGAACTATTGCAGGAAATTGTGAAATTATCAGTAATTCATCCCGTTCTTCTTCAGAAATGATGAATAGTATCTTCTTTTAAATGATTCCATTGTATAAAGGATGCTTTCCCTCTACTTTCTATTCAGTTTTGGCCTGGCCAGAGTACAGTGAAGAGCCCTTGTATTTTTTCAAAATGTCGATCGATAAAGTGCATTTACGTCATTGTTTACTTAATGAATTCCGTAAAGACAATACCGCGAGTGAGACAATCAAAAGCATTTGCGAAGTGTATGGAGCAGATGTCATCAAAGTTCGACAGGTACGAAAATGGTTTACAAAATTCCGATATGAGGCTTTTTCACTAAATGATAAACCACGTACCGGGCGGCCATTGAAGTCTGATGAGGACAAGTTAAAAGTCATAATTGACACCAATCCACGTCTTACTACCAGGGAGATCGCGTCGATGATGGGAGTCAACCATTCAACCGTATTTAGGCATTTGAAGCGTATGGGGATGGTTTCGCGGTACGACGTTTGGATACCTCATCAATTGTCGGCTGCCAATTTATTGGATCGTGTTTCAACGTGCGTTGCTTTGAGTGCGAGACAAAAACATGAACCTTTTTTGCATCGTTTGGTAACGGGAGATGATAAATGGGTCGTGTACAGCAACGTGACAAGAAATAGACATTGGGCTATACCTGGACAAGCCCCATTAGCAAACTTCGAAAGTCGAAATCCATCAAAAAAAGTTATGCTTTGTGTTTGGTAGGATTGTAAGGGTATTGTGTATTTTGAACTCTTGGAATGCAATCAGAAAATTACAGCAGAACGATATTGTCAGCAATTATCCAAATTGAACATCGCCCTTCAAAAGGATAGACCAGAATTGGTAAACAGAAAAGGGGTAGTGTTTCATCACGACAACGCGCGACCACATGTGGCTATGATGACCCAACACAAGCTGAATTGGGATGTTATCAAGCATCCACCGTATTCTCCAGATCACTGGCAAAAAATGGAACTGCCCCATTTTTGCAGCGGTGTCTTCAATTATGCTTTTGCAATTCAATAAATTTCTATTACGAAAAGTAGATGTCAGTGGGTGTCTTGTCTACATAAAAAACTCTACACAAAAATATCTAATAATTGCCATTTCTCGCCGCTTCGTAATAATTCATACACCAAATTGCGTATACATATACGGTAAGGGCCTATTCAGGTATTCTTTAATCTAAGTATGAAAAGACTCTATATTTAGTAACAATTCCATTTCATTGTATTAGTTTTTTTTAATCTTTTGGGCATTGAATTAAAGGATTTTTTAAAAATATTATTGTATTAATTTTATTACATTTTTCTAATAAAGCAGTTTTTGTTTGTTCCTTCGCAGAAAATGTTTTTTATCTGAGTTGTCTAACTTAAATTCCCCATAAATTTTCAATAGGGTTAATGTCAGGATATTTTGGACGAATATTTATAGCTTTATGGCAGTTATATGAGGGTAGTCTCCAAAGTACCCGACCTAACAAAGAAAACACAAAAAATGGTGAGAAGAAAATATTTTTATTTCTCAACATGGTCTCCTTTTAGCTCGATACATATTTCTCAGCGATGTTCAATAGCTCCCTTCAGTCTATTGTTTTGTCTTTTTCATTATATCAGGTATGAAGTAAAGCGACCCATGTTTCATTCAGGGTTATGAATCGACGCAAAAATTTGGCTTTATTGCTGCGATACATTGCCAAAAAGTTGATTGAAACATCTTCCCAACTATTGTGAATAAACGCTGCACTCATCTTTTGCGCCAAGCTTTCTCATTTCCAAATTTTCAGTCAATATGCGATGTACAGCATTTTTTTTAAATGCCTACCAATTATGCTAGCTCGCGCATTTTCAGTCGACGCTCAGCCGATACCATTTTGTGGATTTTCTTCACTATTTCTGGCGTGATCATCTCATTTTGGCTAGCACTGTGGGTACCTCGTAGGGCTTCGGTTAAACTCAGCCACCCAATATTTTATTATTGTAAACGAAAGAGCAGACTTCCCCGGAGTAGAATATAGCTCGGCTTCAGTTTTGGTTGGACTGAGACCTATCATATTAAAGTATTGTATCACATAAAGATGGCCAATTTTTTCCATGTTTAAAAATTCACTCAAACAAATACTAAACAACGAAGCGTCATCAAACTTCAAACTTAAACTTTATAAGGTTTGAATTTTCTACTATAGTAATTTTTTTCAAACAAGAAATGCAATTTATACGTCAGGTCGGGTAATTATGGGATTGTTCTCGTATGTCAACGACATTCGAAAATCGTAGGTTGTGTTACGTGTATGGTATTTTTGTGCTGATAAAATTGAAAGTTGTTCGGAATTTCCATTTTAGCGGCAATTTATTTTCATATTAAAGAGTTTTATGTGTAATTGTATCTATTATATAAAACCATCACCGAACCATCTCCATATTAAAATATTTAATAATGAAAATATAATTGTCTAGGCCAATTTGTTCGCGAATCACTTTTCCGCATCTTTCTCTCTTCCTTACCGCCGGTTGTATTGGAGTGCGTTGTATTTTCTATGGACTGAATTCATTTTTCACTCATACTTTGGAAACGCCCTTAAAAATCTTGGTATACACAAATCCGCTGGCCTGAAGAGGTGTTCTTCTACATTGGCAAAACTACTGCGTTAGCTTTCCCATCAATCCTTTTCTTCTGTAATTTGGCCGCATACGTGTAGATGAAAAACAGCATTCGCTCAACCCAAATCCCAAAAAAGGCGAGTCCTCTTTCCCTTTCAATTACCGATCGATTGTACTGGAAACCTTAAAAAGCTAACAACTAATTAAATATCTTGAATCAAGCAAATTTCCCAGTGACCGTCAAAATGGTTTCCATAGCAATAGATCCACTGAAGATTTGATGGCATATTTAGCTGAAAAGTGGAACCACACTCTCCATTTCCCTGGGGGGTATAGGATTATAACACTTTATCTCGCCAAGATCTTTTGCTGAAAATGCGTAAATAGTCTCCTCAAATGGATTGGGAACTACCTCACGAACCATTCAGTGCAAGTTTTTTTTGGATGGCTTCAAGTCTGCAGTCCATCAAATAAATGCTGGCATTCCCTAGGGCTCTATTATATCTCCGACCCTTTTACTAATTTTCACAAATGATATCTTATCTGTTACCTCCAATCCAATCCACTGTTTTGCTGATAACAGCTCTTCAGCCATGGAGATGGAACGACAACGTATGCTAAACTCATTCAATTCCGATAAACGAGTAGACAGTATATTACTATGGGACCGAAAAACACAGAGCTGTCGACTATCTCTAAAGCGAAACCGAAATCTCCAGCGGTTGTCCATGAATTGCACTTGCATAACTGAAACAGAAGAAGTGCTTGGTATGTGTACTAATGGCAACCTCCATTGGAATGACCAAGGATGCTACAAAATGTTTAGGTTTCCTTAAGCGATTCAAGAAATTTTTCACTCCATCTGATTTAGCTAATATACTCGTATACAAGGTACGAGGTCTGTTCAAAAAGTATCACGAATTTTGAATTTCCGCGGGTTACGTATATTCGATTTTCGATGGCGTTATGTTGGTACTCATGTCTCTCACTTTTCCCGACAAGTTCGGCCATTTTGAATGTTCAGTTAATTTTTGACAGCTGATTTGCTTGCACGTGTTTTGGCTCGTCTTCGATTTTTGCTCAATTTCTACCAAAAACAGCATCGCATTAATATTGCTAAGGAGCTGTTGGACTCTGTCCACGACGACCCAAATTTGCTCTAGAGGATCATAACTGGTGACGAACCATGGGTTTATGGTTATGACGTGGAAATCAAAGCTCAATCATCCCAATGGAAGCTGCCGCACGAGCCAAGACCGAAAAAAGCGCCAAGTACGGTCGAATGTAAAGGTTTTGCTTACAGTTTTCTTCGATTGCAGGGGCGTGGTGCATCATGAATTCTTGCCACAGGGTAGAACGGTCAATAAGGAATATTACCTGCAAGTTATGCACAATTTGCGTGAAGCAATCCGCCAGAAACGCCCGGATTTGTAGAAGAACCAAAATTGGCTTTTGCCATTTCTGGCTATAAACAACACAATAATAATGCCGCTGTCACCGTATTCCCCAGATCTGGCCCCCTGTGACTTTTTCTTGTTCCCGAAACTGAAGAGCCCCATGAAAGGAAGATGTTACGCTTGGATTGAGGAGATAAAGACGGCATCGAAGGAGGAGCTGAACAAGATCACAAAAAATGATTTTTTGAAGATTGGAGAAAACGTTGGCATAAGTGTATAATATCTGGTGGGGATTACTTTGAAGGGGACAAAATAGATATAAATTGCGCGAAGCAATCCGCCAGAAACGCCCGGATTTGTGGAAGAAAAAAAATTGGCTTTTGCATCATGATAACGCCCCTGCTCACGCATCGTTGCTTGTGCGCGAATTTTTGACCAAAAACAACACACTAATAATGCCGCAGCCACCGTATTCCCTAGATCTGACCCCCTGTGACTTTTTCTTGTTCCGGAAACAGATTCTTTGATTCATTTTTTGGAATGGGCAAAAATCGAAGACGAGGCAAAACACGTGTAAGCAAAGCAGCTGCCAAAAATTAACTGAACATTCAAAATGGTCGAACTTGTCGGCATATGTGAGAGACATGAGTACCAACATAATGCCACAAAAAAATCGAAAATCGAATACACGTAGGCCGCGGAAATTCAAAATTCGTGATACTTTTTGACCAGACCTCGTATATTATATATCACTACATATTATGTTTGGACAAGTTTAATGTGCAGAAACAAAAGATTTAAGGGAATCCGGATACTTTTGTGACTGACTGTACATATCTTTAATTGAAAAGCACGATCTATTTTATAGCGTGTGCCTGTGCCCTTGCCTTTAAAACCAAAAATTAATCAGAATATTATTGCAAAAATGCTTATGAATACGTAAAGAAATTAATTTCTGATAATGTTCTGTTCCTATAATTACACTTCCATTTTTTATTAGATTTCGTATTTTTTTCCAAAAAACTATACATGCAACTATAGTGGATGGTTTTTTATTATTTGAAAATTTTAGATTATTCATTTGGAAATTATATCATTTATTTATAGTTGAAGTAAAGGTAAAACATTATTTTTATATTTTCTCACCTAATGCAATTTAGCAAACAGAAATAAAATACTTTTCGTGCCAGAATTAATATGTGAAAATATTATAAAATGGAGAAAAAAATTATAGTAAATTTCCCATCCATTAATTACGATAGATTAACCTACAGAAATTAATTTAAATTCGTAATTCAAAAATTGATTGAAATGTTATTTTGGTAATTAAAAAAAAAGTGCATCTATTGTAGAATTAATACTGAAACAATTTTTAATCAATATCAGAACACCGTTTATAATTTCTTAATTAAGTAGTAGTAATAAATTGTAGAGTATTTTTTTTTGTATTTTGAAAAAGAATGCGATTAAGAATATGAAATGAATGGAGTTGAGAGAAAACACCATAATTTTTACTTCGGAAAATAATATTTAATAAAACAGACACATACTCAGAATTTAGATTTTGATAAAATTATTGGGTTGTTCGGAAAGTAATTTTTCCCAAAAGAGGACTTAATTGCATTTTTTCACAACCAACTTCACACTTAAGCCGCATAATCATATATATTTTGACAACTGACATACACGTACACATAGCAAGGCTTGCTTGTTGATTCTGCATAGTAGTTTTTGGTTGATAACCTTTTAAATATGGAAAGTGAGAAACAGCATTTTCGGCATATTTTACTTTTTTACTATAGAAAAGATAAAAATTCTGTTCAAGCAAGAAAAAAATTATACGATGTGTATGGAGAAGATGTGTTAAGTGATCCGGCAATTTTGATCTCAAAGATGCACCACGTTCTGGAAGCCCAGTTGAAGCTGATGAAAACACAATAAAGGCATTAATTGATGTAAACCGGCGAAAAACAACTCATGAGATCGAATTTATCGAATTCGAACGTTCATTATCATTTGAAACGGCCAAGTTTAATCTCAAAGCTTGACATATGGGTTCCTCATTTTCTTACGGACAAAAATTTGTGCCGTCACATTGACGTTTGTGATTTGCTTCTCAAACGCCAAGAAAATGATCTATTTTTGAACCGTATCATCACTGGGGACGAGAAATCAGTTGTCTACAATAATATTAAGCGTAAAAGATCCTTTAGTAGAAAAGATGAACCGGCTTAAAGCACTTCGAAAGCCAATATTCATCAAATAAAAGGTTATGCTATCTGTTTGGTGGGATTTCAAAGGAATCGTTTATTTTGAGCTTCTACCGAGCAACAAAACAATTAATTCTGAAGTGTACTGTCATCAGCTGGACAAATTGAATAATTCACTTAAAGAAAAAAGGGCCGGAATAAAATATTAATTCTTTAAAAGGAAATCGTATTTCATTTTTATAAAAAAAAACGAAATTACTTTCCGAACAACCCAATATATTGCTTGGATCTTGCATGGAATGTAAAATAATTGAATGGGGAACTCGATAATTCTGCGGTAATTTAACCGTTAATAGGCGAATGTTGGTTTTTAAATGGTTGAAAGTTAGAAAATTATCTGGATAAATACAATTATTTTTATTGCTTCACAATAAAAACTCCAACAATGTCCAATCGTACAATCTTAAAGGCCAATTCACATTACCAAATCTCGAAATAACACTTTTTGCGCAGTGAAGTCTTGTTGAAAAACAATATGTTGTAGATTAAAACTTTCCAATTTGGGTAAGAAGTGGTCTCTTCTTCTTCATGTTTAGAGAAATTACAGCTTTAAACCAAAATACATACTAGACAGTCGACAGTCACTTTTAGCTATATAATGGCTTTTCCATAATCACTTGTCGGTAAATTTGCTTATTGAAATATCTACCGATATGCTATACGTGGCACAACAAGTTTGTAGTATTTACCATAAAGCCTTGGGGTGGTAAATTTAAAAAATTCATAATGTAAAATGGCAAAACGTAACCGTAACAAATGGTATATACAATATGTTTGACAGCTGTCAAATGACCGTAATGTGGATAATTTTATGTGCTCAAAAACTATTCGTTTTTTATATAAATAAATTGATTAATATTAATTGTTTTGATATTCATTTTAGATTCAGAAATTTTTTAATAGAAAGGAAAGAAAATATTATATAAAAAAAGAAAAACTCACAAAGCTAACATAAAACTTTGGACCATTTTATAGGTTAAAAATTTGCTTCTCGTAAAAAAATCGTTTAAAAATTTCGAAATTTATTCAGGTTAAAAATTTCTTCATCAATATCAATTATTATTTGACTTTTTTTCTGTTTATTAATTTTTTTGTTGAAATTTTTGTTATGTAAATTTTTGATCATAAAATCTGTACATTAAAAAATTTATTCACCATTACAAATTATAAGCGATTCTATTTTAGCAATTAAAAATAAATTACAATACATTTTTTTTCTCATCCAATAACAAATATTCGTGAATAAAATATAATAAAATGTATTTTTTTTGCATTTATTTATTTTTTTAAATCGTATAGAAATAAAAATGGTTTAGGAAACATTTAAGTAATGATAGAAAAATGGAACGCAGCTATGCTACTAATGGATACAATTATTATAAAGAACCGATTAATTGTTCAGCAAATGTGTCCTATAATGATATTTTTGGGACAGGAGTGGCTATGGGAGCGTCAACGAGTGTTGCGGCTGCAGTTCATCCAGGAGTTGTTGGATCAACTCATCATCCCACCTATGAACAGGATGCGAAAGATAGAAGATATTTTCCTCAGAACGCGTTTTATTACGAACCCAGCTGTAAAGTGCCATCGGATGGTGGTGGTAGTATGGCCAGTTATAAGTTGGATAAAACGACGGTATCAGGCGGTGGTGGTGGTGGTGGTGCTCAGCATTCATTGTATAGATCTAGCTATGGTAAATTTAATGCCGATTCGGTCTATAAGGACGATGGACAGCAACAGTATTATTCACCATACTACGATCCGTATAAACTTAACATGAGCTTGTCGTCAGTTGGTGGCGCTGTATACAGCAGCATTGGTGGTAGTGCTGGCGGTGTTGTTAGTGGTAGTAATGGTGGTCAAATGGGCAAAACGAAAGACAATTATTATCAAAGTTCAAATATTGTTGCCAATCCATTTATGAGCCCGAAATTTCCATCGAACTCTTACTATCAGGAAGCTGGTATAAACTCATCGACATCAGTGCCAGCGGGACAGAATTCAAGTCTTTCAAAGACTAATGCGAAAATAGCGCTTTCCCCATCTCAGTATGTGTATCCAAACTGTTACGGTTATCCGAACTCGACACATCCCAGTCAGAATTTCTGCTCTTATGCTCAGAGTTGTGCTGAAGATTCGAAGTTAATGTGGGACGAATATCAGACCAATAGGCGACTGCTTCAAGGATCATATATTCAGACGCACCCGCATAGCTATGGTCAACCGTCACAGCCGCCACCTCCACCTCTACCATCAGCATTGTCTTTGACAACGTCATCACCCTCGTCATCGGCAGCGGTGACGCAAACTAATTGCAGTTTAAAGGATAATCTAAATGCTGCTGAATACTATCGATCTCAAACGCTAAATTGTCAGCCAACGGAAGGCTATCATATTCGAGAAAAAACCATGTATGGTGTGAATTCGCATACTAGTCCTTTAGTTCATGCTGAAAATCCGTACAATAATAGTCGGGCTATGTGGCCTCTACATTTTCAATACCATCATCAGGCAGGACAAACACATGCTCATACATCGGGAACTACAGCTGGTCATCCGCCCCAACTGCCGCTTCCACCGCCACCTCAGAATACACTATTGAACGCATACGACCGATTCAATTACTACAGCGAAGCACAAAATATCGACTGCTGCGTTACGCAGAGAACAGACGGTACAACGGGAAGTTTTTATACCAATTATGGCAAAATTATGCCGCCACCGAATTCCCTAAACCAACAGAAGCATTATCGCGCCGCTCCTGCTATGCATCCTTCAAATCTTTATAATCCGCAACGATATTTCACGTATGAGTCGTCGCATCAGTTCCCCTCGGTCAGCGCATCAACAGCCAGTTTAGCTCATCCGCAGCAGCATCCTCATCCGCAGCAGTCCCAGCAACCGCATCTTCATCAAAACCAAGTTTCGCTTCCACCTCTGCAAAACCAACACCAACATCAACAGCAACAACAGCCACTTGGTCCGAGCACATATCACCAGCCCTTCACAAAGGAAGATTATCAACCAACAGTGGGTATTGTCAATAGTAGTTCATGTTCTGTTCCCAGTGGCTCGGCACCCGATGTAATGTACAATATTGGCGTAGGTGATGGATCTATGATTGGCGCTAATTCGTATGGCTATGTTGCCAATACCAATATTCGTCCATCTACGGACATCCATTCGTTATCGATGGCGTCATCATCATCGGATATTATGACTCCGCCGTTTACTAATAGCGGTGTGCTTGCAGATGCCTGCGGACCCACTACTACAGAAAATCAAAGGACTTCAATTAAACGTAGTCAAAACTTGCGTGAATTTATTTCTTCGTGGAACGAAGATGAAGATGACTACTGCGATAGAGTAAGCGAACCGGAAGATATAGCCATTCCAAATAGCAAAATCCAACCTAAAGATGAGCACACCGCAGCCGAAAACAGAGACCTTATCGAGAGCATAGCAACTCAAAAGTTTTCGAGCAACAATAATAGCTGTAATGTTAAAGACGATATCAGTCAAAGACCAGAAGAACCTCCAATCGTGTTGACTGATGACAACCAGGAACAATCTAAGAATGCATACAGCGTTAGACCAAAAATTCATGTTGGCATCGCGGTCGATAGCACCAACATTGCCAATAGTCAGTATATAAATTTGCCGGACATAATAATCGACATTGAAAAATCGAAAGATAACTCTGAGTTGATTGGTTCGATGACAGGCCGTCAAGTGCAGTTGCCTTCGCAATCCCAGACAAATCAAATGCATTTCGATTATTCCCAGGATGAAAGCTTATCTGCGCAGCCTAGCTCAATAGATGGAAAGAGGACAAAAGAGAAAGTGATCGTTTTGGAATCGGTAAATATTGCACAACCACGAGAATATGTGGAATCAGCCGAAAAAAATTTCGACGGTGCTCAGTCGGTAGATTCAATAAATGTTGCTGATGCATCAAAACGACTACAAATATTCGGAGTTCAACAACGAAACGAGTCAGCGTTAATGGGTGCTACTTTGTGGACTGGTGATCAGCATAATAAACTGGCAGCAGACGATCGAAGTAAATGTGCTAATGAAAAAGTAGAAATCGTTGACCCTTTGACTAGCTGTGAAAAATTGAATATTCTTAACAACAATTCCAGTAAGACGCAAAAACGAATTAATGTTGAACATAGTGATAATGCCGGCAATGATAATGAGTCTAAGGTGACTGTTGGTGCTAGTGTTGTTATTCCCGCTATCGATAGCGAGAGGTCAAAGCATTCCGGATCAAGATTTTCTAGTAACATAAGACGACGCCGCGACAAATGCCATTGGAAGAAGAAATTCAAGCACGTTTACACTATCGAAAAATTCAAATCGAAACGAAAATGTACGAGCGCGCGCCAAAAATTACTACTTGGCAATAAAAAGCGTCACATTAGCAGACTATTAAAGCGGTGCATTCATTTTAATAATAAAAATACAATTTGCCGAAGAATTGGTGGTACGAAATTATGCCGAAGTCGAAGTATTCCTAGTAGTACGACGAACAGAGTATCTGAAATTCTGACGGCAAAGTGTGCATTCGAGCAGGAATCGTTGAAAAGGCAAACAATCAAAAGAAAACATTCCATAAGCGAAAATAATGCTAATAGCATATTAGATGTAACTAGGATTAGTGTTGGGAGTGACGAGCGAAATGTTAAAAATGCTTGCTTCAATCCAAAAAAAGCAAATTTTGAATCAATTTTCGAACCGAATACCTTACAAATCGCATGCATTCAGTACATGAACACGGAAATATTTCGAAATTATTTGAAATGCGAACGTGAAAATTCGATTGCTTTCAGCAAAAGTGATACGATCAGCTTTAATGATAGTAACTCAAATCCAGTGAAGCAGCTGTCGACTGATGATCCAACGTTGCGCCGTAGATTAATCAGTAACTATGAGAATGGTACCGATGTCTGTATTGGCAATAGTTTAGCAAGTCCAGAGGCTGACTTTGGCTTTGAAGACGTCCCCCCGCAACATGTTGACGTTGACAAAACTGAAAGAATTGATGCATCTGAAAAGAAAGCGGCTGAAAATACAAAAGTTCAAATCAAAAACGGACCAAATGCAGTGGACCAAAAATGCGACAATATCCGTTGCAGTTGTAGTAATAAGGGCGGTAGATGTAGTAAAAGATGTAACAGTGTTAGTAGTAGTAGTATTATTAGTAGTAGCAGCAGCAGCAGTAGTAGCAGCAGCAGCAGCAGCGGTAGTAGTAGTAGTAGTAGTAGTAGTAGTAGTAGTAGTTGTAGTAGTAGTAGTAGTAGCAGCAGCAGCAGCAGTAGCGGCAGCAGCAGGAGTAGAAGGATCAGAATAAGCGGGCGCAGAAGCAGAAGAAGCAGCAGTAGCGGTAATATTAGTAGCAGCAGGCAAAGTATTACTAGTAGGAGTACTAGTGAATGCAGCAAAAGTAGCCGTAATAGTCATAATATCGGTGGTAAAAGCCGAATCAGCAGTCGACAGAGGCGAAACGGAAAATCTGCAACCAGCTTAAGTATTCGCAATAGAAGTCGTAGTGCAAGCTTTTGTAGTAGAAGGAGGACTGTTGTTCGTGGAAGGAGCAGCTATGCTGAAAGTACCAACAAGAAAAGGAAATGGGAGATTAGCAGCTACAATAGAAGAAGTAGTACTGAAACCAGTGACACCAGCAACAGTAGTACAAGTGATAGTGAAGATGAAAGTAGAAAAGTTATTGTGAAAGATGGTAATGATAATTGCAAAAATAATATTAATAGTGCTGATTGTGCACATTGCGGTGGTGATGGTGGCAGTGGTGGTGGTGGTGGTGATAAATGTAATTGTGAAGAAACTATGTCTTTGATCAGAAATAATCCGCTAAATAATCATCTCGGTGATAGCGAAATTGGCGGCATTTTTGAATTGAATAATGCCGATATTAATCCTTGTCCAAATGGGAATGTACCTAAGTTAAGTGTCCTTTGTGAATATGCCTTACGAAATATATACGATCAGAATTTATATATTATTAATATTGATGAGAATACCTTAGAGGATGGTGATAATCATGTGTATTTTTTGGAGTGCGATATTAATGAGAATATTATTGAAACGCAATTATTAAATGCGATGGAGGTGGGGGATGATCAGCAGCAGGAAGAGGGGGCGGTGCAAGACGATACCACCGCGAATAGGATGGTTGAGGTAAGTGGGATGGGCAATATAGCTGTTGTTGATCTAGAATCTGTTCAAGTTGATTTAACTTGTAATACTCAGCCGGATGTTGTTGATATGCAAGAGGTGAAAAAAGAAGACGATTCCTTCAATGATATATGGAAGAGCGATTCAGATATGAATAGATATCAAATTAAGAATCAGGAACTGAAATCGTTACGGACAATTGAGAATAATGTGGTAAATGAGATAATATCATCCGATCAAAATGATACACCGTCACCTTTTAGAGAAAGTTTAGATCTTCGTAAAAGCATATCCGAAAAGAATAAACATCAAATTTCAGCTATTGACCTTTTGGAAAATCATCGCAATCATTTGAATGAATCTGAAGATGAGATTGGTGAAGATGTTCAATTAGAAAATGAAATGAATTCTATGAATGATTATAATCAATCCAAACGGCATGATTTATATTCTGTGCATGGGAAAGATGATAATTTATCGCCAACTAATAAGTCCGATAACGAAATTGTAACCATATATGAAGCAGCAATTAATATTGAAAGTGCTGATAAAAATCCTCAATATGAAAATTTTATCAATTTAAATTGTATAAATAACAATCAGAATTGTTGTGATAAGAATCGTATTTGTACTAATGATGATACTCATCAAAATATATTATCGAAAATTAGTTCATGCGAAATTGTCCAAAAGAATGATTGTAAGAAATTTTTAACAAACCTTAATAATAATGATAATTTTGATAATAATAATATCAGCGGCAGATGTAATGTTAATAATAATAATAATAATAATAATAATAATAATAATAATAATAACAATAGTTACTATTACGATAATAATAGTAAAAATGAGAATAATAACAATAAATATAATAGTGTTAATAATAATGTTAGTCGAACTAATAGTTATAATAGTACTAGCAGTGGTAATAGCATTAGTAGTGGAAGTTGTTATAGTAATAATATTAATAATAGTGATAAAAATTTAAAAAATGATCTTATCTGTTTTAATGAAAAAGACAATTTAAGTGATATTAATGTGAATTCATATATTTCAAATAATAATAATCGAATCGATGAAAATGATCGTACAACATTTATTGTACGTAAAATAATCGATGATGATGAATTATCATCGATACATCATGAAGAGATAGTACCTGAAAATTATGCATTATATAAAAGTCAAAATTTTTTAAATTATTTACAAAATAAATATGTACAAAAGGTGAATATATTATATAAATTTATAATTATGAAAATTCTTAAAAAATACCAGAGAATTTCTAGATTAATTAATTTAAAACGGTATAAAAGAAATTTATTAAAAAGAAAATTGAAAATATTAAAATCATCGAAATATTTTAATGCTCAGCAAAAAATAATCATTAATAATTCAACAAAATTTAATATTCTTACTACTACTATTAATGCTACCAATACTAATACTATTTCTACTATCAATAATACTAATACAACTGTTAAAAATAATATTTATAATGAAAAAAATACCACCGCTGCTACGAACGCTGTAGATATGATCAAAATCAAATCTGTTCATTCCATTAAATCAGATCGAATACAAAAAATTACCAATAATTTAATTAAAGTAAATAATATTAAAATTCAATCAATTAAATCAAATGTAAATATTTTCAAAATGGAGCATTTGAATAAACCAACAATAATCGAAAAGAATTCAAATCATTTGTTATCACCATCATCGTCTGAGCAGGTAATAACATCACCTGTTGTTTTAAAGAAAAAAATACAAATAAAACTGAGTGATTGTATGCGAAGAGCTAACAAATTGGGGGGAGGTCTTAATACAAACGACGAATAGCATGAAAAATGAAAAGATAAAATGCGACATTTTTTAAAAAAAATATTTGAAGGTTTTTTTTTGTAGAAAATTTTCTATTGGATTTTAGGATGAACTTTAACAAATCTTGAATTATTTATCACATCTTGAATCAAAATATTAAAAAAAAAATATTCTCACACTAATAGTTACTCCGAAAATGGCTTTTATAAATTATGTTCGAAAATTACCCAACAATTAACCATTTTTTTTTTTCATTTTAAAATATTTTCGAAAACTGATATTACAAATATTTAAAAAAAATTGTATTTATAATTATTTTCAAAAATGAATTTTACGAATAATTAGTATATTTGTTCTTATTAAAAAAAAACTAATACCTAAAAAAAAAATACAAATATTTGCGAGAATTAATTTTATAAATATTTTCGAAAATGGCTTTTATAAATAATAAGAATAGTTTTTTTTATAATGAATGAGCAAAAATTTTACCATTTTACTATGGTTTCACAAATATTTTCGAAAATGACTTATATTATCGAAGATGGTGTTTATTGATTTTTTGGAAATTGTTTTTATAAATAATAAGAATAGTTTTTTTTATAACTAATATCAAAAACGATTACAATTTTATTTTGTTTTCATAAATATTTTCGAAAACGGTTTTTATTAATATTTTCAAAAATGGTATTTATAAATAGTAAGAAAACTTGTTTAGTTTGAAAGATATTTTCTAAATGGCCCTCATCAAGTGCTTTTTTTTTAATAACTGATACCCAATATTATAACAAAAATATTATAACAAAAAGAAATTGTATAAAAGAAATTTTGTACAATTTCTTTTTGTTATAATATTTTTCCTAAAACAAATAATGAAAATTATTGTTTCCTAATTAATACCTTAGATTTTTCTAGCCTTTTTGCCGCAAATATCATATTTTTGTTACGGGTTTTTTTCATTCTATAAATTTTTATGATTTTTACTGGAACAAAAATAACTAAAAATAATAAACAATATTTTAAAGTACTTCAAAAAGCGTTTTGATATCCTGTGCCGAATTATTTACTAAATCTCAATTAACCTCAAATTTTTTTTTATAAAAGGTATTACAATATTTTTGTTTGTTACCACATAAATCTCCATAAGTCTGCACTAAATCAATTCGATTTTTTTTTTAAAAGATTGGCACAATCTTCAAGAATTTAAAAAAAAAACAGCAAAAATTATTTTTGGAATTTTCTTAAATTTTTATGCTAAAATAAGAAAAAAAATAAAATATTTCAAAATCCGAACGATATTTTCTTTAGTAAAAAAATTACTTAAATATTAGTTAGTCCAAAAAGTTCGTGGCGTTTTACGACAGACGGAGTTAAAAGAATATAACTCAGGAACCACTATTCGCATTGTTACAACATTAAATGCGCGTTTGAAAAATAAACCACAGAAACCACTTTCTGTACTGCAAAATTTTATTGAAATCGGTGTATATATTCTGGTCCAAATCCACAAATTGGACTAGAATAAAGAGAAAATTCGCTATATTTTACAATATCACTTCGATAAAGGCGACAACGTTTTAAACCATTTGCAAAAAGAAACGCAATGTTTGAGTACCTCATGGATTGAGTGTGAAAAACATCTGCAATACACTGCGAAAGCGCAATGAAACCGAGCCATTTCTGAAGTGAATCATACTGGCGATTAAAAATGGGTAAAATACGAGAATATCGTTCGAAAGAGATCATGGGAAAAGAAAGATGATGAGCGATCACAAACAATTTCAAAGCCAAACCATTCGGTACGGTACTGTGAGTAACTCGAGAGATTACGCCAAGCGATTAAGAGAAAATGGCCAGAATTGATAAATAGGAAAGGTGTCATCTTCCATCACGATAACGCTCGACTACTAAAAATTTTAAATTTTTTTTGCTAATTAAAAGTGCATGCCTGGAAAATGTTTGATGCATCCACCGTATATCCCAGACATACTCGCATGTAGAACTTTCAGAACTCTCTTAACAGGACCAAGTTGACTTCAAGCAAGGCTTATGAAAAGTTTTTCAACCAGAAACTACTGACATTCTATATTGATGGAATAATCGCACTGTTAGAAAAATGACGAAACATTATCGATAATAATCAAAAATTTTTGGTGTAAATAAATTGACGTTAACACTCTTATTTAAATGTCTCTATTTTACTCATAAAATGCCACGAACTTTTTCGACTAACCAATAAAACTTAATTAATTTGAAAAAAAAAAGAAATAATATTAATTTAAATAATTTTATTTACAAAGTTTTGTTTGAGTCCCAATTAACAAATGTTACAAAAGAAGAACCATTTTTTTTTCTTCGAATTTTTAAACTTTTATACATACATTCAAATATCATATATTGTAGTATGTAGGAATGATGATGATGTATGCGTGTATCTTAAAAAGGTACATTGTTTTCCCATTATGTACGCACTTCCTATTATGCCACAATATAAACGCTACTCTTATCAGTTTTGGTTCGAAGAATTTTTTCTTTTATTTTCTGTTTTACCGCCACTATAGAAAAAAAAAATATAAATATTTTAATCAAAATTGTTAACGCAAAACAATGTTCATTTGCGATACTTTTCACATGTCTATCAATTGTATACTTTCAGTATGTACTTGTTGATTAAAACCAAAAAAAAAAAAAAAAACAATAAATAAAAATTGAATAAACAAAAATCAACAAAATTTACAAATAAAAACACAGCAATACAAAAATAAAACAACTTCAAAAAACTTGCGCAAACAAATGGTCAATATTGAGAACTATAGGATGTGGTTATAGGATGTAAGTCCATATATATCCATAGGAATACTTACACGCATGTACATATACTATAATAATTTAAAATTTTTTTGTTGGCAAAATTTATACAAACAAAAAAGAATGTATAAAACTGAGTTTGAAAATTAAAAATAAAATACAATCAAATGTATAAGAGTAAGACAATATGGAGAAATATGGAACAGCAAAAAAATTTACAATTACTTCGCAGTAGTTTAATATAAAAAAAAAAAAACCAAATGCGAAAAAAATAAACAAAAAGAAAACATTAAATAACGTCAAATTTCTTATCAGCAATTTTCCAAAGTTGGTATGATTTGCATGTGAACTTCTTCACTTTAGGAAGTTTCCTTTTTTGTTTCGTTCTTGACTTTCTTCTTGTAAGCATTGTGAATAAACTGAGTATAATTTTTTTGGTCAATAATAAAATAAAAAAAGCAAATTTTGTCAAATTTTTTAGATTTTTTATTTGGTTTTTTTTTTTTTTTTTTTAATAAAAAATAAATTTCTTGCAAACGCTAAAACCGGTGCAAATAATATAAAATTAGTAAAATTGATCTGAGTAAAAAATTACATAACTATTTGTGAGAGTTAGAATGGGATTTATGAAAACAATTAAAATAAACTTTTTTTTTTTTATGTTAATTTTTTAACCAAAATGTTTTTTTTTTTTTTTTAAAATCAGTTCGTTTTTTTTTCCAAATAAAATAGTAAAGTTGCATTAAAAAAAATTTTGAAAATAAAAATATTTGATCAAAAAATGTTTTATAATTTGGAATTTATTCGAAAAAATGAATTCTTTTTTTTTTATTATACCAAATTTTAATTTATAGTTATATAATATTATTAAAAATTACATAAAGAATAAATTGTTTTTTTGTTTGTTATAAAAGTTTTTTTTTGGAAGTCGTTATTAAGTGATAAAATTTTTGTTTAATTAAACACAGTTTTTAATAATATTACAATATATAACTACGACAAATAATTTACTATTAGTGTATTTAAAAGTTTAACAATACAGAAAATCTAATTTAAAAAAAAAGTTAACTTTAGAAAAATTATACGAAAAGTAAAGAAAGCCAATTCAACCAACCATATTGAAAATTCATTTGGTATAAAATTATGATAATTTAAAATCAAATCGATTCTGATACACAAATTCAATGTTAAAGTTCATCATTTAAGAAGGTTTTGGAATAAATTACAAGAAATAAATTGCAAACAAAATCAATGAAAGGAAAACCGCGGCACATAATTTTGAAGGGGTCAGTTTGGAACTGTTTGAAATTTTTCCCATATTTTTTTTAGGATTAATTTTATAAATCAGGAAGGAAGTGTGGTTTGACACACTATTAATAGTAAGTATACTGAATTGCTGGAAGATAGTATTGATACTACAAATGTGCAACTATTCAAGTTTCGGTTATAGTTAGTAGAATGTGTGAATTTTTCGTCTCAATATTAAGTAAAATGACAGTTAAAAATTCACATTATATAAAAGGGTACCAGTTTTTCTAAGGCATATCACTTAATATATTACGTTTGTAAATATAATCGCTTGTTTTCTAATATTTTTCAAAAATATAAAAATAACAAAGCCAGTAAAAAATTTTTTTTGTTTAGTAATTTAATAAATAACATACCAAACAAACATTATTGTATATTCATGGAATATTATTTTAAATTGAATATCTCTAGTGGTTTATTCGTTAGATATGAATAATATGCATTCCTTGTGGTTTAGCATATTTTTTTCTCACATTTAAAAAAAAGGCAAACCGTTTTTATTAATTATAATAGAAGTGAAAATAATTTTTTAGAAGTTTTTCCCATTATCCTGTCGATATTTTCATCCTATTTAATGAAGTAGTTTTTAAATAGTGAAAAATTGAGGAAAGATAGGAAAAGTTTATTGCAAAAATGATATAATAGTTATTAAAAAGATAGTTTAATTAATTATAAGTTCTTAACATAAATTTGGCGTCTGTAAAATTATTTTTGTGCGAATTTGTCGTACAATATAATTCTTTAATAAGTCTTTCAGAATATCGCCAAAAAAAATTTAATTATTTTGTCGCTTTAAAACAATAAATTTTTGAAGACAAATGTGACTTGAAAAAATAAAAAATTTCTATACAAAATGGTTACATGTAGATAAAAGTATACCCAAAACCAAAACATTCTTATGGTAGACATTCCATGTTTTTTTTTTTTACATATTTTTGTTATTTTCATAATTGATTTTTTGTATAAAATTAAAATTTTTATTTGTATAAATTGAAAACAGATTTCCTTTTGAAATTATTCGAATCTCAACATGCAATAAATTTTTAGATAGCCATAAAATCCTTTTACAAAAGAGACACCAATTTTTTTAAAAATAAAAACTTAAAGAAAAACATTTGTTTAAACTTAAAGTTTATAATAAGAAAATTTAAAAACAAATCAAATATATTACATTCCTTAATATTTATAAATAAAAATATATATTTTTTAGTAAAATATAAATTTACTCAAAAAGAATAAACACCAAAAATTTCATACTAAAAACATCCAAAAAAAAAAAAACAAAACAAAGAAAAAATCATCATTAAAATTATAAATATTAAAAAAGGATTTCTTATTTTTCGATAGTTATCCCTGTTGCTGGTGGTTTACTTTGGAAATTATACAATTTTTAAATGTATGGTATTTATCCAAAAATAAAATAAAAATAAAACTTAAGTAAAATCAATGTGCCTTTAATAAAACAGTTTATGTTTAAAATATACCAAAAAAAAAATATACAAACACACAAATAAATAAATATTTTAATTTTTTTTTTAAAGAAAAAAAAATGAAATTTTGCAATATAAAAATAATATAAATTATTAAAAAAATATAGAATATATTATCCTTTTTTTTTCTCAAAAAAATCAAATTGTAAATAAAAATGAATAATTTGGAGAAAGAGAGATTTTTCAGTCTACTTTCTTGTTTTAAATTTTACTGAATTTTTCATGGATTTAATTCTAGTTGTGGGTATTTGTTTCTAATGCTAAAAAAAAGCATTAATAAGGGGTAAAAAATAATTTTTAGAAAATAATCAATAATACAAAAAATAATTAAATATATTATAGGATAAAAACTAATAATGAAAATTTCTACTCTCATCTTCTTTTTGAGCATATAAATGCTGAAAAAAATTACTAAAAATGAAAAAAAAAAGATAATTTGAATCTGATTTTTTTGTTGCCTAAAACTTAAATTAAAATAATTAATTTTAAAGTAATAAAAAAAAACCCAATACTGTTAGATGTGAATATTATAATTACACACATTCATAAATGTACATACCCATTTATATAATAATAATAATTTATTTGCACACATACACACATATATTGTATAACCTAAAGGGGAACAATTTGAAAAAAAAAAAAAACTTTTAATTTTTATTCCATTTTTCTTTTTTTAAATGTTTTTTTATTATTTCAAATATAAATAAATAAATAAATTTTATATACAAACTACAAATGGATATATTTATTAAAATATTATATAGTTAATATATATATTACCTATATATATATATTATACATAAATATTTATTATTATATTAGATTGTTAATATATTTGTGAAATTGATATATTGTAGAAGATTAAATTTGAATTTCAAATAAAAGAAAAATGGCGGAACAGAAAAAAAAATTAAGGGCGTAAAAAAAGAAACTAAAGAAAAATATTATCTTTATTAAACACTCAAATTTTAAATTAAAATTTTTTTTATTGAAAATCTTTAAATTTTATTATAAAAGGTATAAAGATGTAATTTTGAAAATCTTTTTACTAATAAATTATTGTGTGCGTGTGTTTATTGTTCTTTTATATGATATGAAATTAGAAAAAAAGAAAACCAGACATTAACAAAAATAAGTCTGGCCTCTATTATATCCAAAGATATATTATAAAAATTATATACAATACAATGTATAAAAATTAACGAAATAAAAATAATACAAAATCTTTATAAATCTATATAAATATACCATAAAAAATTATAGTAAATCTTTCTTTTTTACTATAGGTGGTATACATTGTTTTTTACCAAAAAAAATTTACCAAAAAAAAAAAACAAATTAGGCTATTTTTATGAAAGAAAAAAGGACCAAAAAAAAAAACCTATAATAATAATAATATATATATACAAAAATTTAAAAAAATATTTTTCAAAGATCAAAAACCAAAAAGTTAAAATAAAAAATATACAAACAAAATAAAAATATTAGCTTTATTGATTCAATGTTGGTTGTTCATAATTTAATTTAATATATGTTATTATTATCTAATCACACTATATTAAAAGAAACATTAATTTTTCGTACAATACTTTAAAAAAAAAAAACAAGCGAAAAAAACGCATATAAGAAAATTTAACATTATGGGGGATCCAAAGAATATTACTATAAATAATATTATTTAGTAATTAATTATATTATGATTAGCCAATATTTATTATTAGTAATAATTTTGTGTTTATTATTAATTAAGTTAGAAACAAAAATATATTTAAAAAAGAAAATAATAAAAACAAATATAATAAAACTCTTGATGCTAAAACAAAAAAACAAAAAAGAGAAGGAAATCAAAAATTTTGTAGATATAAAAGAGACAAATATATATTTTCAATTAATTTATGTTGTTGTTATACTAGCATATTGGATATTATATATTATTGTTAGTTATTGTTTTATTTTTGATTAAGAGAAACTTTTAATGTTAATTATTTTTAATTATACATAAAATGTATTGTTGTTTTTTTCCGCAAATCTGTGGTATAGACAAGAAATAGGAAAAGGAACTACAAATAACAATAATAGTGTATTAAAAAAAAACAAAAAAAAAACAAACAACAATAATACAATAAATCAACAAACATTTTCAATTTAAATACTGAAGAATCTATTATTATTAATTGTTTTTTGTTTGTTTTTGTAAACAGATTTTGTTTTTTTTTTTACACATACATAATGTAAATTTTAAGGGTTAAACGTTTGATGTTGGATTTTATTATAAAAAAATGGATAGAGTTTAAGAAAAAGAAAAAAAATCTCAAAAAAAAAGAAAATTTATTTTTGTTTTTATTTGTTGATTCTTTTAAGTCAATGTTATTGTAAAAACCTCACGAATGATATAAAAATAAAAACGAATATTTGTGCAGTGTTTTTTAATTAAAATATGTTTTTCTTTATTTTCATTTTTCTTTTATCCTTTGTCAATTATGTTTTGTATTTTAATAAGAAAAAAATTATCTTATTTCAAGACTTTTTGTTTATTATTTATTGCCATTTTATAATAAACTGGTCCCTATTGGCGAAAAACTCAACTAAGCGATATTTACAATCTTCTCTTGATGCCAATTTCTTATCACTAAGGAATTTTTGAAGTGTTTAAAAATATGGTAATCGCTTGGGGCCAGGTCCTGACTATAAGGTTGATGCATCAAATCTTCCCAACCAAGCTTCCGGAATTTCTGACGAGTCACTATAGACGGACAGTCTGCCCAAAAAATAACCGAAACTATTTTTAAATCATACAACATGCAGCGCCATCTATTAAAAAGATACATTCATCCTCTTTCAAACGCACCTAAATTCATGTAAATCGGATGACAGATGTGAAAGTTACAGCCATTTCAATAAAAGAAAACGTGTGCTTATGTTACAAAACAAAAAAGAGCAATTATAAAATTTTGTGTTAAACTTGAAAAAAAAAATTCGCTGAGACATACGAATTGATGTAAAAAGTTTATGGTGATGATTGTATGAGTCGTACTCAAGTTTATACGTGGCTTACACGATTTAAAAATGGTCGTGAGGATTTAAAGGACGACCTAAAGCCAGGTTGTCCAGAAGCTAGTAACCGTGCTGAATTGGTGGAAAAAGTCCGTGAAATCATTGGTATCGATGCAAATTTTACTACGAGAATGTTGGCTGAGGAATTAAATACGAGTAAAAACACTATTTGGAGAATTTTAACTGAAGATTTGGGTAAAAGAAAGGTCTGTGCGCGTTTTGTTCCACATGAATTAAATGAAGACCAAAAAATCGCTCGTGTGGAGCATTACAAAGACATTGTTGAAACTGCTGAAAACGATCCAGACTTTCTTGATTCGATTATAACTAGTGATGAGTAATGGTGCTTTAAATATGACCCTGAAACTAAGCGTCAATCTGCTAAATGGAAGTCCTAAGGCGAGCCAAAACCAAAAAAATTGCCTTTTCAGAAGTCTCGAATCAAGACAATGTTGATGACTTTTTATGATTCGAACGGTATTGTCCACAAGGAATTTGTTCCAGAAGGTCGAAATGTTAATGGAGAATACTATTTAGGCGCTTTAGATCGTTTGTGGATAAGAATTGGTCTAAAAACGCCTACATAAGAAGTGGTCTAACACAGACCACCTCACAAGAAAAGAATCGTTTGTGGATAAGAAGTGGTCTAACACAGACCACCTCACAAGAAAAGAATTCGTCGTGCACCACCTCACAATACCAAAAAAGTGAACGAATTTTTGATGAAAAAACGGATTTCTCTCATCAACCACCCTCCGTATTCACCTGATCTATCACCATGTGATTATTTTCTATTTCCTGATACACCTCTCCTGTTCGCCAAATTTGGCCGCTTCTAGTCAATCGCTAGCTTCCAATGGTCGAATTGTTGACAGTAGAGGTCTGAATTTAGTGTTTGGCCATAGGGAAGCAGCTCATAGTAGATGATTCCTTTCCAGTTCTACCAAATGCACAGCGAAACCTTCCTGGTCGTTAGTCCTGGTTTGGCCAATGTTTGAACCGTTTTACCGTGCTTTCACCATGCTTGTTTTCGAAAAATATTGTCCTATATGACCCAGTCACCATCCGTTCAAGAAGTGGGTCTATTTCGTTCCGTTTCCTTCGCAGATGGAAATTCGATCCATCATGTTCTTTTGCGTCAATTCGTGCAGCACGCAAACATCGAAATTCTTTGTAAATTCAGCTTTATGCAGATGGGTTGAAATTACTTTGTGGTTGATCTTTAGCTCCTATGCGATGCTATGACTGCTAACATGTCGTTCTACTTCAATCATTTGCATGAATTTATCGACATTTTCAACCATTGCGAAGTGTATCTTTAACATCGAAAATACCGGAACGGAATCGATGAAACCAAAATTACGCGTAATTAGCTGTGACAGTATCGAGGCAAATAATTGATTTCTCTTTCCCCAAATAATATAAAAAATACGAGTATCTAAAAAATAGAGAATGATGGAAGATGTCCATCTGTGACAATCGACAATAAATTGTGTGTATTAATGCGAGTGAGGTGCGTTAAGGTCAACCAGTATGTTCTACAACTTCATGACCTGGCAAATATTTTATGACTACAGAAAATTCTTCTTCAGAAAATAAAGCTTTAATAAATCAATAAAATGCAGCCATTATGCATGAAAAATCACATCATTCAAAATGGCCGCCACAAGACTTTTTGCACGACCCAATCCTTTAGTTTTTGAAGACTTTTATGAACATTTCGGGCTGAAATCAGGTCATTACTTACGGATGTTGATTTTTAAATACTCTAAAGTTTAAGGATTGTCTGCGTAACGATCTTTTACACATCCTCACAAAAAAGTCCAACGGCGTCAAATCGTATAATCTTTGAGGCTAATTGACATCACCGGATTTAGAAATTACTCATTCTGGCTATCGTCTTCTTGTGTGAAAGCACATATTGTCCAGATCAATATCTTCCAGTTCAGGCCAAACAAAGATGGTTATCATATGGCCATGTACTCAGAATTGACGGTATTAGTATCTCTTATACGGGCCAATGACACCTTGAGATGTATAAAGAAATACGGGCCAATAACACCTTTAGACAAAAATGCACACCAAAAGGTCTCTTTTCGCGAATAAAGTGGCTCCTCCATAGTCACTTATGGATTTCAGAATATTGACGTATCCTTCAAGTGAGAAATAAGCCTCATCGCTGAAGAAAATTTGTTCGAAAAATCAGTATCCAAAGCATGTTGTTGTAGCACCTAATCCGTATTTTATGGTTGGTCAAATGATCCATAATGTAAAATGGCAAACCGTAAAGTAAACAGACAGCTACCTTAGATAACATATATAAGGTTTTCCAATAAGAGTGGTATGATTTCTAAGTGACGTTTCGGCCATTTGTAATATGTCATGATCTATCTATTTTTTCATTGTATTCAGAATTGTTTACAATTTCATCATGGAGAGATATACGCAAGAACAACGTTTACAAATTATTCAATTTTATTATGAAAATAATCGTTCTCCAATTGCAACTTTTCGTGCGCTTTTGCCATTGTATGGTCGTAATAATCGTCCAACTCTGCTCGCTATTCGTCGAATTGTTAAAAATTTCGAGCGTATATTTCCTTTATATAATGTTCAAGTGCCAATTAGACAAAGAACCGCTTGAAGTAATGAAAATATTGCTGCCGTTCAGGCAAGTGTTGCTGAAGACAGCAATTTGTCGATTCCAAGACGCTGTCAAGAATTGGGACTGTCTCAAACCACAACCTGGCGGATTTTGAGAAAGGATTTGGGCTTGCATCTGTTTAAAATTGTTATTACTCAAGAACTGAAGCCATTGGACTACCGTAAACATCGTGAATTTGCTGATTTTGTCTTCGAACAACTTGAAAACGATAACGACTTTTTTAAGATAATCATCTTCTCCGATGAGGCTCACTTTCATCTGAGTGAAATTATTCATGAACACCCATTACATTCACCTAAATTGACAGTTTGGTATGGTTTTTGGTCTGGTGGAATGATCGGTCCGTACTTCTTTCGAAATGAAGCTGGTAACACCATTACTGTCAACGGAGAGCGGTATAGATCGATGATAACCAACTTTTTATGGCCGAAATTGGAATAAGTTGATTTTGACAACATCTGGTTCCAACAAGACGGGGCTACGTGCCACACAGCACGTGCAACCACTGAATTATTGCGAGAAAAGTTTGGAGATTCGATTACTTCAAGAAATTGTGACATTGAATGGCCTCCAAAAAGTTGTGATTTAACACCATTAGACTATTTCTTGTGTGTTTTTTTAAAAAAAGAAATCATGTCACTCTGGTTCGAAAACCCTTTACGTCGAACTCCTATCAAATGAGAGGGCTGTATTTTCTGAAGCACGAAGTGGATAAACCTTTAGTATTTGAAATGTAACTGGTCAGTAAAATATAGTCTTGGGTCAGGAATTATTAGGTCACAATAATAGTGATGTCCTGTCAATAATAATTTGACCCTTATTATTTTTTTCAAAAACAAGAAGAATCTTTGTGTAAGTTCAGTATGAGAAGCAGACATTTTTAAGGACCCTTTTAATAAGAATTTTAGTAATTATGTTCTGTTATATAAGGATTATTTTAAGGCAAGTTTAGAGGTAGTATTATTATGCACCGACGCAAAGATGAATGTAATTTAGAAAATTACTAGATTATGTTCATTTTTGGAACTATTTTCTTATGAAAATTGTTTTTGCTATGCGGAGTCGGTAGATCAAATTGTAAGCCACAAGTTGTGGTTAACAATAAGGGTGGATGCTGATCCTCTTCATCTTTGGATAATTTGGAATCGGAGGAATATTGTATCATTGGAATGTAAAGTTTTGTATTTTTATGGAAACCTTGCATGAAAAGATGCCCTAATTGATCGTTTTGAAGCGCAGATTTTTAATTGATACTGAGAGGATTTAGATGGGTTTTTATCGCACAAATTTTCAATTTTCTTATAAAACACCAATTTTCAACTGAATGGTTTTTTTTAGCAAACAAATTGTATTTTTTCAATAGTATATGGTATATTAAATAATTTTCTTTTGAATTTTTTAGATTTTCTGTATGAGAGTTTAGGTTAAATAATTTTATTAAATTTTTGTTTATTTTATTTGATTAAAGAAAATAATTATTGTACATGTAGGCTATCTGCGATGTATTAATACTATGAAAAGTTGATAGTTAAAACTATTATCTTAAGTAAAATTCCATGACTGAGTGTGCGCTTATAGATATATCTATTCACGCGGAATTATATGCAAAAATATAAAAGTTCTTGATTCGAATAAAAAATGTAAAAATCCTAATTTATTATTGAGTATTTTTCGAGTGAGTAGTTAAATAAGTTATCTTCAAAGTATGTATATTTAAAAGTAAAATAAAGAACAAATAAAAGCATATCTTATCAAAAATGTAAGCCCATCATTTCTGTCTTAATGTAAATAGACGTGTTCCCATTATTCTTATCAACATGGGGCATAGTTATATCGGTCTAAGGTATTTTAATCATATTAAACAGCATTCGTTTAATTGTTAAAATTATGATTTGCATTATAAAACTCCTGATTTTTTTCTAAAAACTAAAATTGTTATCCTCTAACATGAAATGTTTTAAACGAACAAATATTCTTCCATATGAATGTTTTATTAATGAGGTCATTATTAATACATATTAATTAATTTTTCATGTAATATTTATGTAAAAATGAAGGCAAACGCCAAACGAAAGACATCGGTCGCATGCAGCACAATCGAATTTGATTAAAATTTCAGATTTGATAGTCAACGCACATAACATACGAACAACACAGAAACTAAATCAGAACAACAAGCAGTTTAGGTACACAAACCCTGTGAGTGCTTTTAATCCAAATGCAATCAGATTTGTTCAGCGAAGAATGCAATTTTCTACACAACCTTAATTTTGTTATTTATTACCATCCTAAATTTTCTTAATCATCAGTTTTTTTTATCATTAGACTACAAAGAGTGAACAAGAAAAACTTGCATACGAAGAATAAATATATTCTAACAGTTGCCATCCGTTTATTACTTAGTTGCTTTTTATTATAAAACTCATATTACATCTGAATTAAATTATAATCGGCCATAATTAAATATTTCATAAATACAAAAACAAATTTATATGACATAAGTGTATAAACGATGAGTCCCATGAACAATGTCTAAATTTTTTCTTACAAGATTTCTTTAAAAATTTAGTTTTTTACAAAATTTCATTAAAATTGATATATTTTTGAAATTAATTTGTTGGATTTGAAAATTTTCTTGTGACACTCCTATTAACAAAATAGCTTTTCCGCAACTTTTTAAAAATCGCAAATCTTTCTTACAATATTGGCAATTTTTTTCGCATTTTCCAAAATTATTTTTCTTAAACAAATTTTCATCAAAATTGATGCAGTTTATAATAATTTCTCGATTTTAAATATTTCTGCATCGTCCAGGGCAAGAAAAAATCCGTAATTTTGGATATTAAATTTTTCGCAAAAATTATAGGATTTTAAATATTTCTGCCCGTTTAGGATCAACAAATTGTCATTTGATAAAATTTCATTTTACCTTGAAAATCGCAAGTCTTCCTTACCGTCAACATTTGATATTTTGTTCGCATTTATAAAAATTATTTTTGTCAACAAATTTTCATCAAAATACATGCCCATACTCGGTATAGATAATTTCCGGATTTTAAATATTTCTGCATAGTTTGGTGCAAAATAATCGTCAAGTAATTCTTCGCTTAAAATCGCAAATCTCTTAATAACTTCTTATCACATTTGCAATTCTAATTATAAGTCATCAGAAAAGTATCGAAAATTGTTTACTATCTGTTAATATGATGACAAAGGTCATACATGAATTCAAAAAAAATAATTAAGGATAATGGATAGTACTGAAAATTACTTGAAAACTAATTGTGTAGAACAGGCATCGATAGTATCGATAATTTACCATTTACTAGGAAAATCGTACCTAAAATGTACTGGAAAGCGGAAGCCCAATCTTTACGTTCGAATGGTCAACGGTGAAGTTTAGATGCGCTGACTGGCATAATCTACTGAAAGTTCATGTGATGTAAATGAAATTTGCGGGAAAATATTAACTAAAAATCTATGAAATTATTTCGTGTTTAAATTTTAATTTTGGTAGCGTAATTTTTTCAATAATTTACAAATTCCGATTAAAATTAAACTGGAAGTCATTGAGACCTTGAGTTGAAAAGGGCGAAAGTTTAATGCTGTCTAACCAAATCGATTTCCTCTACACAATAATGGGATTATCCCGCTGAATGGCAAAAACTTCCTAGTTTATAACGTAGAACAGTATTTTTGTAATATAAGAGTTTTTTGATGTAGAGTAAATTAGGAATTATTGATAAAAATATATTCATAAACCATGACTGAAAAATGTTCTAGTTCATGTGCTTATGGACAATTTGGTTCGGTTGAATTTGTACTTTTTTTCGATTATTTATAAGTGAAGTCAGATAAAAACTAAAAAAAACTGTCATTTGCAAATCATTAGTAGAGGCAATTGTCTGGAACTGAGGTTAACTCAGGTACGCTCAACTTTATTCAACGGAATTGAGATTATGTAGAGTTCGGTTTAGATTAGATCACCTCATCATGCACCGCAGAGTTATCTAAGTTAGATATTGAAATTCAAAAATATGAAAAAATATTTCTGATTTGTACGAAATGTGGTCTGATTTTTATTAGAAATTTTTATTAGTGAAAAACTAAATATTTTTAACGATTTATAGAAGATATTCCTTATCATTTCTATTTTATTTTTCAAAGTAAAATTAGTGATTCAAGATTGAAAGCTATTATATTTAAAAGAAATTCAAAATGTACAAATTAGTACGGTTTATTAAAAATTTTTACTGAAGATTTTTACTAAAAATTTTTACTGACAAATTTTTACCGAAAGTTTTTACTGAAAGTTTTTATGGAAATTTTTTTCTGAAAACATTACTGAAAATTTTTACCGAACATTTTTACTGAAAGTTTTACCAAAAATTTTTTTTAAAAATGTTTACTGAAAATGTTTACTGACAAATTTTTACTGAAAAATTTTTATTGAAAATTTTTACTGACTAATGTTTACCTTAAAATTTTTACTGAAAATTTTTACCGAACATTTTTACTGAAAGTTTTACAAAAAATTTTTCCCATAATTTTTACTGAAAATTTTTACCGAACATTTTTACTGAAAGTTTTACCAAAAATTTTTTTAAAAATTTTTACCTATAATTTTTACTGAAAATTTTTACCGAACATTTTTACTGAAAGTTTTACCAAAAATTTTTACCTATAATTTTTACCGAACATTTTTATTGAAAGTTTTAATGAGCATTTTTTTAAAAAGTTTTACCTAAAATTTTTACTGAAAATTTTTACCGAACATTTTTTTAAAAAGTTTTACCTAAAATTTTTACCTATAATTTTTACTGAAAATTTTTACCGAACATTTTTACTAAAAGTTTTACCCCAACATATTTTTAAAAAGTTTTACCTAAAATTTTTACTGAAAATTTTTACCGAACATTTTTACAGAAAGTTTTACCAAAAATTTTTACTGAAAATTTTTACCGAACATTTTTATTGAAAGTTTTAATGAACATTTTTTTAAAAAGTTTTACCTAAAATTTTTACTGAAAATTTTTACCGAACATTTTTACTGAAAGTTTTACCGAAAATTGTTACTGAAAATATTACTGCAAATGTTTACTGAAAGCATTATAAAAAAATTTTAAAGAACATTTTTACTGAAGGTTTTACTAAAAAATTTTACTAAAAATTTTTACCGAAAGCCTTACCGACAATTTGTACTGAAAATTTTTCTGAAAATTTGTACTGAAATTTTTTCTGAAAATTTTTACCGAAAATTTGTACTGAAAATTTTTACCGAAAATTTGTACTGAAAATTTTTACCGAAAATTTGTACTGAAAATTTTTACCGAAAATTTGTACTGAAAATTTTTACCGAAAATTTGTACTGGAACATTTTTACTGAAGGTTTTACCAAAAATTTTTACTAAAAATTTTTACCGAAAGTTTTACCAATAATTTGTGCTGAAAATTTTTTTTTTGAATTTTTACTGAACATTTTTATCGAACATTTTTACTGAAAAAGAATATTTATAATTAAACTTCATATTCTGTTAACTAAATTTATTTAGAAGATTTTTGTATCAGTTTTATTGATTTAAAATATTGTTTACCTTATTTTTAATTTATAGACATTTTTTAACATATTTTTTTAATCTAAAATTTAGAAATTATTTTATTGTTTTTAATAAATTTATTAAATTAGTTTTTTTTGTTTTTCTATTTTTAGAAATTTCGTTGAATTACATTTTAGTTGTATTTAAAAAATAATTTTTATTTTTAGTTTTATTTTAGCTAATTTTGCATTTTCCTAGGCATTATTCTATATTAAAATGTTTGTTGAATTTGTTTTTTCTTGTTGCGAAATTTTATCCCTTCAGTTATTATAGTATGTATATCGTATAAAAACAGGATACATTTTTTTGTATTTTATTCATTCTGCAGTAATAGTATTGTTTGTCTTTTTTTAAGCATTTAATTTTTGTATTTTTTACATTTTATCACTAAAAATACACACATTTGCTTAGGTTATTATTAAAGCCTTCTCTTTTCTTAGATAAAATGCAAGAAGAAAAAAAAAATATTTTTATTGTTGTTGTTGTTAATAATATATTTAGTTTTATTTTATTTATTCGCTTATATACTTATGAAAATGCGTACACACTCTATTCGAATTAATTATAAAAAGGAGCATATTTTCTAAATTTTTTCTAGTAATTTTTCTCATAAGAATCTTTAAAATGGAAATCTTAAAAATTGAAAAGAACGAAAAAGGAATAACGAAAATAAATTTTCTTAATTAATTAATTCAAAGTGCATCTATGCAATCCTCTATTAGCTAACTTTTTAATAAATTGTCATTAGCATAAATTTAGTTACTATTTATTATGCATCTGGTTTGCCGACATTTAAATATAATTTTGTACGTGTTCCAAAATATGGTATTCAGAAATTTTTGGTGTTTTTTGTGCGTGACCTTTACCAGTTGTTTAGATTTTGGAGTCACAACGGACTTTGACGGATCAATCGTACTTTTCGAGGAGTCTCCTTTTCAGATCAGCCGGATATGTGACATAAATATAATGTTCACTATTAGTTATATCACTTGCTTCAGTCGTTGCACTCATAATAATGTCATCGGGATACTTGCGTGTGTCTCTCATGTCATGTTCGAATGTAGACAGCGATGACGTTGGAATTCTTTTACTACCAAGATCGTCCTTGTGCCGTTCTATATATGTTCTAGGCATTGGCGTGTTATAAGGACTTGGCCGTCCCAACGAGGATGTTGACATTGGACCATGATGAAGTATAGGTTGTTGCTGGTGTACACCAGGAATATGATGATGCGATACGCTCGATCCATTATTTTCTTCCGAACTAGAAAATAACGAGAAATTACAGTAATGTCTTTTTAAACAGTATATTTATTTTAACTATTACTCAAATAGTATCCAAATAATGTAGTAACAAAAGCAAATGCCGAGCGATAAAACCATTATTAGAACTAGTATTAGACCCCAGGGGAATGCTCTGGGCTCTAGAGGTCCATCTTCCCAATAACGATCACAAGATAAATACCAACAAATTGCCTTGTTTAGTTCACCTGAAAAAAAAAAAAAAAAACTCAAAGATACAACTTATTATATAATAAATTTTTACAAAAGGGGTGATTCTTCCGTAGCCATGTTTTTCTTCAGTGATGAGACTCATTTCTCGCTTGGTCAAGTAATTTTGAGGTCTGAAGACATTTTGGTCTGAAGTTGTCATTGGGTCATATTTTTTGAAAATGAAGTGCGAGTGACCGTTACTATCAATTCTGAGTGGTATGGCCGCATAATAGTTAACTTTTTTTTTAAATTTGGACTTGAAGATTTTAATCTGTACCATAAGAGGTCTGTTCAAAAAGTATCGCGAATTTTGTGTTTTTTAAAAAAATTTTTATTTATTCATGAATATCTATTTTGTATCCTTCAAAGTAATCCCCACCAGATATTAAATACTTGTGCCAACGTTTTTTCCAATTCTCGAAGCACTTAAAAAAAATAATTTTTTGTGGTCTTGTTCAGCTCCCCCTTCGATGACGTCTTTATCTCCTCAATCGTAGCGTAGCGTCATCCTTTCATGGGGCTCGCCCAGATCGGGGGAATACGGTGGCTGCGGCATTATTCGTGTGTTGTTTTTGGCCAAAAACTCACGCACAAGCAACGATGCGTGAGCAGGGGCGTTATTATGGTGCAAAAGCCAATTTTTGTTCTTCCACAAATTCGGGCGTTTCTGGCGGATTGCTTCACGCAATTTGCGCATAAATTGCAGGTAATATTCCTTATTGACCGTTCTACCCTGTGGCAAGAACTTATGATGCATCGCGCCCCTGCAATTGAAGAAAACTGTAAGCAAAACCTTCACATTCGACCGAACTTGGGGCGCTTTTTTCGGTCTTGGCTCGTGCGGCAGCTTCCATTGGGATGATTGAGCTTTGGTTTCCACGTCATAACTATAAACCCTTGATTCGTTACCAGTTATGACCCTCTGTAGCAAATTTGGGTCTTCGCGGACAGAGTCAAACAGCTCGTTAGCAATGTTAATGCGATGCTGTTTTTGGTCGAAATTGAGGCAAAAATCGAAGACGAGCCAAAACACGTGCAAGCAAAGCAGCTCTCAAAAATTAACTGAACATTCAAAATGGCCGAACTTGTCGGTTCCAACATAATGCCACATATCAACATAATGCCACAAAAAATCGAAAATCGAATATACGTAACCCGCGGAACCTTTTTGAACCTCGCGGTACCGTTTGAACAGATTTCGTATGTGGTACTAACAAGATGGTATTATTATCCAGAATGCAAAATATTTTAGTTTTATTGCGTGGAAAGTTCCCAGTACACGTAATTCGTGAATTGAGCTCAAAAATCGTGCGATTTGACGCTGTTGGACTTTTACTTGAGTGGCTTCGTTAAAGATCTTTTTTATGCAGGCAATTCTCAAAGTAAAGAGCATTAAAAGTTAGCCGAATTGTAGGACGAACTATTGGAAAAAGTTGGCCGAATTATAGGACGAACCGTGCGTAAAAGACTTGAGAAAGTTGTCTCAAAAGTCTTGAGGAAATCTTGAATTTACGTATGTTTTTATTTAACTTTACTTTCCAAACTTCAAATTGGATAACCCTTTATATTTATTTATGCAAATTGAGCAGCAAAAAGCTCTCGTTTCGGATAAAAGTTTGAAACGGTACCAAAGAGGAAATGTCAACGTTGCATCTCTTATGCTATTCGATGAAGCAAAAGAATATGGTATGCGATTGAAAACAGGCATAAAGTCCAAAATATTGCTTTAAAAATAGATTATAGGATTCATAAGCTTTTCTATAATAACAGGGAATTCTACTATATTCTGAGTAAAGTAGCAATTGCTCAGATTATATGAAACTTTTCTAGATCAAACAAAAAAGGAATTATTAATTTCAAAAGAATCGTTAAAGTTATTTACATAAACTCGAAATAATTTTTATTTACCTTCTAACTCCTTGAAAGCATAATCGGACATTTCTAGCAACAATCCAGTTATACAGGCTCGAATTAAAATTTCACACTTCATTTTAAGTTTTAAAAGCTCATCTGGCTTACAACTGGCACGCATCTTTTGCATATTTAGAAAATGGTCAGAATGTCTATTGCTATCATCTTCGGATGTCTGTGATATATTTTCACCACAATTTGTCTTATTATCATCACTTTTTGGTAATTTCTTTTTTTTCGTTCTTATTTTCCTTTTAATTTTACTACTTTTGTTAGTATCATTAGTATCCCCATTTTCATCGTTGTTAGCTTCTGAGTCATCATCTTCATCGTCATCATCGTCCTCATCCTCATCCTCATCATCATCATCATCATCATCATCGTCATCGTCTTCATCATTATCATTTTCGCTTCGTCCGCTATTTCTTTTAACATTGCCTACAAAAAAAAAAAAAAAATTCCCTTACGTCTACCAGTTTAAATTACATATTATAAAATTAACTCAAATTAAAAATAGGATTTGTTTTAGTTTTTTTCTTTAGGGTCGTTAGTCTAAGGTCCCTTAGACGTGCTAGGGCCCACTTTATAGACCCATAGCAATGAGCGTATTTTACGAAATGTAACTTGTCGAATGTACGTTAGAGAGGGCAATTAGGAGTGGTTAAATATTATGCAGCCCATGAGATTCTTTTTGAAAATTAAGGGGTTGTTTGGTCTAGGATGGAAGGTGACCTATTAAAAAAGTAACATGAATTGGGGGTCGAGTTAAACGCCTAAGAGACTACAATTCGTCCGCTATGTTAAGAGACTGCCACTAAAAATTATTACATTGCGATGTTTGGGGAGATTGATCGCCATCTCAACTGCCGTTCTAATTGCATAAATTTCCCTATGGACAGGAGAACTTCTATTTGATAAAATTCGACACTTAATTTTGTGATGTTCGCAGCCATCAAGCTGGATGGCAGTAAAGGATGCTCTGTGGTTACTAATAGCACACTCAATTTTGTCTCAAAGGTGGATCGATCTGCTCAATACCAAAGACGGTTATCAGGCCGGGTGTAAATCGAAAAAAGGGTAGATGGATCAGAGATCCTTTATGAAAAGAGAAAATAATGTGTTTTAAAAATTGGTGGTGAAGGGTATGATTTGGAACATGGTTTTTTTTACTTTACTAATTACCAATCGAATCAATTCAAATTTTTTAATTAAGTACCTGATTGGGATGTTTTTTGTTCCTCGTTTCCATTCGCTGGTCTACCCGCTGCTGACTCCTTACAAAAATGCCTATAATTTGGCAATTCTTCGCTAGTGCTTTCGGGCTGATCTAATATCCTTGACAGTAAATAATTATTTTTAGTCCTAAAATATTTTATAAATAAGATTTTTCTACTCTAGATTGACCTTTACAGATCCTAAAAATAATTATGAATATTTTATTATCTGAACAAAAAAAAATGGGTTGCATGTTATATATAAGTTTTTTTTAATATTTTTTTGTTGGTTTTTTTTTGGCGCATAAAATAAACTCTTACCTATGAGGCATTAGTGCTACATAAGCGGAACTCGTTTTAGCTAGTGAAGAACTATGGCTGGAAGACTCACCCCAGACTTCAATATCCGTTATAGTAGTCGCATCTCCATTAGAGAATATATTCTCTTGGGTTAGGAATACCTCACATCGCATTATATCGCAAAAGTCTGCTAAACAAATGGCATCTTCGGCCTAAAGATTCCTCAAATTAATATTATTGTATTTTTATTGATCTCGTTTTTGTACAGATTAAATATTGAATTTTTAATTTATTCAATTCGTGTTCACCTTATTAATATGGGTTTTGTGTCGATTTTCAAAATGACGATCGATGTACTTCTCTTCGAAGAAACTTTTTCCGCATAGTTGGCATGTCCATTGGCTGGGACGATTCTGCCTTTTGGCAACTTGTTGTGGTCCGAATATGTCCCGCAAAGGATGCAGTGGACATTCAAGTGGTAGCTTTACCTGATACTTCTCCAGTATCGGAATCCATTTAGCTTGGACTAATTTACGTACCAGTCGGGCGCTATCTTTTGAGCATAAAAGCTTTATGACGTTTGGATGTGGCCATGGTACAAGACAGAAGAAACATATAGCAAAGAACTATGGAAGAAAATAGTTAATCTGTTCAACTTGTTTTTTTTTTTTTTAAATTATGGCGTCATGTTTTACATTGAAATTATTTTACTCTCGAATGAATTTTATGTATAACTACAATACAATAATTTTTCCAATAAGACCTCTTGACCTTTGAGACTATTTTTGGTCTATAATGTCTTCAATATTTTCTCGTTAGTTAACTAGCCATTTAAGATATTGTCGTGACATTTACCTATTCAAAATATGATTAATTTAGTTCAGTGTCATCCAGCTATAAGGGGGGTAATCGTTACAAATTTTCCATTTATCGATTTCCATTAATAATTTTAGTTGTTTAAATTACATGAATCCTATTTTAAGTGATATCCTCGTATAAATTTTCCATTATTTTAACATAAGGCGATAATTTTCCATTATTAATAATTCATTTTAGTAATAACCAATTGCTTGTTTGCTTTTAGTTTTTCAGTAAAAATTTATCATTAAAACTTTTCAGTAAACATTTTTAGTAAAAATTTTCGGTAAAACTTTTCAGTGAAAATGTTCAGTAAAAATTTACAGTAAAAATTTGTCAGTAAAAATTTGTTAATAAAAATTTTCAATAAAAATTTGTCAGTAAAAATTTGTCAGTAAAAATTTTCAGTAGAAATTTTCAGTAAAAATTTGTCAGTAAAAATTTGTTAATAAAAATTTTCAATAAAAATTTGTCAGTAAAAACTTGTCAGTAAAAATTTTTAGTAGAAATTTTCAGTAAAAATTTGTCAGTAAAAATTTTCAATAAAAATTTGTCAGTAAAATTTGTCAGTAAAAATTTGTCAATAAAAATTTTCAATAAAAATTTTCAGTAAAAATATACAGTAAATATTTGCCAGTAAAAATTTGTCAGTAAAAATGTTCAATAAAAACTTTCAGTAAAAATTTGTCAGTAAAAGTTTTCAATAAAAATTGTTCAGTAAAAATTTTCAGTAAAAATTTTCAGTAAAAATTTGTCAATAAAAATTTTCAGTAAAAATTTTCAGTAAAAATTTTCAGTAAAAATTTTCAGTAAAAATTTTCAGTAAAAATTTTCAGTAAAAATTTGTCAGTAAAAATTTGTCAGTAAAAATTTGTCAGTAAAAATTTGTCAGTAAAAATTTGTCAGTAAAAATTTGTCAGTAAAAATTTGTCAGTAAAAATTTCTCAGTAAAAATTTTCAATAAAAATTTGTCAGTAAAATTTGTCAGTAAAAATTTGTCAATAAAAATTTTCAATAAAAATTTTCAGTAAAAATTTTCAGTAAAAATTTTCAGTAAAAATTTTCAGTAAAAATTTTCAGTAAAAATTTTCAGTAAAAATTTTCAGTAAAAATTTTCAGTAAAAATTTGTCAATAAAAATTTGTCAGTAAAAATGTACAGTAAAAAATTGCCAGTAAAAATTTGTCAGTAAAAATGTTCAATAAACATTTTCAGTAAACATTTTCAGTAAAAATTTTCAATAAAAATTTTTTGTAAAAAAATTTAGTAAAAATTGTTGTTAAACATCTTTAGTAAAAATTTTTGTTAAACATTTTTAGTAAAAATTTTCAGTGAAAATTCTCATTAAAAATTTTCAGTAAAAATTTCAGTAAAAATTTTTTAGTAAAAATGTTCAGTAAATAGTTTATTGACTATTTGATTTTTTTGAAGTCCCTCGGAATATTTTTATGTTTATTAAGGTGGAATCTTTTCTAATTAATTAACATAATTCAGCTAATCAAATATTGGTCGAAGCTATTATAATTAATTAGATATTGGCAAGATGATGGAAGAATAAAATATTATGGAGAACACGCAAACTACAATAGTTTATAAAATTTATTTTTTAATAATTGGAAGTAGAAGATTCTCTTCTTTATAATTCGGCCAAATTTTACTGGTGAGGTGCTTACTTATTTGCTATTTTGCCGGTTTCACAAAGAAAACCCTCTAAAAATTAGGCATTTATTATGACTAGACGAAGAATAATTCGTCCGTCTAATTAAATGCAATAAATTTGCTTCTATTTTTTCGTAATGGCATTTTTTGTACTTCATTTATTTCCTTATTACTTTATGTCCACAGCTTTAATCTACTATTTTCACCTATAATTCGACTCACTTCCTTTCTATTTGCACAGACTGTGGTAGAAGGAGTAATTACCTGCACGCACATGAAGGAGATTTTTTATTCCGGAACTATTTCAGATTGTTCATTTGTATTTGGGAATTAGTTTAATACATTTTATTTTTAAGTATTTTGTATATTCAATAGTTAATAAAGAGATATAAAAAATTAAAGTTCGAAAAAATTCTTACACGGAAAAATTAACTCACAAAATTCCTTTACTTTCACAATTATTAAATATTTTCTTGTTCGAAAATAAATTCTTCAAACGTTTTTATTTATATTTATTTAAACGCCTTATTTTTAGAAAAATAATTCTAATGGGTTGGTGCGGCTTTTCATATTAATCCTTTGCAGGGATGCATACTTTTACTTTTGAAAAATCAATAAAATATTTTCCCTCTCGCGTGATTTTCCTATGTGAAAACGAAGTCATATGCAGTGAAAAATGTGTTCACGTATCTAACTTGTACTCACCTCAAAATGTAAATATTTGGCCCACATTCATATTATTTTATTGAATCAAATTTAATCGCAAAATGAATCAATATTATTTCGCACTTTGAAATATACCGTAACAAATGAAAAACAAAGTCCTTTTAATCACCGCTTTTTTCCAATTCAATATATAACCGAACAGACTGTACAATTACCTCCGAAAATTATGATTTTTCCGGCTTTCGGGAAATGTTCAAAGTGTATTTTAATAGCTTCGTTATTTTCTTTTAATGTTGTTGCTGTTATTTGTGGAGATGCACGATAACACGTCAGTTTCCTCTACAACTTTTCTACATTGAAACGTAACCGAAATGAATTTGGGACACTTATTAATATACAATAAATCTGTAAATTTTCATCGATACTAAACTGTGTATACACAAGGAATCCATTCAGCTTCGGAATGTTGCCTTTGACACCAATTTACTCTGAGGACTTGGCGAACATGCGCATTTGTTACTTTTCGGTGATGGAGGGAATATTCATCGAGTATGGTGTGATGTACATTATTCAATATAAGAAAATATGAAGATCCAAAAATGTCCTTTGATAACGAAGAAGTTAAAAGAGTATGGTTATTTTAAAATAACTTTTCAAATACGATTTTGTCCTTCGTTTTTCATATTTTAATGTTTATTTACCGAAGTTATTGTCAACTCAATTCAGACATCTTAAAATTTCCATTATTTATTATAATTTCTGAATTTTAAAATAAAAATTTAAAAAAAATCATAATTTTAAAAAATTTATTATATTTTCAAATATTTTTACCTAGTTGATTATTAAATTTATTGTAAATTTGATGAATTTGTATTTTTTTAGATAAAGAAGCAGACTATTTTTAAAAAAAACAAACGATTTGTTTAAAAATTTTCTTAAAAATAAAGTGTTTCGGTTACAAATAATTTCAATTAGAGTATTTTTTTTAGAAATATCAACAGTTTTCAATAAACTTTTAAGAAATAGCCATTAATAGGAATGTCTTTAAAAATAATTTTATAATGAATTCTTTTTAATAACTCTAAAGAAATTTTCGCAGTGAACTTTTTGTAGTCGAAATTTTAGAAGTAGACATTTTTGCAGTAGACATTTTTTTTAATAGAATTTTTTTCAGTAGAAATTTTTGTAAACAAATTTCCAGTAAATAATTTGTACAGCAGAAATTTTTGCTGTAGAAATTTTTTCAGTAGACATTTTTTTTTGGTAGAAATTTTTCAGTAGAAATTTTTGCAGTAGAAAATATAGAAGCAGACATTTTTACAGTAATCTTTTTTGCAGTAGAAATTTTTTTTAATAAAAATTTTTGTAAAGAAATTTTCAGTAAATAATTTTTACAGCAGAAATTTTTGCTGTAGAAATTTTTTCAGTAGAAATTATTTCAGTAGACATTTTTTTTGGTAGAAATTTTTCAGTAGACATTTTTTGAGTAGACATTTTTTTTGGTAGAAATTTTTGCAATAGAAATTTTAGAAGCAGACAATTTACAGACATAATTTTTGCAGTACAAATTTTTTTTTTATAAAAATTTTTTCAGTGTATATATTTTACACAAGAATTTGTTGCTGTAGAAATTTTTTCAGTAGAAATTATTTCAGTAGACATTTTTTTTGGTAGAAATTTTTGTAGGAAATGTTTGTAACGAAATTTTCAGTAAATAATTTTTACAGTAGATATGTTTGCAGTAGAAATTTTTTCGGTAGAAATTATTTCAGTAGACATTTTTTTTGGTAGAAAATTTTCAGTTGAAATTTTTGCAGTCAAAATTTTAGAAGCAGACATTTTTACAGTAATCATTTTTGTAGAAGACATTTTTTTTAATAGAATTTTTTTCAGTAGAAATTTTCGTAAAGAAATTTCCAGTAAATAATTTTTACAGTAGAAATTTTTGCTGTAGAAATTGTTTCAGTAGACATTTTTTTTGGTAGAAATTTTCAGTAGAAATATTTGCAGTAGAAATTTTAGAAGCAGACATTTTTACAGTAATCATTTTTGTAGTAGACATTTTTTTTTAAATAAAAAATTTTTCAGTGGAAATTTTTGTAAAGACATTTTCAGTAAATAATTTTCACAGCAGAAATTTTTGCTGTAGAAATTTTTCAGTAGAAATTATTTCAGTAGACTTTTTTTTTGGTAGAAATTTTTGCAGTAGAAATTTTAGAAGCAGACAATTTACAGACATAATTTTTGCAGTAGACATTTTTTTTTTATAAAAATTTTTTCAGTGTATAATTTTTACACAAGAATTTTTTGCTGTAGAAATTTTTTCAGTAGAAATTATTTCAGTAGACATTTTTTTTGGTAGAAATTTTTCAGTAGAAATTTTTGCAGTGGAAATTTTAGAAGCAGACTTTTTACAGTCATCATTTTTGCTGTAGATATTTTTTTTTTATTAAAAATTATTTCAGTAGAAATTTTTTTTGGTAGATCATTTTTGCAGTAGGATTTTTTTTTTTAATAAAAAATTTTTCAGTAGAAATTTTTGTAACGAAGTTTTCAGTAAATAATTTTTGGTAAACATTTTTCAGTAAACATTTTTGCAGTAGAATTTTTTCAATAAAATTTTTTTTGGTAGACATTTTCAATTATTATTGAAATACCAAGTTAATTATTACAGCAGAAATTTTTACTGTAAAAATTGTTTCAATAGAAATTTTCGTTGTAGAAATTTTCAGGAAATAATTTTTACAGCAGAAATTTTATCGTAGATATTTTTGTAGTAGAAAATTAAAGTCTTTCTTTTCTAAATTCACGGTTTAAAAAAAATCATTTTGTTTTTAACGACTAAAAAAATAATCTTCACAATCCTCCAAGAAAATGTCACCGTAATTGCGATGATGAAATAAAAAACAACCAAATAGATTTTTAATAAGCACTTTTAATTATCGAATGAAATAACTTTGATAAAATTAAACACCATCATAGTAATAGTAATTAATAATAATACAATATTTATATTAATATTATATATAATAAATGGGAGAAAATTGGAATATTTATATTATACGGAAATAATTTTCTTTCTTTCGATTTTATTGAAATGTTCATTTTATGAATTCAATTATTATATTTTAATATTATTTTATAATTTTATTAATATATACGTATATGTACTATATATAAGTGCGAATATACGATTTTATATGTATAATATAATCTAAATAGTTTTTTTTTAATAATATATAATATAATTTGTGTATGTACAAGTTGTATTTATCTATAATTTCTAATATATATATTTATAAATGCATGTGTATATGTTCATATATATATATAAATATACACAAGTAATAATTAAATGAGCGCGTAAATGTATTTAATAAAATTTTTATTGAATTTTTACTCTCGTCATTATTTTTTTTTGTCTAACAACAACTAGTAATTTGAAATATTATCAATAATATATTTTTTTAATATAATATTTGTTTTTTTTTTCTCTCTAATACTTATATAATACTCCGTGATCTACAACATTATCAATAATATTTAAAAATAATTTAAAAAAAAAACAATAATATTAATCAGTAATAAAAAAGATTTTTTTAAATAATTTTTAAATTTTTCTATCGCTTATGACAAATAATTGCTTTTGTTTATTTTTCATTTAATTTCTCTGGTTATTATTTTATTCGAATTTTCGTCCCACTTTCTCTAATATGTTTTCGTATATAATATGAGGCATTACAAGAATTGTTTAATTTTTACCTGCTCTAAAACTAATAACATCTTTTTTTTTAAAAAATTGTTTCTTACTCCATTGATTGATTAAATTGATGACGACTGTGTTTATTTGAAGTTTTTTTTGTTTAAATTTTTGATTTATTTATTTTTCACTCTCAAATAATATATATGCTATTTTTAATACTGTACGATTTTTTTCGTTATTTGTGTATTAATAATTTTAATCCATTTTTGATAGGCATCCTAAATCGGTTAAAAATACTTCTGGTGTTAGAATGTGTGAAGAACCAACAATAACTTCCCAATTTTTTACAGCATTTGTTACTTCGTATGCGCAACGCATCTCCGAGAAACTACAACCGCCAACAATAAAAACTATCAATCTTGGTACATTTTTGACTGTAGTTTGAGTTTTATCCTTGTGCCAGTGACCATACCGAACGCTAAAAGTAACATTTTGAATTTAAAAATTTTGCAATGAAAATTTAGGTAGAATTTACCTTGTTGGGGCATGATAGGATGCATTTTGTGAACGTCCTGCCAAAAATGGATAATGACGAGCGTCCAGTTTATCCTCAATACAATCCTCCATAATATCTTTGACGACTGGTGTCCACCGTGACATTTGATAGGTTTGCTCTGTGATGCGCTCTTTTCTTGGCACTGAATATGTTTTTTTACGATTTCCCTTCAAATTGTTAAACAAAAACATTATTTTTTTTAAAAAATTTATTAAAAATTTTAATTTTTTTCCAATCATTTTAATTGAATTTTTTATAAATTAAATAAATCCTTGCAAATATTTAACTAGAAATCCTGTTAACAGAATTGTTATGAAAATTGATATTTTCCTATGAAAATAACTATTATTTCACTTACATCTGTAGTCACGTTAACTCCGAGAAAACTCAAATTTCTTATCATATCCTGATCTTTCGGTTCCAATTTAGCTGAAGTGAATAATTTTGTTAAATTATCTTCGGAAATTCCATTTTTAATCATCACATAAAGTGCAATAATTCGAACTTTGTCATAATTAGATACATTCTGTAAAATGTAAGATAAATTAAAGTTTCTTTAATATGGAAAATAGCATATATGTTATTATTAGCTAACCGGATCGAGTAGTACTGGAACAATATTCCTCATATGATCCTTGATTTTTTCACCTTCTGAATCTGTACCCATTGCCAAATCTTGTTCGACTTTGCACAATTTATCTACATAATTCTGTTCGGCAAAAAAAATTAAATTAATATAAAACCAATTGAAATTTTCAACAACAAAAAAAGAACAAGAAAAAATTTCTCATTTTACCTGGTAAGACTTCATGCAATCTTCTGCCAAACTCAAATGGGTTGCATATTTAGAAAGTTCCTTTTGGTATTGAGGCATTTTTTTAATCATTTGAGATAAGTCACGCATCGATTGTTTATCGGCTATAATTATAAAAATATAAAATTGATTTACATATCATACTTTTGGATATATCCTAACGCATATAATTTATTTTTTTTCTAAATTCAGCATTCAAATTCTGCTTTAAAGTATAAAGAAAATTAGAATGTTTACTATACTAACCTTGCGACATACGTTTCGATTCGGTGAATGTTTTTAAATTTTTTGTAACTTGCTGTGAGACAACAGCAATATGCTGATGACGCAATTCTACCCAAAGTTCATCGTTCTCATCCAATAGTACCTCTTTTTCGGCAGAGTTCGGAGTAGGAGTGTACTTGTAGACATCGTTAATAATTGGCAGTAAATCGTAGGCCATTGCTTGAAGGGTTAATTCGTGAAGCAATGGTGAGACACAATCAAATCCTCGATCCAATATCAAAAGTTGCGAACGTGCCTTCTCTGGCCCTTCACCCATCGTGGGCTCATCTGCTTTGTACGCATCCAATTTTTGTTGAATAGATGCCGCTAAATCAACATTACGCTCCCAATCGCAACGGTACCGCACTGCTGGATATTCACCCAACGTGGCACATAAAGTGGCAACTTGCTCCGCTATTCGTTCCATGTTCTTAACACGAGCCGCCTCAAAACTTGGCGAATATGCACATTGAAATGTATCAGGTGAATCAAGCGAAAACACCTAAGGTGAATATATTTTTTATCAATTCATTACGATTTTTAATATTAATCTCTATTTATTTCTAATGAAACTAATAATTACAATCTTATTTTGCATAAGAACAATATCAAAGCAAATTTAAAAGAAAAATAACAGAAACATTTACATTCGCATAAAGAAACAAAAAATTTCCCCTGCATGCTCTAAAAAAAACATTTTATTTTATTATTCATATTATTATTTTGAAAGCAGCAGTAATAAAATTAGAAAAAAAATGGGATGCTTTATGGTTGTATATTATAGGGTTTCTAAGTGACGTTTTCGGCCATTTGTAATATGTCATGATCTGTCTTTTTTTTCATTGTATTCAGTAATGTTAACGCAAGAACAACGTTTACAAATTATACAATTTTATTATCAAAATAATCGTTCTTCAATTGCAACTTCTCGTGCGCTCATCATCTTCTCCGATGAGGCTCACTTTCATCTGAGTGGTGCAGAAAATCCACAAATTATTTATGAACACCCATTACATTCTCCTAAATTAACAGTTTGGTGTGGTTTTTGGTCTGGTGGAATCATCGGTCCGTACTTCTTTCGAAATGAAGCTGGTAGCACAGTTACTGTCAATGGAGAGCGGTATAGATCGATGATAACCAACTTTTTATGGTCGAAATTGGAAGAAGTTGATCTTGACAACATATGGTTCCAACAAGACGGGGCTATGTGCCACACAGCACGTGCAACAACTGAATTATTGCGAGAAAAGTTTGGAGATTCGATTATTTCAAGAAATTGTGACATTGAATGGCCTCCAAGAAAATGTAATTTAACACCATTAGACTATTTCTTGTGGGGTTATTTGAGGTCATTGGTCTTTAGCAATAAACTAGACTGTCTTCAAGCTTTAGAAGTCAATATTGAAAAAGTGCTCGAAAATTGGGTTCATCGAATTCGTTCTTGCAAAAGAAGTCGTGGAGGCCATTTGAATGACGTTTTATTCGAACTTAATTGTATCGATTGTACTTGACATATCACTCTTATTCGAAAACCCTTTATAATAATTAGAAGTGTAGGTCTTAAATAATAAGAATTTTACAATCAAAAAAAATTTGAAGAAACTATGAATTTTGGAACACTTTTTCTCTATAAATTTTGTAAGGTTTAGATGAATTTTGTTTGGCATAACGAAAATGCGACCAAATCGAAATTGTAAATTATTTTGCAATTAAAAATTTTAAGAACTACCATTTTTTTTAAAAAAAATCTTCTACATTTAACCTTTATTTAGGAATTTTAAAGCGTTTAGATTAATTTTATTGATAATGGCAATTATACCAAACTCTACAAAATAACCGCACCTAAATTGACAAAAAAAAAAGTAAAATAGACTATAAAAGCTTAAAATGGGAACGAATAGGATTCAATAAAAATAATTCTTTAAAATAATTATTAATTTTTTATTGTACAGTTAGAAAAATAGTATAAACGTAAACTTTCAATTGAATTTAAATTTTTTTAGAATTCAATTCTACCACCGAAATTGTTCGTGAAAAACTGTTAAACGTTTCATTTATGAAATTTTACTAACTCAAATAAATTAATAATAAATTTGTTTGCTTGCCTTCAAAATAAAAAATAAAAATTATTTTTTTTAAGAATGATTTTTGAATATTTTGTTTTGTTTTTTCTTTGGGGAAATATACGAACACACACAAAAATGCATTAGAAGAATATGTGATAGAAAATATTAATGGAAAAAAATAGTCAAACAAAAATGATTTTATATTTTGTTTTTATATTTTCATTATTATTTTTATTATTATTATTATTATTTTTTGTAAATATGATCGCACCTGACACTCATACGGAAGAAAAGCTATGTTGATCTCCTTCAGAGTTTTGATTTTTCGTGCAGCACATGATTTACATATTTCGTTAAACAATTCCTCAGGGCACACTAAATTTTCATTTAATATGATTTTAACTTTTATTTTCTTTGTATCTATTGTATTTCATATTTAATTATTTATTTCTTATTAATTAGTTTAGTATTCTGTATATTTTTAATTAGAACAATTATTAAATTTTTTTTTTTTTTTTAAAGAAAATTTTTTATTAGTTTTGATTTAATAAATAAATATTTGTATTTAAATTAAATATTATATGGAAGAAAAATAATAAATACTGTTAAAAATTCAATTTGACAATGATAGAGGCATATCTAAAATGAAAATAGTGCAATTTGATTAGGTTTTCGAACAGAAATCAGTTTTCCTGTAAAGTAAATTTTAATTGAATAAGCACGCTTTCTTAATTTTCTAAAAAGGTAATTGCTTTTTACCAATAGTTTTCTATTTAATCATTGAAAAGCAGTGGCTAAAATTTTCACCTTTCTATTTTGACCACTTGTAAAAAAAAACAACGAACTATTGATCCTTAGGGGATGTTTTTAATAATTTAATGAAACTGCTTAATTTTTCATTATCATAAATACAAAAAAAAACAAAATTTTTTTTTTTGGTAGCAAAATTTTTTCCTTTTTTAAGGATCTGATTTTTTTTTACGCTCTAACTTTTTTATGGTCAACCTTTTTTTTTGAATAGATTATTTAACTAAAGAACATTTTTTTTATTAATAAGCAAACTCATTTGGTTAATAAACAAACTCATTTCTCAAGAAATTAACTTTTATCCATTTTGTATGTTTTTTTTTCTTCTATTTTTATACAATATTTGAGTTTATTTTCTAGCCAAAAAACTTTTACGATTTGTGAATAAATCTTCGATGATTTGGGAAAATCCATAATGAAATTAAAAATAGATAAATATGAAAAAATTGATAAAGAAGATAATTTCACCAGAAATTAGAATAAATCTAAATAAAAATAAAATGAAATATGATTTTTTTTTGTGTAAGAACAACCCGTGAATAGTTAATAACGCATTGCGTTTTAAAAGCTCTCACAAAGAAAGGTGAAAAATGATGGACAAAAGCGTAAATTTAACATTATCGAAATTCTCTTGTACGTAAACAGAATTTTTTTCATATAGACAATCACAGGGGATGAATACCAATAAAAGAAAATTAATACAAGAACAAAAACAAAAATAAAATAAAAATATGATGAGATACCAAGAATAGTCAATGGCAAAATATGATTACCTTCTGTGAAGAAAACATGAGCAGCACGATAAAGTGGACGATTTGGATGATCAAAATCACGTATTAATGCATGAACAGAATCCTCAGATGGTGTTATAAGGTATACAGCATCCATGGTTGGTAATGGTTCACGTTTTTTGTTAATATCTTCAACAACTAATTCGAAAAATTTACCACAATTAAAAAAAAATTTTTTTTACTCTTCAATTAAGAAGTTAAAAAAAAAAATTTGCATATTTACGAGTTATTCCTTCTGCACTGATGTCGTGCATTTTGCAACAGGCCGATACCATACGCATTCCAAGTTTGTCAACAATCAGAACACGCCAATCAACACCGCCTGGCTTTACGGTAACACCCTTTTTCGGTTGGGTAACTGGCGGTGCTGGTGGTTTATAACGGATGACATCGTTCATTATCTCTATTATTAATTGAAAATTGAAAATAAATTTAATTAGGGTAGTTTCTTTAAAAGTTGAGTTATTTGTTTTTCTGTATGTTTTTGCATTTTTCTTTTGATGTTCGACATAATTTTGCACTTAGCTAGTGTCCCATTTTTATTATATTGATTTTACTGATAAATATTGTCATAATTAAATTATAACTTTTTATATTAGTTTTTTTTTAAACGATTCGAATGCATCCTAATTTATTCATTATTTTAACCGGACAGTTTTCAATGAAAAAAGTGTACCAATATAGACCCTAACAGATGTCTAAGGCACTTTCTTTACAATACAATCGATTATGAATTGCCTTTATGAAAATATTGGGTTGGCAACTAAGTAATTGCGGATGTTGTCAATACACAAAAATAACCGAACTTTATATTTAAATCATACAACATGCAGCGCCATCTATTGAAAATTTGCAGCATTAAAAAGATACATTCATCCTCTTTTAAACGCACCTAAATTCATTATTTTCTTATTGTTTGGATTTCCGCATTTAATTTAGTAAAAAATTGTATCGTTTAGCTATTTATTGGGTTGATGCAAAAGTTATGACCGTTTTTTATGATCCTAGGTAAAAAAATTTTTTCTTCAGAAATGATGAAAAGTATCTTCTTTTAAATGATTCCATTGTATATAGGATGCTTTCCCTCTACTTTCTATTCAGTTTTGGCCTGGCCAGAGTACAGTGAAGAGCCCTTGTATTTTTTCAAAATGTCGGTCGATAAAGTGAATTTACGTCATTGTTTACTTTATGAATTCCGTAAAGACAATACCGCGAGTGAGGCAACCAAAAACATTTGCGAAGTGTATGGAGCAGATGTCATCAAAGTCCGACAGGTACGAAGATGGTTTACAAAATTCCGATCTGGGGATTTTTCACTAATTGATAAACCACGTACCGGGCGGTCATTGAAGTCTGATGACGACAAGTTAAAAGTCATAATTCACACCAATCCACGTCTAACCACCAGGGAGATCGCGTCGATGATGGGAGTCAACCAAACAACCGTATTAAGACATTTGAAGCGTATGGGGATGGTTTCGCGGTACGACGTTTGGATACCTCATCAATTGTCGGCTGCCAATTTATTGGATCGTGTTTCAACGTGCGTTGCTTTGAGTGCGAGACAAAGACATGAACTTTTTTTGCATCGTTTGGTAACGGGAGATGAGAAATAGGTCATGTACAACAACGGGACAAGAAATAGACATTGGGCTATACTTGGACAAGCCCCATTAACAACTACGAAAGCCGAAAATCCATCAAAAAAAAGTTATGCTTTGTGTTTGGTGGGATTGTAAGGGTATTGTGTATTTTTAACTCTTGGAACGCAATCAGACAATTACAGCAGAACGATATTGTCAGCAATTATCCAAATTGAACATCGCCCTTCAAAAGGATAGACCAGAATTGGTAAACAGAAAAGGGGTAGTGTTTCATCACGCCAACGCGCGACATGTGGCTATGATGACCCAATACAAGCTGAATTGGGACGTTATCAAGCATCCACCGTATTCTCCAGATCTTGCTCCTTCCGATTTCCATTTATTCCAATCACTGCAAAATTTTTTTAAATGACATAAAATTTGATACCATAGAGGAGGTAAAAACATCCCTTACTATATTTTTTGCATCAAAATCCACGGAATTTCACGCTAATGGTATTAATAAGTTGATAGAAAGATGGGAGAAGGTTATAAGAACGGATGGAAATTATATATAATAATTGAATAAATAAATAATACAAATCTAAAAAAAATGTTTTTTTTAGATTTGTATTGTTTTTTTATTTAATTATATAATTTCCATCGAAATTTATTTATTCAATTATATAATTTCCAAAAACGGTCATAACTTTTGCATCAACCCAATAGTTTTGTTTTCATCCAAATTTAAAAATTGAAGGACAAGACGTGCATTTTAGACATATTTTATTGTATTATTTCCGAAAAGGCAAGAACGCATCGCAGATACATAAGAAATTATGTGCTGTATATGGCAATGAAGCCTTGAAAGAAAGGCAGTGTCAAAATTGGTTTGCTAAATTTCGTTCTGGTGATTTTTCACAAAAAAATGCGCAACGATCGGGTTGAAGTTGATGAGGCCCATGTCAAGGCCATTATCAATTCAAATCGTCATAGCACAACACGTGAGATTGCAGAGAAACTCAATGTATCGCATATATGCATTGAAAAAAAATTAAAACAGCTTAAGAAACTCTATTTATGGATTCCTCATCAGCTTAAGGAAATTTATTTGACGCAACACATTAGGATCTGCGATTCGTTTCTGAAACACAACGAAAGGGATCCATTTCTGAAACGACTGATAACTGGTGACGAAAAGTTGATAGTTTACAACAACGTTAATCGGAAACAATCGTGGGTGATGCGAGATGGATGAACCGCCTCAGACGACATCGAAAGCTTAGATGCATCAAAAGAAGATTATGCTGTCAGTTTGGTGGGATTATAAAGGAATTATGCACTTTGAACTTTTACCAAGAAACCAAACGATTAATTCCACCGTTTACCTTCAACAACTCGTCAAACTGAGCAATGCAGTTCCAGAAAATTGAATTGGTAAATCGTAAGGGTGTAGTTTTCCAGCATGACAATGCGAAGCCGCACACATCTTTGGTCACTCGCCAAAAACTATTGGAATTAAGTTGGGATGTGTTGTCACATCCACCCTATAGCCCTGACCTAGGGCCTTCAGATTACTATTTATTTCGTTCTATGCAGAACTCCTTAAATGGTAAAATTTTTAATAACGCTCATAATGTAAAATCACATTTAATTCAGTTTTTCCCTAGCAAAAGTAATGAATTTTACGAACACGGAATTATGACACTGCCTGAAATATGGCAAAGGGTCATCGACAAAAACGGACAATACCTAATTGAATAAAGTTATATTTTTAAGTAAAAATTTTGAATTTTTCTTCTAATTTAAAATCCGCAATCACTTAGTTTCCAACCCAATACTTTTATTTAAGTATATTTTGACTGAAAAATCCTATTTTACATTTGTTTTCGATAACTAATATCTCAAAACGTTAAAAATACCTTCAATACTTGTACAAATTAATTCATATTTTCACATATTTTAAAGCCGACTACTAGATTTTGATAATATTTTATAAACTTTGTATTTATTGGATTTCTATTTACCACTAAGATTGAATTATTAAATATTTCAATAAGTTTTAAAGGAATTATAAGTTTTTAATATGTGAATAAATCTTAAATTTTGTAAAAATTATGCATATTAGTCTGATAATGTTTTTAAGGAAATCATTTTCAAATATTGCAAAGAATTTCTCTGCAATAAAAAACATTTTAAAATATTTTTTTTTATGTTTATATAAATTTATTCTATTATTTTGCAACTAAATTTAAACCTTTTTTGTTTAAATTCAAAAGTATTGATAAAAAATTCTTATTATTCGTTTACTTTTTAAAAATAAATTTGGCCTAAAAATTTATTAAAAATTAAAAAGATATTAAATAATAATTTTCAAAAACGAATTCCTATGATTATAACAATAAAAAGAAAAATCAATTTCTCGTTGAAAATTTCCATATCCTTGCACTTAAAGCTAATGTGTATGTCCTTGCATCATCAGAAACAAAATAATCAATTTAATTCTATTTATACTATTTTAAAATGAATCGTTTTTTTTCCCATAATAAATTGTTTGGTTTTATAAAATTATCCTTACAGCAACAACATTTTTATTTCTAAGAAAATAAAATTGTTTTGTATGCGTTATTTTTTGGTAATCTCCAAAAAAAATATTTTTTAATTTTTCATCGGCAAAAAAAGTGCTCTAGATAACATACTCGTGTGTATAGAAATTACTATTTTTGCTTTAACAAAAATGAATTCATGGGGATTTAATATTGTCCTACTATTGCTTCAATATAATTTCATTTGAAAGATATTAAATCTTTCATTTTCTATTATTATCTATAAAAATCGTTAAATTTTTCTACACATATTTTTTTTAATTGATTTCCATTTATTTTCCAAAATGTATCGAATAAAAATTGTGTCGTTTTTTTCAAATTTCAAAAATTTCGCGCTGTTTTTTATGACGATAGAAACACAGCTAAGTTCAGTTAGAATAAAGCCGTTACCTTTTCGCATAAAAAACACATTCTATATTTGTATACACATATGAACACACAACGTTAAAAACATCGCAGCAAGTGTCAAAATTTTGTGGAAAATCGATAGATGGATTTTTCCAAAGTTAATTGCGAAAAAATTGTTCTAAATTGCTAAATTTATTATTATCGTTTAATAGGAATCATTTTCATGATATTATATTACTGAATACAATTTCAAGTAATTTCTTTAAAGATCGATATTAAGAGAAAACATTTTTTTACCAGCACAAAAAACTCGGATTTTGACAATTGATTTCAATGTTTTCAGTATCGTAGATTTTTTTAATTTTATGTATAAAATCACAATAATAATTATTAATCACATTTGAAATTTTACTCACTTTGACCGACCAACATTTTTAACGCCATTTTCCTTTGAATTTAATTTAAATTTGCTTTTTAAAGATGTGAAATGGTTTAGGATGTAAAATTGTCGTTCGAATGCGCTTTTGTTAGATTCCCTTTCTGTCAATAGAAAAAAATCACTAGCGAAATAAATAGTTGCAAGAATTGGCGGACGGTTACTTTAAACAAAATGTATCGTAACTAATTTGGTGAACTCACTAAGAACTTCTTCCGGTAATTCAAATAATTCGTTTTAATTAGTGATCAAATAACAAAATCCGTGTGTTATTCGAAAAACACGAACACTTGACTACAGAAGCAGCACTGAATTCAATTGGAAGATTTGGTTGATTTTAGTGAAACGCAATGGAATAATTGTGCAATACGTCTATATGATGACTTGAAAGAGGTTTGAAAAGTTTTCAGCAAACAATTATTCACCTTCTTATAGCTTGAACAATAGTTTAGTTTTAGATTCGTGTACCAATTTGGTTTCAGTTTATGCACTTGCGCTCTAAAAAAATCTCTAATGTTGACATTTAAAGAAATCGGACGGAGAAAGCAAAATGTTTTGGAAGTAAGATATATTAAAAGACGTGTTAATTGTGAAAGTTGTCTAAAATTCTTATTACTTATTCAATTATAATTTGAATTTTTTTTAATGCAAATGGCTTAAAAATTACGTTTTTTTTGAATATTGGTAATTAAAGAAATTGTAATGTAAATGGGATTTGTATAAAAACAATAAATTTTGTGGGAAAATCAAAATTGAATCATTCAAAATTTTGTCTTCTTTGAAAATATTTTGTTTATTTATTTATCTTATGATATATACATTTTTCTGTAAATAGACCTTAACTAGAAAATGTATGAATTTTAATTATTTAACAAGATAAGTCTAATTAGACTATCCAATGTGATTGCATCCTATTCAACTTTTTCTATAGATTTGAATGTAAGCCGATGGATTAGAGAAATAAAAACTTCGAATATGAATCAAAGCTATAGTAAAAGTCAGCAAAACATTTAATTGATAAGATTTACATAGAGTTTTTATTAAAAATGTCAATGCAATTTAATATTTTAGAAATTGTTGTATAGTTAAATATTTGTGAATAAAAATGTGTAATCGAAAAATTCAATACGTGTAAGACGAACCAAAGTCGTGATGGGTATGAATAGATTTTCGGTAATCGAATAAAATGAATAAGAAGAAGAAAATGTAGGAAAACGTTTGGTTGTCAAAATCAGGCCAATCGGCATCAACCACGACAAATTGTATTGCTTGGTCAGTTAAACTGGCATATCGTGATACAAGTTGGCGTGTTTGTTTTTTTTTATATAAGTATTCGCAACAAAGAAGATTAGAGAATAAATGGTTATAAGTTAAGTTTAATTTGAATGAAAATTTGATAATAATCGAAATTAATTAAAATGAATATATCTGTATGGTTAGTGTTAATTTATATGTGCATTTATGTGACGTTATGTTATGCCGGAAGAGATTTTTATTCAATACTCAATATAAGAAAATCGGCAACTACAAATGAAGTGAAAAAAGCATATCGCCGATTAGCGAAAGAATTGCATCCAGATAAAAATAAAGATGATCCGGATGCATCGCAAAAATTCCAAGATTTGGGAGCTGCGTATGAGGTTTTGTCCGATGCCGAGAAGCGGAAAAGGTACGATCAATGTGGGGAGGAATGCTTGAAAAAGGATGGAATGATGGACAGTATGGATCCGTTCGCAAGTTTCTTTGGTGATTTTGGATTTTCGTTTGGTGGCGGTGAAAGCCATCATCATGACACACCCAAAGGTGGCACTTTAATTATGGATTTATTTGTGACACTTGAAGAACTGTACACGGGCAATTTTGTTGAAATTTCCCGTAATAAACCAGTATTAAAACCTGCATCAGGGACGAGAAAGTGTAATTGCCGGCAAGAAATGGTCACAAGAAGTTTAGGACCTGGTCGCTTCCAAATGATGCAGCAATCAGTTTGTGATGAATGTCCAAACGTAAAACTTGTGAATGAGGAGAGAATGCTAGAAATTGAAGTGGAACCTGGCATGGTTGATGGACAAGAGACAAAGTTTATCGCAGAAGGTGAGCCACATTTAGACGGTGAACCTGGCGATTTAGTTGTGAAAATACGCACCTCACCGCATCCACGATTTGAGCGTCGAGGTGATGATCTCTACACAAACGTAACAATAAGCCTACAGGTATTAAAAAAAGAATTTAGTTTTTATATAAAATGGTAAATTAATAAAAAATATTAACTTTTGCAATAACAAAAAAAATTGCACAAATAGGATGCTCTAATAGGATTTTCTCTAGAAATAGAACATTTAGATGGTCACAAAGTACTTGTGACAAGAGATAAAATTACATGGCCCGGAGCCCGAATCCGTAAGAAAGGTGAAGGTATGCCCAATTATGATAATAATAATCTTCAGGGCACCTTGTACATAACATTCGATGTTGAATTTCCAAAGAAAGAATTAGATGCCACAGAAAAAGAGGGTGAGTTAATTCTCCAAAAAAAAAAACTTTCGCCAACCAATTTTGTTAGCTATTATTAACAAATTTTTTTTTGTCATCTCATTACAGAAATTACCAAAATTCTAGATCAAACGTCAATAAATCGAGTGTACAATGGTCTTTAGAAAAATATCGCAATTTATTTACTTATCTATTAGCGGAATTTAGTTTGAATGAATTTATTTTAATTTTACCAAAACATAAACAAAATAAAGAAAAAACAAGAAAAAAAGGGAATGAAAACAGGATCCAAATGGAAACTGATAACAAAAGCTGTGTTACATAAAAATTAAACAAGAAAACAATTTTTTCGGGGGAATTTTCAACAGAAACTATTCATTTTTGCAATTTCGATATTGGTTTTTTTTTTTCGATTCAATGAATAAGACATTGCAGATATTGGTAAATTTTTTCTTTATTTATTTTTATATCTAATTTTATTTATGTAGTTCTCTGTGAGTATATATATAACTTGCCATGGTCACCTTTATTTGTTGTCTATTTCCCTTCTTACTGTATAAGTGAATAATTTTCAATAATTGATGAAATTGAGATTGTATAATTATCTTGTAAATTTTTATAAAGCCAAATTAAAAAGAAAAAGAAGAAAATAAAAAAGAACAATACAAATAAGTAGAAAGAAAAATATAATATTACGAACAAAATGGTTGCTCACTTGTAAATTGATTTTTTATTTTCTTTATTTAGTTTTTGTATATTTATTTAAGATAATTGATTATTATAAATTAGGAATTTTTTTTGTTGTTGTTTCAATGTGTTGACATGGATGGTTCTATATAATTTTCTAACGTACTAGAAAATAATTAAAACGTATACAATTCATTCGGAATTTAGTTTTATTTTTAAATGAGACTTTATTGATAACACGGAAAAAAAAGATAAATATATTTTGTATAATACAAATAATAATCAACAATATTGTTTTAATAATAACAGGAAAAATAGATATGCTGCATTATGGTTTTATGGTATGTGAAAAATATATGGTTTTTCTAGTAGGATAATTTTGTGGGCGTATGTGTTATATTGATTATTTGAACAATATTTATCTAAGCCTATTAAATACTTTTTTAAAAAATAGTAAAAGAATTTTTTTGCTTATTTGTACTTTTATCAATATTATCGAAATCATTAGAAAATGATTTCGATTCGTCCCCTTCCGAATTTTAAAAGCAAATCGATTCGTACAAATAAAAACCAATAAAAGCGTGTTTGTTAAAAATAATAGTAACAAAAAGGTAGTTTTTATCAATTTTCTGTTGATCATAAATAGAAAATATTTCTCTCCACTAAAAATTGAGCTAATTATTTTTTTTTTATATAAGCCGATCTATTTAATTTAATTTTCGTTTTAAATATTACAGTAGACTTTTTTGGATTAGTTTTCCAATTTTTTTTTTAGTAATATTTTTTGTATAAAATGAATTTAATTTTCACTTGTCCCATTTTATTATTTTTTAATTGTCCAATAGACCAAAATTAATAATCCAATAAATGAAAATATGCAATTTTTAAAACTAGGCAGTCGTTTTTGAAAGTTCATTTTATCTATAAATTGATATATTTGAAAAGATATGTGTACTATTAATTTCCTCAGAATTATATGATTTTCATTGTTTAGTAAGTGAACTTATGAAATTATGAAATCCATTTTTTTAACTATATAAACTGAATTTAGTGTTACGTATACCAACCACATTCAGCTATATTTCTTAAGAATTTATAATAAAAAATATGAAAAGTAAACTATCGGATTAAGATAATTAATAACTATTATTAGCCATAGTTGTCTTTTTTTAATAATAAATAGGAAATATTTTGAGGCAGTAAACTGAACGAACATCTTATTAAAATGTTTCGCCTTTTGTAGATTTCGAATTTGTGTACAGTGATTTTACTTAAATCATAAGAATATTGCCATTTTCCATACAAATGAAGTGCTTTGAATTTAAAAAAAAAACTTGTTCATCTATTTTGAAGCCAATCTCGCATATATAGGGTTTTCCAATAAGAGTGATATGATTTTAAAAAAAAAAACACTAATTGTTAACGACATTCAAATGTTTTTTATTTAATGTGAAGTACAATCGATACAATTAAGTTCTGAATAAAACGTCATTTAAATGGTCTCCACGACTTCTTTTGCAGGAACGAATTCGATGAACCCAATTTTCGAACACTTTCCACTAAATCAAGTCGTATGTCATGAATAGTACGTTCAATATTGACTTCTAAAGAATGAAGAGAGTCTGGTTTATTGCTAAAGACCAATGACTTTAAATAACCCCACAAGAAATAGTCTAATGGTGTTAAATCACAACTTCTTGGAGGCCATTCAATGTCACAATTTCTTGAAATAATCGAATCTCCAAACTTTTCTCCCAATAATTCAGTTGTCGCACGTGCTGTGTGGCACGTAACCCCGTCTTGTTGGAACCAGATGTCAAGATCAACTTCTTCCAATTTCGGCCATAAAAAGTTGGTTATCATCGATCCATACCGCTCTCCATTGACAGTAATGGTGTTACCAGCTTTATTTCGAAAGAAGTACGGACCGATGATAACACCAGACCAAAAACAACACCAAACTGACAATTTAGGTGAATGTAATGGGTGTTCATGAATAATTTGTGGATTTCTTTCGCACCAGAATCGACAGTTTTGTTTATTTACCGTACCACTCATATGAAAGAGCGCACGAAAAGTTGCAATTGGAGAACGATTATTTTAATAATAAGATTGATTAATTTGTAAACGTCGTTCTTGCATATATCTCTCCATGATGAAATTGTAAACATTACTGAATACAATGATCATGACATATTACAAATGGCCGAAACGTCACTTAGAAATCATATCACTCTTATTGGAAAACCCTATATTTTGCTTCCATTTGATATCCTGTTTTTCTTGGGCATCTTTAGAGTGTAAAAATTATATTTACAAATAAAGGAAAAAGGACCTTTTTTAACATGACCTTGTGTGCCACTTTGGAAAAAAATCGGCTCAAGTAAATAAGTTAAAATTACAAAAAAATTAAAGTTTAAAAAAATATAAGAAAATCTTTAAAAGATTTGAATTGAAATTGAAGATCTTTTATTTTTCGTCTCTTATTAAAAACCATCAGATCAGATATTGCGAAATTTTGTTTCAATTGTATATTATTTCTAAGAAGAAATTTAAATTAAAATTTTTTGTGAAAAGATTTTCGAAAAGCTTGATATTTCGTAAATTGTTAAATCTGGTAATAATTGGTCAGCTTTTTCGAAATTTCTATTTAGCCGGTAACAGTGGTATAGTACACGTTGAATATGTCAGATACCGTGAAACAGCTGACCTTGTGTGGAGTGGTGGGGGACTCTTTTTCATTGAGGTGACGACTAGAAAATCATTCGGCCTGAGTTCGTTTTGCACAGTAATCGTGTGATATTACGTTAGTTAACAATTATACGCGTTCGATTAGTAATAGTGGTGAGTTGAGTGGATTCTTTTCTTGATAATCAGTCATTTTTTGATTATTTCTCTTTGGTTGCGATTCTAGTAATTATTTTCGGAAACGAAAACTATTATTTATTGATTTAAAAGTGCTGTGGAAAAGGAAAAATGTCTGGGTAAGTTTTAGAATGATTCTTTTCAGTTCTGTTGTAAAATTGTGCAACCAAGCACCTATCACCTACCTATAAGATAGTCAATAAGTCAGTTAGATAATCAATTTGTGATAATGATAATTAGTGAGACTATGTTACAACACCAAAAAAAAAAAACGATAAGAATTATTTTACACTTTGTTAATTTTAAAGGAAAGCCGATATTGCTCTTATTGGATTGGCCGTGATGGGCCAGAATCTTATTCTGAATATGGATTCGAAAGGTTTTGTGGTCTGTGCCTATAATCGCACTGTTGACAAGGTATTGTATCTAAAAATCTTTTATCAAAAAAAATTCCGTATATTTTATTTACATCTTATTTTTTGTAAAACATTTTATTAGTTTTTCCTCTTTCTACCTCGACCTTTCCAATCAATTTTTCTAACGGTTTATACCGCTTCTTTAGGAATCAAATATTCGCTGCACACTATAAATTTCCATTCGTAAATAATTCTATTGCATTATATTTAAGTTTTTTTTTTTTTTTTAATTATTTTAATTCAGGTAACAAAATTTTTGAATAATGAAGCCAAAGGTACTAAGGTTATCGGTGCTACATCGCTTGAAGACATGGTCAGTAAATTGAAAGTTCCACGAAAAGTAATGCTTCTTGTTAAAGGTAAGGCAGAGTTTATTTTTCATAATTAAAAGCTAGTAAAAATTGAAGAAAAAAAATTTGATTTTTTTTTGTAATTTATTGGAAATATTTTCAATAACGCAAAATTAAGCGATTTCGCTTCAATGAAGGTTGTTAAATTTTTGTCTATTCTACAATTTTCATTATTTCGATAAATTAATATTTTAGGAATTTTTTTCGAATAGATTCGTTTAAGATGATCAGTTTTGCCATTGCCCTTGTAAATGCATTCGTTTCCAATAGCTCCACACCACTTCTAATCCATGCATGACTTTCGCGGTTGATTTTTCTTTTTCCATTCATCTTTTTCTTATTTTTTTTTTACAAATCTTGTTTAAAATCTTATGTACAACAGTACATTGACAATAAGTGCAATGCGTGCATTCTCAAGTATGAATAAGTAAATTGCATAATATTTGCACTGCAACAACAATATCTTGTTCGTATCTGTTAGAAAAATCAGCGATTAAAACTAGTAACATTCGATTTTAATACTTTTATATTCATTCATTCATTAAATTTTTAACGTTCAAGGGTAAAAATAATAGTGTAAACGGTGAACATTGTCATACGCCTGTTGTTCAGTAATTAATTGATTAGAATATCGTTCAAAAAAAATGCAAATAAATCGTTTTTGAAAATTGAATAGAAAGGAAAAAGGAGAAACAATTTTTATTACTAAGTAAGTGAGTTAATTCTAGGCAAACTAGGTTATTCAATTTAACGCGTTCATGGGTGGATTTTCATTCGTTCTTTTGCTGCGCTATGTAGACTCATAGCAGTGAAAGTTCTCTTCCATTAAGAAGGTTATATAATTCAAATAATATAAACGTTGTAATGGAAATGATATCAATCACGTACGTGTTCAGAAACGATTAATTCATGTAACTTTCTGTCCATAAAAAAAAAAAAAAAAAAAACACGCAGCTGAAATATTACTAAACTTGGTCAATCGAATAAAATGAAGAACCGATCGTGATCATCTCTCGACTATTATGATCAGTTCAAGTCGGACAATTTTTTCCAAAATAAAATTTTAATTTTTAATAAACAATTTCTTATAATTTTAAGTAGTCAAAATTTTTCTGAAGGACGAAGACAATACGAAGAATAAAACACAATTCTTATTATTATTTTTTTTTATTTTTTTTTTTTATAATGTTCTGATTTGTAAATATTTTAGCTGGAAGTGCTGTTGACGATTTCATAAAACAATTAACACCATTACTGTCGGTTGGCGATGTTATTATTGATGGTGGAAATTCTGAATATCTAGACACGGCAAGACGTTGTGAAGAGCTCAAAGCAAAGTCGATTTATTTTGTTGGTTCAGGTGTGAGTGGCGGGGAGGAAGGTGCTCGTTATGGACCATCATTGATGCCCGGTGGTCATAAAGAAGCATGGCCGTTAATCAAGAACATTTTCCAATCGATCTGTGCGCAAGCTAATAAAGAGCCATGTTGTGATTGGGTGGGTGAAGATGGTGCTGGTCACTTTGTTAAAATGGTACACAACGGAATCGAATACGGAGATATGCAGTTGATATGCGAAGCGTATGATTTGATGAAGGCACTCGGCTTGTCACAGAAGCAAATGGCCGATGAGTTCGATAAATGGAATAAGCAGGAACTTGACTCGTTTTTGATAGAAATTACACGTGATATCCTTAACTACAAAGACGATAAAGGTTATCTGCTGGAGAGGATTAAGGATTCTGCTGGTCAAAAGGGTACTGGCAAGTGGACAGCAATAGCCGCTCTGCAGTACGGTGTACCCGTTACCTTGATTGGTGAGGCTGTATTTTCTCGTTGTCTGTCTGCATTGAAAGAAGAACGTGTGCTCGCAAATAAACAGTTGAAGGGTTCAGACATTAAGCCGAAAGTGGAGAACTTATCAAAATTCCTAAATCACATCAAGTACGCTCTCTACTGTTCGAAAATTGTATCTTACGCTCAAGGGTTCATGTTGTTGCGTGAGGCTGCCAAAGAGAATAATTGGAACCTAAATTACGGTGGCATCGCCCTCATGTGGCGTGGTGGTTGCATTATTCGCAGGTAAATTTCTAAACGTGTTTGCTAATTACTATAAATATTTCTAATAAAAACAATATCGTTTGCTTAGTGTTTTCTTAGGCAACATTAAGGAGGCGTATACAAGAAACCCAAAACTATCAAATCTTTTGCTCGATGACTTCTTCAAAAAAGCAATTGAATCGGGACAACAGTCATGGCGTGAGGTAGTCAGCAAAGCTGTTCTCTGGGGTGTACCAGTACCGGCATTCTCCACGGCACTTTCCTTTTACGACGGATACCGATCCGATCGGCTTCCAGCAAATTTGCTTCAGGCTCAGAGAGATTATTTCGGCGCCCATACTTACGAACTACTCGGGAAAGATGACACTTTCGTTCATACCAACTGGACTGGTACTGGAGGCAATGTATCAGCGAGTACATATTCGGCATAAGCATGACCAGTAAAATCGCGCTGTTTTCTCATTGTTATATTTGTATACTTTTATCAATTACATTCTTTTGCTTTTGTTTCGAATAAATCCATTCCAATACCCTTGGTTCCCACCTCCATTCATCAACATTATATACGCTAATTTTATTTGAATCGAATTTGGTGAAGCTGTATTTGAATAAAAAAATGTTCAAGTTTTTGTACTTTTATACGTGTACATATGAAAACTATTGTTGAAAGTTTTTTACACAAAAAAATAAAATTTTATATTTTTATTATTTTTGTTTTCTAAAATTTACATCGAAAAAAATTTGGTGGCGAAATTAGCGTCTGTTATTCGTAGAAATTGTTTGTTGTTATTCAATAAAATCTGCATATTTTTTCAGGTCTTATGATTTTCGAACTTAATGTAAAATATGAAATTTTTTCGAAATTGTCATTTTTCCGGCTGTGTTTTTCTTCTTATTAGCAGTAAACATAATTCAATATAAGAACGGTTAGGATTAATAAGTTTCGACTAATATAAGGTGTAGTTAGTTTCGACTAACATTAAATTGAAGGTTTTATTTAGCATAGATAGAATGATACGATTAAGGTAAAATATACACCGTTTTTTTCGATAACTTTTTGCCATTTTGGAGGTATTTTCATAATGCCTCTCTCATAGAAAGTCTCGTCCCTATTGGCAAAAAACTGGGACAGTCGATTTTCACAATCTTCTCTTGAGGCGAATTTTTCACCTGCAAAATCATTCGTCATAGATAGGGAGAGGTGGTAATCACTTGGTGCCAGGTCCGGACTATAAGGTGGATGCATAAGAACATCCCAACCAAGGTCCCGGAACTTCTGGCGAGTCACTATCGATGTATGCGTCCTGGCGTTGTCCTGATGGAACACAATTCCTCTCCTATTGGCTAAAGCAGGCCGCTTCTGGGCGATTGCTTCTTTCAGACGGTTCAATTGTTGACAGTATAGGTCCGAATTAAGAGTTCGGCCGTAGGGGAGCAGCTCATAGTAGATGATTGCCTGCCAGTCCCACCAAACACACAGCAAAACCTTCCTGGCTGTCAATCCTGGCTTGACCACCATTTGCGCCGGGTGACCGCGATTTGACCACGACCGTTGGCGCTTGACGTTGTCGTAAGTGACCCACTTTTCATCACCAGTAACCATTCAGCAGCGATTCGCAGATGGAAATTCGGTTCATGAGGTTTTTTTGCGATAACTCGTGTGGCACCCATACATCGAGCTTCTTTTTGTATCCAGCCTTATTTAAGTGGTTCCAAACGGTTTTTTGTGCAATGTTTATCTCCTGGGCAATCGAAACAGTGCTTACATGACGGTCGGACTCGACGGTTTCCATTATTTTATCGACATTTTCGACAATTGGCCTTCCAGAGCGTGTTGCATCTTTGACATCAAAATTACCGAAACGGAATCGACGAAACCAAAATTGCGCATGATTGGCTGTTACAGTATCAGGACCATAAACACTATTCACATTTCCAGCTGCCTGGCTTGCGTTTTCGCCTTTATCGAAGAAAAACGGTAAAATATGGCGTATTTTCTCTTTGTTGGTGTCCATCTTTGACGCGTGCTAAAAAAATACTGAGTCAAGTAATCACAAAACTGTATCAGAAGCTTTTTTAGTACGAAATCTTATCTTTCTAACGCCATCTAGTGCAACCCGATCGCACTTTTACAACAGGAGATACAGAGTCCTAAAGCCATCTATTGGCAAAATAATGGATTACTCTTTACTACACCTTATATTAGAATAATACTGAATTGTTTGAAATTTATAATTTATTTTAAAAAAATATAGATTTTTCGATAAATAATCAGAACTGTTATAAATATAAGGAAATAATAAACTTTAAGAGTGCAGAAAATATAGTTTTTGGAATTTAAATTTTCTAGACAAGTGAGTTATAATTAAAATTTGAATGAATTATTTAAATTTAGGAATTTCTAGCGAACATTATTAACCGTAAATATTTATAATATTGTATTTCGAGTATTAATAGAGAATGTATGAACTTTTGTGTGTATTTCTTTTAAATAATTGTATTTTGAAATTTTACCTTATTCTCCGTGCTTTTGCGATTTCAGAGCGTAAATTAAGAATTTTTGATTTGTAGGCTGTTAAAAATATTTGATTTCCAAATTTTGTACAGGAATGGAAATCTGTATACTTATCGGTGACAGCAGTGATAGCGATAACAACGGGGTCACTTTAAAAAGAATTGTATAGCAATTTCCACCGATTAAGCAAGGGTAATTTCGATTACCTTTTCAAACTGGTGTCGCTGTTATTCGCCAAACAAGAATTGCACACACGTTCGGCTGCACATAATGTTTACTCTCGAGCACTCAGCTCGAATGAAAATTTTCATTCGAAGTGCTTGTATGAGCAGGTTGCCAAAAATGATCGAGTATCTATACCTCCAACATGTTCGAGCATATATTACATGGTTCAAGGCGACAAAATGAACAATTTTTTCCTAAAATTCGAGCATGGTATGAAAATAAATTCACTGAATTTTTAGGTGTTGAAAAGGCGGAATGGTATTAAAATTATGATAAGAAAATCCCTTTAAACGTGAAGTTCTACAGGAGTATGGTCAATGGTGGCCATACTCAGAGAGTACATGTTTCTGCTAGGTATGCTTGTCCCTAGCTTTATGCGAAGATTCCGGGGAGGGTATTGTATGTTAGAAGGTTTAGCAGAAATGTGCTCAAACATCCACCATAACCAGGAGAAATCATGCTGGAACATATATAGGATAATAGAGAAACCTAAAGGTGTTAAGTTCTCCATCATGGGAGGAGAAGGAGAAGAAGAAGAAAAAAGAAAGAATGGTGAAAACTAAGAAAAAAAATTACCAAAAAAAAACTAAAAACACTATTCACGCAAAATGGAGGGAAGGTATAAAAATTAGGAAGGTTAAAATGGATCAAAAAGAAAAAGATGAGCCCAAAAACAAAACAAAAAATATAAAAGGCAAAGACTTCTATCCCTGGCCTATCCCCAAATCCGCTCTATGACACTCTGACGTTAAATAAATTTAGAATGCCCCTTGTTTCTCGACGATAATCTCATTTTAGGGAAGTGCTAGGAGGAACCCGAAATAAAAAATCAATCAATTAGAAGCCATTATAAAATATTTAATTTTGATTAAATTTTTGTTCCATTATCAATTTTAAATTCGGTTAGTTTGTATTTTTAATATCAATACTTCCTTCATTCAGTTAATTCTTCTTTTTTATATGGTTTATAATTTTTAAATTCAGTTAATTGCTATTCTCAATATAAATTCTAAATGCAATTGCTCTTTTTTCGTATAAAAATATTAATTCTTCCTCTTATTCCTGTTTGTTTGAATTGTTTTTCTTCCATTTTCATCCTTCTTTTTACTACGTTTTAAGATCTTCAAGTGAAGCAGCCATAAGTTTTTCGATAATTATAACAGTGGACAGTAAGCATAATAATATTATATTTTGAAATAAAATCCAATCCACCACTGGTTATTTTATAATTTCTTATGATTTATTATATTTCAATTATTAAACGACAACCATCTCGTATAAGTTACACTATATTATTTATATTAAAAATGTTCATTTTCTATGTGATAATCTTTTATCAATTATAATATTGGTAAATTGTTTTCTTCTTCTTTTCTTTTCTTATGTAAAATGCGACGATTTACCATAAAGTTTATATTTATTAAATAAAGAAGCACAAACCCACAATGCTCTTTCTCCGAATTATTTGACTGATCCTCATATGACTGAACCAATATACAATTCGTCGTTGAATTGTTACACAATACATAAATTACTAATTTCTACGGCTTACGAAAAATTCCGAATACTACGCACATACTAACTTATTTCGGACACGCCACTTCTTGGCTGGCAGTCCAACACTGAATGCCTGTCCATCATCTCGCATGATAGCGCCACAGCGCAGGCTGCATTTTTGACCTTGCATGTACACATACGTGTACGATCGTATGTACATACGAACAGCCTCATTTGATTATAGGATCTTCTATGAAGATCCTTGCTGATTTGTGCACCACCTCTTTGGTAACGACCAAATCATCCAGGCCATTGATAAGGCTAATATAAGGTGTAGTAAAGAGTAATCCATTATTTTGCCAATAGATGGCTTTAGGAGTCTGTATCTCCTGTTGTAAAAGTGCGATCGGGTTGCACTAGATGGCGTTAGAAAGATAAGATTTCGAAAAATACTTACTTGACTCAGTATTTTTTTAGCACGCGTCAAAGATGGACACCAACAAAGAGAAAATACGCCATATTTTACAGTTTTTCTTCGATAAAGGCGAAAACGCGGCTTTATCGAAGAAAAACTGTAAAATATGGCGTATTTTTGAGAGAGGCATTATGAAATTACCTCCAAAATGGCAACAAGTTATCGAACGAAACGGTGCATATTTGACCTAAATCGTATCATTCTATCTATGCTAAATAAAACTTTCAATTTAATGCAAAAATAATGGATTTCCTTTTACTACACCTTATATAACAGACTTAAAACTATGAAAAGAAATTGTAATTTATTATTTATATATTTATTTATTTATTTATTTATTTATTTATTTATGGTATTTATTTATTTATTTACAATTTCACAAATAACTAATTATAATCTAATAGAATATTCTTAAAAATACACATTTCTATGATAATATTAACAATTACACATAATTAATTGGGTTGAGGATTATTTTCTACAAGTTTATTTCCTTTTTCTAATTTTTTCTATACTAATCTGGCTTTTGAATATTTTTAAATAAAAAAGGAAAAAAAATGGTTGATTTTATGTTATTTTTGTCTATTACAGAAAGAGACATAAAAAAAGGATTCTTCAAAGTTAGCAATAAAATTAGAAAAAAACTAGTAGTAACAGAATATTAGTAAATTGTTGACTTACAAAATAAAAAGAAATAATAGATAAAAGGGCAAAAAATACATAACAGAATGACCACTAATGTTGGTTTTTTTTTTTTCTTTCTTTCTAATATTGTTTGTGGTTTATTTATAATGTTAAACATGGCATTAATCAGTTTTCTAGTATATTAACTAAAAAAGAAAAAAAAAATTATTTTCATTTTTTGTGTCTTTTCTCTTTTGTTTTAATAATATTCTTATGAGAAAGTTGTTGGTTTTTGTTTTTTTTGAAGCGCATTTTTATCTAAAAATATTTTGTTAATTTTCGTTTTGTTTATCTTTTGTTTTCTTATCGTTGGTTTAAAAGACTTTTCGGCTCTAATAACGTATATATGAATCTATGTATGTATCTATAACTAAAATCTTATAACGATGCAATAAATGGTGTTAGATCTGGTAACTTGAATCCAAAGGAAGTTGGTGTTCTTGATCGAGAGATTCGTGATGGTGGTGGACTAAGCCCGGCAATATTTTGTACGAAATTATTTTGTCGGCTCTGTAATACCAAACCGCATTGTGCACTGCAGACATCATCTCTTAATATGGCATCACGTGGCCATTCACGTGCCAATTGTGCACAATCCGTTATTCGCAAAGAGGCACATTGTGGCTAAAAAAATGGAAAAAAAAAATTTTCAATACAAATTTGAGTATATTTGAAATTGATTTATTTTAAATAAAAACTTCAAAATGGATGATTTTTTTAAAAAGTGGGGCTACTTACGCCTTCAACAGTACAGACACAGCTTGTACATGGCGATGGGAATGCTGATTCGCCGATTCGAACTTGACGATTTCCAATTTGGCAGCCTTGAATGTTCTCTCGCCATGCGCTGAGGTCGATTTGTGGCATTGAATGGCACGGTATTCTTGGGTTCCTGTAAATAATTTCGAAATTCGTATCAGTTTTAATTTGTAAACACGAAAGGAGAATAGGAGAATTTAGTGAAATTAACTGACCACCCCATCGGTAGCGGTGTAGAAGATATTGCGTTTACTTACAGGAAATTACTTGGCAAATCAAATGCAGCTCTTTGCATGTCGCCAGGAACTTCTAAATTTTCACAAATAATTTTGGCAAGTGTCGTCTTTCTGATTTCAGCTAATTGGGCTTCGGTGAATTTTAATGTGGTATCAGCATTTTCGTACCTGAACGATAATTTCATTATTAGAAAATTTGTATTGAACAGATCACTGCACTATGGTTTTTACCAGAAGCGGTCGCATTTTCTCAACTGACGGAATTGAATTCCAATAATGCAAGCCAGTGTAGGTCCGACTAGACCACCTTGTAGCGGACGCTCAGTCATCGCACCTGGGAACAAATCAATATCCTCAACGGTTGGGTAGATTTTCTTGAAACGTGCAATCACTTCTGGAGGTATTTCCCGACTTAAATCATCCCAATTCTCTGCTCTTTTCAAATTGCATAAAGCCCGATAGTTGTTATACGATGGTAAACCGTGATCTCGACCTAAAAATAAAATAAAATTTTTAGTCATGTTGTTTGTAACGCTTTAATATGTGTGTCGTATCCTAATAAGAAATTCTATTGTTACCTCTTTGAACATTCAACGCTATCAGGTCAATACCAGAGAACGGAATTCGTCTATCTTCGAAAAGGTGGTTGGTGACTTCTCCAGTAATGAATTGGTCGAGCGTTTCCATCGGTGTTGCAACTAATCCTCTGCTGATTTCGTCAAGAATCCCCGGCTGCAAGAGTGCGTCCATTTTGAAGAATCCATCTCGAAGTAAGAGTGGTGGGTCGATGGGTTGATGATTCGGACTTAGACGGGGAATGTGTGGTCGCAACAACGAGTGGCCAATTCGGAAGGCAGCCGCAGCGAATTCGTTGAATATGGCTGGATTACATGTCGAATCGTATTCTTTGTAATAACCTTGCGGCAACAGTTTTAAGCCATACAGATTGACAGCGTTCCAACTGAGGATACGCGGAAGAAATTCATTGAATGTAATGTGTTGATTCTGAGCGATTACGATGCGTCTGGCGTGCTCGTATAATTGGTCGCCGTTCCAGTGGGGATTGACTCCTCGCAGTCCTTCAACAATCCGATTATGTTCACGCAAGAAGGTGGTATGGATAGTTGTTAGGCCTGGTTGTTCAGAAGCACGTCCATCTCCGGCAATAAAGCATAGACCACTTGGCGATTTGCATTCCGGATGGTGAGGACTTTGCGGAAGGAGTTCCTTACCCTTGATAGGATGAATAGTTGAATTTAGTCTTCCTGAAAATCCACGCAATTTATTAGCAATGCAATTGTTCTCGCCATAGACTTGTGACGCATCTAAGAAAGCCGTATTTTGGTTGATTTGATCGCGAGGACCTAATGTTTGCTGTCCTGGTAGTGATCTCATGAACGGGAAGCACAATCGTTCACCGCTTGTCACATTTAGTTCAGGATAGTAGTGATCACCAGATGGGATCGGGAATGGATTGCATTCTGGATGGACAGTTCTTGGAGAATCGCATGCTCTACAGCTAGGAATCGATTCGTGGAAACCTTTATGAATTGGTGTCATCGTCAAATCGTGGTCCAAAAATTGGGCAAACTGCATGACCATCAACGAATACCGTGTGTGAAGATTCGAGATATCAGGATGGATAAGTGTTGAGACAACTCTGGGGTTCGGTAAAGGAACACCGGTCACACTAGAGAAACGTGGTCGTGACACTCCATCTTCGTACTGAGCAGGCAATAATCGATTGAAAACTGTAAGTGATTTGCCTAAACCTTGATTTCGAATATTGTTACAGTTGCCAGATAGAGTTCTGAATGGAGTTGTTGTGTCACATGGAGCTGTAAAATCTTCGCATTGAGGCTCCAGCGTAACTGGTGATATGGAACCAGAAATAAATGATGTAACATCGATTGTCTGGAGGGTTTCGGTTAAATCATTGCGATTAAAAACGTTCAAATTGTTATCGAAAATTTGCCGTTTTCGTCTGTTGAGCCTGTGAAGTGTATTCAAAATTTCATTGGATGTCAGTTCAAACATTAACGATGAGTTGGCAATTAGCAGTGCATTTTTATTCGCTTTACTGAATGATGCAGCGGTTCCGTCGGGTGATTTTGCATCGATTCCACCCTCTGAAATTGAAGTTGATTATTTATAGGTCTTTGTTATCAAATGTCGGCTTGACAAGAACTTACGTGCTAACCAGGATTCGTATTCAAATTTCTTCCGTGTAATCAAATCTTCTTTAGCTTTTTCAACAGCATCCCGTATAAGATCATCATTCAACTCCTCAACACCAATAGAATCATCAGATAAGGGTTCGCTGATTTCCATGTGATTTTCACTGGTAACCTCCTCGACGGTTTCTTGTTGCCAAGGTGCTAAATCAATGGCGGAAAGTTGATCGCAAGGTAGTCGAGCGTTTCTGTAAAGAGTAAGACCGTGTCAGCTTAGTGGCTGAGACATTCAAATGATGACTGGTTAATCCTACAAGTATGGATCCTCTCTGATGAATGCTTTGGGTTGAGCTCTGGAAACGCCTGAAGCGGCACAAAGTAATCCTGAGAGTGTCGATCGTCGTATGCTTTGCAATTGTGGTAGGCTTAGTGACGATGGAGGAATTTCATTTTCGTACCAGAATCGATCGCTTGTTCGCATGTGCGTAAATTGCAATGTAAGCAGGCATGTTATTGTTGGTCCAAAAACAGTTCCTAAAGCAGAATTTTCCAAAAGTCCACCTACTATCAAGTCGACATCCTCAACGTTCCTACAGGAAATGGAATTTTTTAATTTAATTTTTTCTAGCAGAAAAAGTGATAGTTTTTACTGATAAGTTTTCTGAAGTAGGTCTACTTGGTCTTCATCAAGATGGGTAGCGGCAAGCAGAGTTTCGAAAGTATAATTGTTGGTAAAGATTTTTGGTGGTTCACATAGATTTAGCGCATGGCGGTATGATGGTATTCCATGATCTCGTCCTCTCTGTATGGCCATTGCAATTGGACTCCAGTCACTGAACTCCGGATTCGGTGGCATGAAAGATTTCTGTAGTGCTGGAACTTCTATCAAAGACTCAGCCGATGATCTTGTGTTCAACTGTAGTCAAAACGAAAATCAGATTGAAGTGATTTTTAAGTTAAATATTTTTCTCGATATTTTTAATTCCAACAAAAATAATTTACCATTTCGGATGGCAGCATTGATAAAAATGCCGGCATTGCGCCAACAGCGAACTCATTGAAAATTCCTGCCCGATTTGTACTCGAATATCCTGAGAAGTGCTTCTCGGTGAAAAGTTGCAGACCATTTTTATTGACGATCTGCTGTCCGAGAACAATTGGCAAGAATTCGCTATACGTAATGTGTTGAATTTGTGCAGTTAGAATCCTTCGGGCTTCGAAAAATAGCGTGGAATCGCTCCATCTCGGATTTAAAGTCAATAAAATTTCTGCGACGCGATTATGTTCTTGCAGGAGCGCACGATGTAAGGCCCCAACAGCACCAGGTTCGTTACATCTGAAATTATAGTAAGAAAATGAAAAATATAAGATTGTACACACTGGATGCCACAAAGGGTTCTTGTTTTAATAGCGGCTTTATTTAATCTCATTTAAATTACCATACGAAGGTAATAAAAGACCAAAAAATTCGAAAAACTATTTACCTGTGACATGCTTGAATATCAACTTTTCCATTGCGAAACGTTCGTAGGCCTTGGAAATCTTTTTCGGTGGCACCATACAAGCCCGAAGCGTCAATAAACCCGGAAGCAGTGTTCATTTGCTGTCGTGGCGCTAAAATTGAAACCATACAAAATTGTTAATAGGAGAAAACATTCAAGAAATCTTAATAATAGCAATGGTAATTAAAGAGCACTCACTTGAATAGCAGTTTTCAATGTCATATGATGGCGAGGTTCGCTTATATTCCTTACAATTGGTGCCTATTCGAACGTAGCATTGTGCCATTTCGTCGGGTGAATGTCTGGATCCATCTCCGCTGCAACATTTCACATCGGTTGCCGTCGATGTGATATCGATTAAGTCGTAGGACAAAAGTTGACCCCATGCTGGTAACATTGCGGTCACATGGGGATGTTCACGATTTTGATCTACGCTACTCTGTAAGAATTCCACCAATGCTTCGCCATCGGGCAAGGCATGCGAACCTACCGAGGAGCGTGGTTGTGCTCTGCCATCAGAGTAGTCGGCATTCATTAATCGAAGAAAAACATCTCCGCGTGCACCCCATCCACGATGTAGAATATTATTGCATTCGCCCGTTGGCGATCGAAATTTGCTGGGCGGACAGGCCGGTGGAGGCACATTGCTAGAATTGCAAATATCAACTGAGTTTGGCCTCTCCAACTGTAGTGCGGCTTTTACTTTGCTCTGTAAATCCTGTGGTGTTTTTGTTGTGTGCACACTAAACACGATACTGGCTATCGCAAACCTATTTTATATTAAATAAATTTAATTTAGATTAATTCTATTCACACACATATCATACTAAATAATAATTAAGAATTTATAAATAATATTATTATAAAAATTAACAAAATTCCTTAACCCATTAATTCCCACATAAATATTTGAAACAAATTTTAATGTAGAAAATTTAAAATATAGCCAATAATATATTAAAGTTAATTTGTATAATTTCCAATTTTCACATTTGTAAAAATTGATCCGAAATCAAAAGGAAATGATGATGACCTAAAAACAAATTTCTAGATTTAAGTGGCGAAATGCAAAACAAAAACGCTTTCGAATAATTCACCATTTATTAAATTTTCTTAATAATTTGTAAGATAATAAATCAAAAATAAACATCTTAATTAGTATAATAAGATGGAAAAAAGAATGGAAAACATAGAAATCAAAATAAATTATTAATTTCTGATGTATGCTCCCAATCATAAATTATGAATTTAAAAAAACAACAACAATATTTTCGCCAAAAAAAATATTTAAATTAATTTGTTTGCTTGTATGTAAGGTGTCTGAAATAACAGCCAGAGGGCATTATTTTTGTATCTATTAAGTGTCGTAGATATCATGAACTCCCCACCTAACTACGGTGTTCAATCCGGGGTTGGTAATCGAAGGAAAATGTGACTGAGCCTCTTTCTAGTTCAGAGATTAATTGAGAAATGAAGGATGAATTTCTTCAGAGTAGGGGAAGGAAGAAATTGGTCCAAGAATATTGGGAATGGGATATTCAGAAGGAATAAGGTTTTTATAAATGAAAGATTCCATTGGCGAACTTTTGCTGCTAATCACTGCTTCAACTAAAATTTGCCTTTGAACCTGTCGGATGGGCAAGGTTGGATTTACAGGGTGGACCTAGTGTATATTTTTTTTTAAATTTCCGGTTTTATTAGAAAGATTGAACCTTGAAATTTAAGAATGAAACACAACATCATTTAAATGACTGCCACGGCTGGCCTTACAGTACCCCGACCCAATTCGCTCGCCCCAATTTTTCAGTATATTTTCGATTATCTGGGCTGGTATCTCTTCAATGGCAACTTTGATTTCGTGTTTCAAGGCCTCAATTGTATCCGAGGCAGCCAATTGACATCAGAATTTCGGCTGATTATTCGGTTTTCGAAAGCAGTGCCCAAAAGTTGAATTGTTACGTGGGCTGTGTGGCAAGTGGCCCCGTCCTGTTGAAACCAAATGTCGTCGATGCCATTCTCTTCAACTTTTGGAAACAAAAATTTGTTGAGCATGCCACTTTCAACTAACAATCTGTCAATTCGTGATGACAATTAACACTCAAGTACTTCAAATAAATAGTGGTTCAAAATGCAACCGCTAGATGGACCACTCTGTAGATATGAACCTATTCGAGTCACAATTTCGATTTTTGCAATCGTGGAGACACGGTGGATTCGAAGCATCTAAAAATGACACTATTATTACTGCTCCAGGTAATATTAAAAATATAATATTGAAGTGGATATATTGGAGAGCATCTTTAATTGTCCTCAAAATATATTATTATCAACATTTTTTAAAATACTTTCAATTGATTTAAATCAGAATTCAATGAATTGGAAAGAATCGTCTGAAAAAACTGTTTACTAAGAATATAAAGTTTCTTAGTTTTTGAGAATTTTTTTAATGGTTTAAGGTAGTATTCAACAAAAAAAAAAAACAACAACAAATTTATTTGTAAAAAAAATACATACTAAATTATAAATTTTTAAATTATCTTTCCTAAATGATTTAAATGATATATTTTTTTTTCTAGCAAATTCTAGTAATTTATTGATTTATAATTTCAACTTATTTAAAAATTTATGGTAGTTTTCTTCGAATTTTGAATAACTTTCCAAAGTTTTTTATTTTAAAAAATTCATAAAATTTGAGATTTGTTTTTGTATTTGTTTTCCCATCGAAAATTTTAAAATTCATAATTTTGTTTTAGTATAAATTATAAAATTTTCATTAATCTTAAATATTATTTTTTCCCCTATAAAATTCTAGAAGATAATCTTATTTTGGTAATATTAGATTTTTAACTGCAATTTTGAATATTTCCATAAATCCATTAAGGGCGCTCAATCTTGAAAATTGAGACTAAAGTAAATTCGATATTATTAATATTTGGTCTTCACGGCTTCTCCTGCAAACGAAGGAGATCCAAATTTTTAATGACACTATTCCACATGAATCGGGCATAAAGAGGTTCAATTTTCGATGACTCTAGCTCGAAAAGTGTCGTCGGCTTATTGGCATAGACCAAGTTAACATATGTGTTTATGGTGTGGCTCTTTATAATATATAAAAAATTCTATTGTGGCTCTAATGTTATGCGATCCCATCCTTGGCATAGACCATTGATTGAACGTAGCCCCATAAAAAAAAGTCTTGGGACCATAAATCGCACGATATTAGCGGCCAGTTGCTATCAGTAAGTCTCGAAATAAGCCATCATCTAACTGCGTCCAAAAATCTGTTATCATCAATCGATATCTCTCGCAAATGACAGTTACCGTCACACTCATTTCGAAAGCAGTACGGCCCCATGATGCCGCATAACTTAAATCCACACTAGGATTTTTTTTATCCTTTTTTTTGATAGAAAAATATCTTCAGCATGTTTTTTATCCTTTTTTTATTCTTTTATTGAAAAAGTCCGAATCAATAAAGTAATTGTTTCTTTTTCGATAACGTAATTTCGTTCAAAAATTTTGAAAATTTCAATTTTATGCAAAAAGTAAACGATTTTGTTAAGAAAAAATATTTTCGAAACTTGCCAATATATTTGTAATAAAATTATTTTTTATATCTACTGAAATAATTTTTTTTTACGAATTTTCCATATTTTCCAATAATTTTTTGTTTTGTTTTAGAAAATATTTTTCTGGGCTGTTAATTTTTGAATTGATTTCCAATAAATTAATATGTGTGCACAATTCCATACGTACATTTATAATATTATTCCACTGCCGGCAAACTAATATTTATACGTCCGACTCGAGGCTCTTTTAGTGCGTACGAATATATTGTATGTATGGTTAACTAATATATGTACATATGTATGCATGTTCTCTATTGAATAATACATAAAAAAAATATACTCTATTGAATAATACATAGTTATTTTGACGTGACCAAATTTCAAATGCATTCAATAACATAAAAAATAACCATAAAAATTGTTAAAATAACAAAATGTTAAGAAAAAACTTATTTCGTACAGTTCAGTTGTGCAATAATTATTCAATGAGAGAAGAAAAAAATATACTTTTTTAATATTAGTAACAAAAAAAAACAAGTTGTACATATTTTTCTATTTCCTATTTTTCTATTTTTTTTTAGAGTAACTTTCTTAATAATTTTGCTTATAAAAAAAATGTTGATTACATTTTCCTTCACGTATTATTAAAATTATTATTCGAAAATTTACTTTACAAACATTTGTACAAAAAGATAGTTGGAAGGGGCCAGGTCTGGTGAATAAGCGGGTTGGGATAGCACCTCCCAGTTGAGGAGAAAAATCAGCTTGTCATGTCTTTGTTGATAATCCGTCCTTTTTTCACGCAGAGCACGGTGTAATTTGATCAGTTGTTGGTGGTAGCGGTGGTCATTGACAATTTCACCAGGTTTCAACATCTCATAATAGACGATACCCTGCTGATCCCACCAAACGCACAGTATCATCTTCCGTCCGAAGCGATTTGGTCTTGGGGACGATGTTGATGGTTGGCCGGGATCAACTCACGATTTCTTGCGTTTAGGATTCTCGAAATATATCCACTTTTTATCGCCTGTCACAATCCGATGCAGGAACGACTTTCTTTTTTGTCTGGCGAGCAAAATTCATGCGGCACCTATTTTCCGATATTTTCAATCTTTCCCATGGCACGCAGACGCATGGAAATGGCTCGTTAAGTAACACCCAATTGCTCCGCGAGCATATTTTGCGATTGGGTATCGTCTTCGTCCAAAAGAGCCTGCAATTCATGGTCCTCAACCTTCCTAGGCCGATTTTCACGCTTTTTGTCCCACAAGTAAAAATTGCCGTCTTTGAAGCGACGAAACCAATCTCGGCACGTTGTTTACGATAAAGCACTGTCACCATAGGCCTTCATAAGCATTCGATGTGATTCGGCAGCCGATTTCTTCAAATTGAAGCAGAAAAGCAGAGTTTCCCGCATTTGCTCTTTTTCTGGCACAAAACTAGGCATGATTACCAAAGGAAAAATGTATGTTGTTGTTTGAAATTGCTGACAATGTGCACTGATTAATGTTGACAGATGTCAAACTTATAAAAAAAAGTATGGTAGCTTAATACGCTCACTCCCGCCATCTATGGTATATCCATACACAAGTAATTGCTTATTTGTGTGTGCCTAGTTAACCGGTCCAGTTTTGCTGGACATTTTTCTGCGTTTTTTTCTTTTTTTTTCTTTTTTTTTGCAATATACTGGAATGGATACGTGCTACACTGCCATCATTGTAGGTGAGTGCCCCAATTTTCTACATACATTTTATTTTCTAAATGTTTTTTTTTTTTGTTGAATTTTTACTATTTTTTTATTTGTTAAGTATATTTATAAAACTGACAACTGCTACGAAAAAAAAGAACAAAAACAAGAGCCAAAAAAAAATCAAAATAAGATAAGAGCAGAGTAAGAAAAAAAATATATTCAAAAAAAAGACGAAAATATTTGCGGTGAAAATATTTTCAAAAAAAACCCCCAATTTTTTAAAGCCAAGAAAATCAAAAAGAAAAAAAAATGTAACATTTGCATTTAGTTATTTCCATACGTTTGCGTGAATATGCGTACATACGATACGTAGGCTACTATATATATTTCTGGCCTAGGCAACACTAAGTGTTGCCAGGTGCGATCTGACATTTCCATTGGAAAGTTTGACATTTTTTAGCATAAACGTACTCAGAACGTTTTGACGTACGACTATCATTTGTGTTGTTTACAGTGACTTGAAAAAATCAATTTGGCAAAAAAATGGAATTAACTCGTGAACATTTTCGTGCGATCATTTTTCACAACTTTCGACGTGGATTATCACGACAAGAGTGCATCGATGAACTTAAATCTTTGTATGGCTATGAAGCACCATCCTATAGCACTGTGAAAAACTGGTACAACGAATTCAATCGTGGCCGACGCTCGCTCAAAGACGAATTCCGTGAAGGTCGTCCAAAAACAGCCGTTGTTCCAGAAAACATCGATGCCGTACGTGAACTGATAATGCAAGACCGTCATGTGACATACCGTGAGATAGAGGCATGCCTAGGCATTTCTCCCACCAGCATACATTCGATATTGCATGAACACCTGGCCGTAAAAAAGGTTTGTTCTCGTTGGATCCCGCACAATTTGACAATCGCTCAAAAAAAGGCTCGTGTGGATTGGTGTAAAGAAATGCTGAAAAAATACGATCGCGGTGCTTCAAAAGACGTTTATAAGATCGTCACAGGTGACGAATCATGGATCTATGCGTATGAGCCCGAAACAAAACAGCAATCGACCGTGTGGGTCTTCCAAGACGAGTCAAATCCAACGAAAGTTGTTCGTGGAAGAAGCACTTCGAAGCAAATGGTCGCTTGTTTCTTTGGCAAAACTGGTCATGTGGCGACTGTTCCGCTTGTGCAACGTAGGACGGTCAATTCTGAGTGGTACACCACCATTTGTTTGCCTGAAGTCTTCGGAGAAATTCGAAAAACGAACAAGAGAAGTCGAATCATTGTGCACCATGACAATGCGAGCTCTCACACATCGGCTCAAACCAGCGCCTTTTTGACCGGACAAAACGTCGAATTGATGGGTCATCCTCCGTACAGCCCTGACTTGGCACCCAATGACTTCTTTTTATTCCCACACATCAAGAAAAAAATGCGTGGTCAACGATTTTCGTCGCCAGAAGATGCTGTTGAAGCATTCAAAAACCATGTTTTGGAGGTGTCTCAATCGGAGTGGAAAAAGTGCTTCGAAAATTGGTTTGAGCGCATGCAAAAGTGTATAAATCTTGATGGAGAATATTTTGAAAAACAATAAAACCTTTTTCGTTGATAAATATTCGCATTTTCATTATTAGGCCAGAAATATATATAGTAGCCCACGTATGTACGTACTCGTATCCACCCGCGCATGCATTACCGGCTAGTGTAAGTGAAAGTCTCTTTCGCATTTGTTTGACGGAATAAATTGCACAAAATTCTAGCTTATTTTTTACTGCTAACTAAATAAACCGCTCCCTTTTCCATAAAGCTTTTCTCTTTCTCTCGTAAATATTCTATTTTGAAATTTTTCCTTTTTGAGTGTTGACCATGATCCGAGAAGAGTTTTACGTGTTTTTTGTTGTTGTGTTTTGACGTGGATTTTGTTAATTTTTTAATTAACAAAAAACGAATTTTTATTTTAATTAATTAAGTTTTTTTTTTACAGATTTTTAATTAAATGTGTTGGCTATAATACTTTTTGTTAAAAACAAATAATTACAATGTAAAATTCATATTATTTTGTTGTTTGGAAAAGAAAGTGAAGGCTATGGTGTTGGTTAAAAAAGGTGTACATTTTTTGGAGTGTGTATTTTACTCTTTTGCTCTTATAAAAGAAAACTGCTAAATTTCAGGCAGAAGCGCATTTTTTTTTTGCAAATGAGCACATTAATAAATTCTGGAATAAGCTTACAAAAATGATTAGATGAAAGTAAATTTTGCGTTTTTGCAATTAAAGGTGGAAATGTTTTATGGAGAAAACCACTTAATTTGATTCCTAGTCAATGTCGGGTAATGGTGTCGACAATTTGATATTCAAGCCGTTTATTTTAGAAGTCACTTTTTCAACAAAAAAAAGTTAATTATAATATCAATTATAATTTAACGACATCTTTTCATTTACAAACAATTTTCAAATAATATTTTTTTTTTAAAAAAAGTGGCGTAATAGTGCGACCTATTAAAAAACTGATCGAATTAATTTTTTATTAAAAGTGTTGTTTTGAAGTATTACCAGTATTTTTTTTAAAAATGCTGTAATTACTTATTATACGTATATTATAGTGATTATTTTATTAAAAATGCTTTTATATGATATTATCGGATAGTGGATCAGGTCAAGAATCCTTAGTTTAGCTATGTAATTAGGTAGGGTTCAATACACATTTGTAGTTAATAGCAATATTCCCATATAATGCATAACCCCCAGCAAAAGACATATAAGAGTGATTTTAGCAGATGAACAAGAAACTTTAATGTACTCGTAGTGATTAAGAAACGAAAACAATATTACAAATGGACAGAAACTCATCGTTTATAAAAAATTGTATGTAGAAACGAAAAAATTGTTTGATCAAACCCAAATAAGGATAAAAGAAATAATGGTGAAACATATGCTAGTAACAGCAAAGAGCAAAATTATTTTTCGCAAACAAATTGCAATTTTCTTTAAATACTACAGTTAAATGAGAAATATTTATATAGAGATGAGCAATGAACTACAAATCGAAACTGGAAAACTATAGGGAGCAACTGCAGTTTTACCTAGCTGTGATCACGATGGGACAATAAAAACCGCGATACTCAATATGCCGCAGCAAATAGGGAGATCTCATTTCAGACTAAAAGCGTATATTAAAGTGATAGGTGGAACATTTTGATGAACTTTTAAATACTAACCAGTTAAAAAACGAGATGGAGATTCCTTCAGCTGAGGAATACATGCTGCTACCATGGAGCATCGAGGAAACTCTAAATGCAATCCTTCGACTGAAGAACCACAAGTCGCCCGCTGTTCACGGAATCGCCAACGAACTGTTTAAATACGGAGGTGACACATTAGACCAACCGATTAATCAATTAATGGTCCAAGTATGGTATAAGGAATCAATGCCCAATGACTGTCAACTAGATATTATCTGTTCCGTACTCAAAAAAGGTGATATCATAGGAGACCACAAACAACGTGCCAAGATTGGTTTCGTCGCTTCAAAGACGGCAATTTTTACTTGTGGGACAAGAAGCGTGAAAATCGGCCTAGCAAGGTTGAGAACCATCAATTGCAGGCTCTTTTGGACCAAGACAATACCCAATCGCAAAAAAATGCTCGCCGAGCAATTGGGTGTTACTTAGCCAGCCATTTCCATGCGTCTGCGTGCCATGGGGAGGATTGAAAATATCGGAAAATGGGTACCGCATGAATTGAACGATAGGCAGATGGAGCTACTCCAAAACACATGCTCGCCAGACAAAAAAGAAAGTCGTTCCTGCATCGGATTGTGACAGGCGATGAAAAGTCAATATATTTTGAGAATCCTAAACGTAAAAAATTGTGAGTTGAACCCGGCCAACCATCAACATCTTCCCCAAGACCAAGTCTATTCGGACGGAAGACGATGCTGTGCGTTTGGTGGGATCAGCAGGGTATCATCTACTATGAGATGTTGAAACCTGGTGAAACTGTCAATGCCCACCGCTACCACTAACAACTGATCAAATTGCACCGTGCTCTGCGTGAAAAAAGGACGGATTATCAACAAAGACATGACAAGCTAATTTTCCTCCACGACAACGCACTATTGCACACGTCAAAAATGGTCCGAAACTACTTGGAGACACTCAACTTTGAGGTGCTACTACACCCCGCTTATTCACCAGACCTGGCCCCTTTCGACTACCACCTGTTTTCGTCGAAGAGCCACACGCTCGCTGAGTCGCGCTTCGATTCTTACAAAGACGTCCAAAAATGGCTTGATGAGTGGTTTGCCTCGAAAAAGAAGGAATTTTTTTGGCGTGCTATCCACAAATTGCCCGAGAGATGGGAAAAATGTGTAGCTAGCGAGGAGGGCAAGCACTTTGAATAAATTGTTTTTGCTTTCTCTGAAAAAAAACATGTGTTTTTTTGACTAAAAAACAGCGGATTTAAGCTTATACACCTGGTAATAATTTAATCAATGATAACGATTGAATTTTTATTAATTGTACTTGAAAAATTGCTAAGAATTGATTTGAAGAAATATTTTCACAATTGTCCAGAAAGTTTTATCAACGATTATTCAATTGAAAATTTTCTTCAAAATAAATTTAGCCTAAAAAAATTCACTTCAAAAAATGAGCTCAAATCAATTATTGGAAAATGTACCGAAAATGGTGTTTTTTCCTTAAAAATTAAGCTGGATTATATTTACTTTTTAAAAATTCTACAATCGTGTTATTTTACTAGAAAATCTAATGACTTTTGATAATTTTTCTTTCTATAAAGCGTTTACAGAAGAGTCACTCTGGCCCATTATGAAAATTTCTAAAATTATAGTTAGGTAAACATACTAATTTTTTTGATCTAAAATAAAAACTTTACGGCTAAATGTAAAAAAAAACATCCTAATAAATTAAAAACTATTAAAAAAACCTTTTTTTTTTTAAATTATATAATTTGCAGAATGCACAAATCGAATAAAAAAATTACAATGTTACCTAGAGCTTACGAGATATTAATTGAAAAGTTAATTCGCAAAGCAAGGAAAAATAAAAAGTTTAATTTTTCATAGTAGGAAAGTACAAAAATAAGCAGACTAGAGTGAAATAGTGGCAATTTCAAGACGGAAAATTATTTGTATTCATTTCCTTGCACAACACTGCAATAAGAAAAGTGATACAATTCGTGGCTTATTGCCCATAATTATTACCAATTACTCTGTACTTCAATTAGGTCAGCATATTTTTCTTTTTACCATTCAATATCGGTACATTTATAGTTTTCGATTTATATCGGAGAAGACACTGGTATGATAATAGGATTTTTTTGTGTTGGCAAATGGCAAAATATGAAACCCCATTTGGAGTGATAGTGTGTAGGAGGTACTTGATTTAACAAAACAGCACTCGTTTATGTGCTAAACAGTTTTCGTAATTACTTCCTTAATCGGTTTTGAGAGCTTCCACTCTTCCTAGACATTTCATCATATTAACCTACTAAGTTACTTCCCAGTTGATAGCTTTTCATTACTCACTTGTGCCAAAAGTTTGCTAATATAATTTCTCATACCTTAAGTAATACATGATGAACTAATCGCATCCCGAATTAAAATCAAAGCACGTACATAAATAAAGTGATAATTAAGAACAGAAAAACAATTTTGTGAGGAGAAAGTAATTAATCATCAATATAACTACAAGTGGACGAAATCATTGTGTTTTTATTTTAAAGAAAGCGTACTCTCATATTAAATAGTATTCAAGGTAAACCAAATAAAAATTTAGCCTTATTTCGAACTTTGAATTAAATAAATAGAAGAGATTATTTAAAAACATAAAATTTCCAAAAATATGTAAATCCGTATCAAAAATAAAAACTGAAAATATCAATAAAAATTGACAGTTTCGATTATCATAAAATATTCAATATTTTTTGATAGAAAATTTCTTCACTTTTCATAGTTTCACTTTAATTTCTCATCAAATTTTTCATTCTCATAATTTTGATTGGTTTATTTTTCACTACGAGTATTTAATAATTTAAATAAGGAAAACGCTATTGAGACGATTATAAATTTTCTTATTATTATTAACATATCTTCTATCTTCTATGTTTTTTTATTATTTTGAATCATTTTTCAAAAACATTTTCGTAACTATTTCCTTTCGCGCCTTTCTTTAAAAATAAGTTCATAATTTATGAAAAGAAATTGAAACGGAAGGTAAGGCGAAGTTAAAATGGAAACAAAATGTTTTCGGTTAAAAGCTATCCGTTCGTCATGGTAAATTTGCCTTCTTTTTAATTTCCTTTTAATATTAAGATTAATAAAATAAAAAGTGTTCCGTCTAGTGAATAGTACGTAATCTTGTGGCCAATAGTAAATTACTTTTAGTAGCCACTTTTCTATCCACAAATTTCTTAATCTATTGTGGATAATTTATCTTTTTATGGAAGAAACTACTTACTGAACGCATATTGCTTGGGTAATAACGTGCAGACAAGATTGCGTGATGCTTAATAATTTCAATTGGCACGTGATTTTTCATAATTTTATTCATATTTTTTAAATTACTACAAAACCGTATTTTTAAAAATTTGTATTTCCATTGAAAAATGCACTCACATTGAACTTATTTTTCTGAGTAATCTTATAAAATTTTCATTATATATTTTCGTAAAAAATTTACTGTGATAATTTTTCGTAAAAAATTTACTGTGAAAATTTTTCGTAAAAAATTTCCAGTGAAAATTTTTCGTAAAAAATTTCCTGTGAAAATTTTTCGTAAAAAATTTCCTGTGAAAATTTTTCGTCAAAAATTTCCTGTGAAAATTTTTCGTAAAAAATTTACTGTGAAAATTTTTCGTGAAAAATTTACAGTGAAAATTTTTCGTAAAAAATTTACTGTGAAAATTTTTCGTAAAAAAATTTACTGTGAAAATTTTTCGTAAATAGTTTACTGTGAAAATTTTTCGTAAAAAGTTTACTGTGAAAATTTTTCATAAAAAATTTACTGTGAAAATTTTTCGTAAAAAATTTACTGTGAAAATTTTTCGTAAAATATTTATTTATTGTGAAAATTTTTCGTAAAAAATTTACTGTGAACATTTTTCCAAAAAATTTATTGAAAAATTTGTCCGAAAAAAGTTATTGAACTTTAACTACAAATTTAATTGGACCCTACATGGGTGCCTAAGTGGTTACGCAGGTATTTGGATATTTTCTGTATTTTTACTACATTACCTTTAGTTTTTAATAGAAAACTAATAAAATGCAAATTCTTGAATAAAAATAAATAACATGGCGGCCATGTTCTATGGAAATGCAAGTGTTGGCTCAATATGCACGGACACGTTTTAGATTTGTCACGAAATTCAAAATAAACACGATTATTTTTAATTCATTTAATTTAGATAACTGATTATAATTTTATATATTTTAGTCATGTTTCGAAAGCGTAGCCACTTCATGTTACAAAAACAACCTTTCGTATATAATCAGTTTTTTACTTAAAAAAAAATATTATAATTTTATCGTCTGTCGGCCATTTTATCTTGAATATCTGTTATTTGCATATTTCTAAAATTACAAAAAATGCGAGTCTATTCTTAAAATAGTTTGAAATTTTTTTGTAAAGTAGTTATGTTAAAGAATGTTTTTTTTTTGTTTGTTTGTATGTAAGGTCGCTTGGTGCCACGAACATGAGGCCATTTAATGACTTCATTATGCGTGTGGGATGGTATCTAAACGAGACTAGTTTGTGGTTAGTAGGGTAGAATAGTGAGTTTTAGAGAGTACTTGGGAATGGATTTGTTTCATCCAGAAGCTCCACAGAGGGAGGAATTATGATCAGATGGTTTTCGTATATCACAGGATTGACATATAGGAATGTTTGTGTTGCAAAAAAGAAAATCTGAGGAGTTTATGGGTGAGAGTAGTATACTCAATCTGGATTCTGAGGAGTTTACGTGCCCAGAATTTCGGCATGGATTTTAAATAGACTCGTTTATTGGTAGTTGCCCAATGAGTCGACAGAAAATGTCATTATTGGAACAGTATATATGGCTGTGTATGGTTAATGGTGTTATCATAGGCGAGGCATTTGGGTATAACTGGGTGCACTGGACGACGGAGAGTATAAGTGAAAAATCCTCAATATAGTGCATAGGTGCTATATTGTATTGGCGTAGACAGCGAATAAAATTAACATGATTGTTGGAAAGGTTATCAAAAAAAATCTGACTTCCTAAACCTATCAAAAGATGAGGACACTTTTAATTTTGCTCCCAACTACTGCTTCCAATCGGGGCATGGGCGGGAAGTTTGGAAACTGATAGGTAGGATGGAACATATTAAAGAACGTTTGGAGTATAAATGTTATGAGTCCTTTGGTATTGCTTAATTCTCTATATAGGGTCGGTGATTTAGAATAGTCCTACGGTATTTCCTGTCTGTCGTAAAAGGCGACTAAATGGAAAAACAGGACGACCATAATTTGTGCGCAGACGTACTAGAGTTGGAATACTGACCTTAGTTCGTTAGAATTTTCTTTTCAGTAGTTGTTTTCAACTTTTATCAAAGCTTTCGATAATAAATTTTCTTTAATTAATTTCAAGAATTTATGAGAAAATTTATTTTGAAGTAATTAAAAATTAAATTACAAACTGAATATGAATATTTTTTTTTACCAATAGACATAGCAATTATAGTAATTATGGTTAGGAAAATTCACTATGCTAAAAAAAAAAAAATTAACTTGCCATTGTAAGTTAGTGAATTTTCTTGAATAATTCTTTTAGAGAATGTGTGCCAATGTCATAGGCAATTTTTGGCCATAAAAATAATTTTTAACGATTTTTATAAAAAAATTTTAATTTAAAATTATGGGAAAAAATAGTATCCTTCTAAATTTAAATTAAGTCTTTTTACAAAAAAAAAAAAAAAACTAATGAGGAGGAAAAAATTAGAAAAAATCTACGCGTTTGCTACTAAATTTCAATCGGCCAAGAAAGCATTGAAGTCTTTATGAATATTATCGCATTTGAATGCAGGCAAGCAGAATGTGGTCAATTCGTGCATGGAATTCACTTTCGATTTTGCTAGCTGATTCCAATAATGAAAATTACCAAACTATTGCCGTAATCAGGTACCATTCAGTCATACTGAATAGACTACAAAAATTGGAAATTTATTATTATTATTATTGTTGTTAGTTAATTTTTTTGTTGTTGGTAGCTTAAGCAAGTATATACCTCCAGTGTAAGACCTCTAAGGTAAAACATACCATAAATACTCGTAAACTCACATCAGAAATTTTTTGATTAATTCTGATCACGAATTTTATGTCTTGTTAAAAAAAGACGGTACGATCATCTTACGAGAATACCAACTATTCCAAAAATGTTTCTAGGCAAAAAAAAAATTCATTTTCCTTTTTAAGTGCAAATAAAGTTAATTTGGAAAAAATTCCAAATACAGAACAATATCAGGTTTTTGAAGGTTAAATAATGCTTAGATATCAGCAAAGATAAAGTAAGTTGCGAGGATTAATCCAAAATTATAAAAGAAAAACACTATCGCTAAAGGTTAATCAAATTTTAAGCTAAGTTTATTAATGTTAAGGGCAGTAATGATTTTTCGTATTTTATAAAAAAAAAATCAGAACAGAAAAACGTTCGACTAGAATTTTAATTTAAGAAAAAAGTACCTGTACAAGTCATAAGAGAGGAAATGGTTTTTTTGAGGGTCTAAAAAAATTGTTTTACGGTTATTTGGTTTCCTGTTTTCTAAAAAATTGTTTAAATTTCTCATATTTTAATATAAAATATGAATTTTTGAAAGAATTCGTATATATCATAATAAATTATGATAGTTGTAGAGGTAATTTTTTAAATATTATTTTAAGTGTAAAATTTGTTGAGGTATTTTTTTCAAAATTTAACCTTTAGAGGGTAGCATTCTAAGTCCTATCCTATAAAGGATTATTCAGTTTATGCTTTGGAAATTAAAGTTGAATAATATAGGGTTTTCCAATAAGAGTGATATGAGATTGCTAAGTGACGTTTCGGCCATTTGTAATATATCATGATCTGACGTTTCGGCCATTTGTAATATGTCATGATCTGTCTTTCATTGTATTCAGTAATGTTTACAATTTCATCATGGCGAGATATACGCAAGAACAACGTTTATAAATTATTCAATTTTATTATCTCCAATTGCAACTTTTCGTGCGCTTTTGCCATTTTATGGTCGTAATAATCGTCCAACTGTGCTCGTTATTCGTCGAATTGTTAAAAATTTCGAGTGTACATTTTCTTTACATAATGTTCAAGTGCCAATAAGATAAAGAACCGCTCGAAGTAATGAAAATATTGCTGCCGTTCAGGCAAGTGTTGCTGAAGACCGCAATTTGTCGATTCCAAGACGTTCTCAAGAATTGGGACTGTCTCAAACCACAACCTGGCAAATTTTGAGAAAGGATTTGGGCTTGAATCCGTATAAAATTGTTATCACTCAAGAACTGAAGCCATGAGACCACCGTAAACGTCGTGAATTTGCTGATTTTGTCTTGGAACAACTTGAAAACGATAACGATTTTTTAAAGAAAATCATCTTCTCCGATGAGGCTCAATTTCATCTGAGTGGTGCGGTAAATAAACAAAACTGTCAATTCGGGTGCGAAGAAAATCCACAAATTATTAATGAACACCCATTACATTCACCTAAATTAACAGTTTGGTGTGGTTTTTTGGTCTGGTGGAATCATCGGTGTGTACCTCTTTCGAAATGAAGCTGGTAACACCGTTACTGTCAATGGAGAGCGGTATAGATCGATGATAACCAACTTTTTATGGCCGAAATTGGAAGAAGTTGATCTTGACAACATCTGGTTCCAACAAGTCGGCGCTACGTGCCACACAGCACGTGCATCAACCGAATTATTGCGAGAAAAGTTTGGAGATTCGATTATTTCAAGAAATTGTGACATTGAATTGCCTCCAAGAAATTGTGATTTAACACCATTAGACTATTTTTTTTGTGGGGTTATTTAAAGTCATTGGTCTTTAGCAATAATCCAGACTCTCTTCATTCTTTAGAAGTCAATTTTGAACGTGCTATTCATGACATACGACTTGATTTAGTGGAAAAAGTGCTCGAAAATTGGATTCATCGAATTCGTTCTTGCAAAAGAAGTCTTGGAAACCATTTGAATGACGTTTTATTCAGAACTTAATTGTATCGATTGTACTTCACATTAAATTTCCTTAACAATTAGTGTATTTAAAAAAAAAAAGAAATCATATCACTCTTATTCGAAAACCCTATAAATACTTAACATTCAAATTTTAACTATAATTAAATGGTTGCCACCAGACCTATTGCAGGACTTAATCCTTTGCAGCTTATTGTTGATAACTTTTTCGCACATTTGGGGTTGTTATATACTTGACGGATGTTGATTTTTTTAAAATCTCTGAAGTTTGAAGATTGTCTGCATAGCCACAGTCACTTGGGGGTTTTTAGAGGCCCATATTCGGTAATTTTACTTATTGACTATGTTAGAAGTAGTACTTTTTTAATTCGTACGAAAATGTTTCTTAAAATGATTAAATCAAAATTTTTTGCACAAAAATGTCTAGTAAAAAATTTCACTTAAAATATTAAGTAAAATTTTTTAGTTAATTTTTTTCATAAATGTATTTTTAGTATAAGAAATTTTTTTGTAAGATTTCTTTTTGAAAAGATTTTTAGCAAATATTTTTAATAGTAACATTTGTCATTAAATTTTAGATAATATTGTTTGGTGGCGTTGAACTCTGTGCTTTTACAAGCAAACATTTCCTCATAAATCATCCATTTTGTCATTTTGGTATTTTTAGAAATGACATTTTTACAATTGAAATAATATGAAAAATATTATTTTATTGTGAAAATGTCATTGTAGAAAATAGATAATGCAAAAACGAAATTAATTGTGTAGGTGCCATTTTGTTTCTTTAATAAGCGAGTGGTCCTTATTGACAATTGAACACACCCTGTCCCAGGTTACTTTGTTATTAAACAAATGTTAATGAAAAATATTGAAATTCATTTTCTTTTTGTAATTTTTTCGTTCAAAAATTTGAAGGCTAATGTTAATGTTAATGTTAAAATTAGGCTTTCAAGTTTATGTTTATATAAGAGATTTGCCAAAGTCACTAGTAATTTGATTAGTAAGCAAATGCATAGAAACAAATTGAAACAAAACAATAAATTATAATTATATGTGTTTTTTTGTTGTTAAAGTTTATTTGTTTTTATTGTTTTACTAATGAAAGCGAGACCTTTATTTACATAATTTCCACTTACACAGTTTTTGTTTAATTTCTTGTTATTTTTAATTGAGTTTTTCGTTTTTTTTTGTTCAATATTTTATATTAGTTAATTGATTTTTTTTTCATTAAAGGTTAATTGATTTTTTTTTCGAAAATGGTTGTGGTTAACACATGGATTGGATATTTTTATGAAGTACTCGTAAATGAATTAAAAGAATTTTTCGGGTGGGCTTATTGTTATGTTTTTGGATGCCTTGTATGAAAAGTGTGAAGGGTAACTAAGCCGCTTGTAGTATAAGCACCTTTGGAAAAAAACATTGTATACGTACCAGAAATAATATCGAATTAAAATAGGTGACAAATTTGTGATTTCCTAATTGCTGAAATAGTCTTTAATAATTTTTAAGTAAAAATAATGAGCAAAGATTTTCAGTAAAATGTTCAGTAAAAATTTGTTAGTCAAAATTTGTCAGTAAAAATTTGTCAGTAAAAACTTGTCAGTAAAAACTTGTCAGTAAAAACTTGTCACTAAAAACTTGTCAGTAAAAATTTTCGGTTAAAATTTGTCAATAAAAATTTGTTAGTACAAACTTTTCAGTAAAAATTTGTCAGTAAAAACTTGTCAGTAAATACTTGTCAGTAAAAACTTGTCGGTAAGAATTTGTCAGTTAAAATTTGTCAGTAAAAATTTGTTAGTAAAAACTTGTCAGTAAAATTTTGTCAGTAAAATTTTGTCAGTAAAAACTTGTCAGTAAATACTTGTCAGTAAAAACTTGCCAGTAAAAACTTATCAGTAAAATTTTGTCAGTAAAAATTTTTCAGTAAAATTTTTTTATTAAAATGTTTAATAAAAATTTTCGGTAAAAATTGTTAGTAAAAATTTTCGATAAAAATTTGTCAGTAAAAAGTTTTATTTATAATTTGCAGTAGAAACTTTCAGTAAAAGTGATCAGGTTTAAATTGGAACTAACACGTTCATTACTTAATAAATGATGATGGCAGAAGTCATACTTTTTATTTTTATCGCAAATTTAGAGTAATTAGCAGCTTATTTTCTTTACGTTATCGTTAAAATCGAGACTTTAACTGGCAACATTATGAAAGACTTTCACTTATTCTAACCAAATCAGCGCTTTTACTTTGTCAAACTTATACGGAAGGGAAAAAATTGGAATGAAAAACTCCAAAAAAGTTACAGAAAAATCGCAACATTTTTACTTAAAAATTTTAAAGATAAAAAATCTGTTAATAAACACGTAAAAATTTACAGTATTTCAAAAAATCGTGACTGTACAATCTAATTTTTTTTTCACTTAACTTTTGAGAAGACGAAATTGTTTAATTAAAACTGTCTCCTCTTGGCGTCAGCTTCATTACTAGTCCTTATGAAGTGGAATCTAATTTTGATCAAAGTGCTTATTTTGGCATGCAATGGATTATAATGGAATGTTAGAAATCGATAATAACCGTGCAGGTATAAATGAGGAAAAATTTAATTATTCGAATGGAGACGACTCTGAGGAGCACGACGACCCGTGAGTGAGTACACATACGGCATTAGTCAAAAACAAAACGATTTACAAAACCCCATAAAAAGGTATTAATGAGAAGATCAAATGCTTGTCGTGAATTATTGCAAAATATTTTCTTGTTTTCTTCTGTTCAGGAAAAAAAAATTAGTTGTTGTCAGCAAAAAATTGTTAGTAAAAATTTGTCAATAAAAATTTGTCAGTTAAAACTTGTCAGTAAAAATTTGTCAGTAAAAATTTGTCTTTAAAAATTTATCTGTAAAAATTTGTTAGTAAAAATTTGTCAGTAAAAATTTGTTAGTAAAAATTTGTCAGTAAAAATTTGTCAGTAAATGTTTGTTCGTAAAAATTTGCCAGTAAAAATTTGTCAGTCAAAATTTGTTAGTCAAAATTTGTTAGTAAAAATTTGTCAGTAAAAATTTGTCAGTAAATATTTGTTAGTTAAAAAAAAAATTGTCAGTATAAGTTCGTTCGTAAAAATTTGTGAGTAAAAATTTTTCAGTAAAAAATTGTCAGTAAAAGTTCGTTCGTAAAAATTTGTCAGTAAACATTTTTGAGTAAAAAATTGTCAGTAAAAGTTTGTTCGTAAAAATTTGTCAATAAAAATTTGTCAGTCAAAATTTTTCAGTAAAAATTTGTCAGTAGAAATGTGTAAGTAAAAATTTGTCAGTAAAAATTTGTCTGTAAAAATTATCAGTAAAAATTTGTCAGTAAATATTTGTTAGTTAAAAAAAATTTGTCAGTAAAAGTTCGTTCGTAAAAATTTGTCAGTAAAAATGTTCAGTAAAAAATTGTCAGTAAATGTTTGTTCGTAAAAATTTGCCAGTAAAAATTTGTCAGTCAAAATTTGTCAGTCAAAATTTGTCAGTCAAAATTTGTTAGTCAAAATTTGTTAGTAAAAATTTGTCAGTAAAAATTTGTCAGTAAAAATTTGTCTGTAAAAATTATCAGTAAAAATTTGTCAGTAAATATTTGTTAGTTAAAACAAATTTGTCAGTATAAGTGCGTTCGTAAAGATTTGTCAGTAAAAATTTTTGAGTAAAAAATTGTCAGTAAAAGTTTGTTCGTAAAAATTTGTTAATAAAAATTTGTCAGTAAAAATTTGTTAGTAAAAATTTGTCAGTAAAAATTATCAGTAAAAATTTGTCAGTAAATATTTGTTAGTTAAAAAAAAATTTGTCAGTAAAAGTTCGTTCATAAAAATTTTTCAGTAAAAGTTTGTTCGTAAAAATTTGTAAATAAAAATTTGTTATTAAAAATTTTTCAGTAAAAATATCTCATAAAAATTTGTCAGTCAAAATTTGTCAGTAAAACTTTGTCAGTAAAAATGTGTAAGTAAAAATTTGTTAGTAAAAATTTGATTGATTAGTACAAAAGATAATAATCATTTTATTTTATTTACTCATAAACTACCAACACCAAATTAAAAAAATGTAGCAATAAAAAGATAAAAACATTAAATTTCAAAGTTATCGAATGTCAATATGATAAAAACTATTTTCGAATAATTCTTATTGGAGAACGAAAACTTTAGAATAAAGAGTTTTCAATAAATATTCGTTAGAAAATAAATAAACTCCTACGCATATGTCCGCGAAAACAAAAGCCGTTAAACTCACTTAAAGTTAAATTAAATTATTTAACATTTAAATTTATTAAGTTTTAGTACTTTTTTATTGTGATTGCTTTGATTTCTTATGATAGTAAAAATCCATAAAGCTTTATTTAATCCCCAATAATGGAAGCCTTTTGAAAATTATCGAATTTAGAAAGATAAAAAATAAAGCAGTAATAGGACTAGGTATGAGAAATGGCGTCACAATTTCAAAGTAGTATCTTTTAGGGTATAATTTTAAAAAGCTGGTAAAAAGGTAGAATCTATGACATAATCTGGTAATTACGGTTTCTATATGGAGAAAAGGTTATGGCACACTACAATTAAGAATATTCAACTATGATGCGTGAGTGACGGTCCTAAGATAAACGGAATAGCTTTTCTAGTTAATGGATCTATAATATTTGCTTGAGAAGATAAATAGAAACATGCGCAATATTCTAGCAAATATTATTTCTCATATTTTATTTTTATTTTTGGTTCGAATAATTTAAGTTGACTATACAGAGTAAGAGTGTTTGCTAAAGTAGAGGTCTCACGGTCGTGTTATGTTTTTAAATTTAAAAGTCATCGTGGGTGGCGATTTGTCTACCTCAATTTTTCTTATGTCATTATTCTCCGAAAAGAAAAAAATACTTTTTTCTTATTATTATTTGTTTACATTTTTTCCTAAAAATCTTATTGCTCTGTGACTTTCTCAATTTTCGGTATTGAAGATTCACAAATATTTTCTTATAGAATTTTTTTATCTTAAACTCACATAAAATCTGCTTTTTCTCTTATTACTTTAGATCGAATACAATAATTTATTTGATACATTTTTGTCATGAGTAAAATTTCTCGAAGCCTCTAAAGTTTGCATACAATTTGTACCATTTTATAGTTATTAGCTTATTGTGAAATCTGATGAAAATAATTTCAACTATAATTTTGGATTATATAAAAAACTGGCATACATTTTTTTTTTCATTTATTGTAAATGATGTGGTCTTAAAATTTATTTATTTATTTTTAGTATATTTTAGTTCATAAAATTGACTTATAAAAATGCTATTACCTTCAGTTAAAATGGCGAACAAATTTATTGCATATAAAAACTAGTCATTTTGTTCATTATTCAATTTTTATATTGTGAAACTTTGAAAAGTGTGCATATTTCTTAATATAGTAAAGTAATGCGCCAAAAGTAAAGAAAAGCGTACATTTATATTGATAAAATTTCCTTACAAAATACACAAAAGTTTAGATGATTACAATAAAAATGTCATTTAAATGTTAATGTAAAAAATTTGATATCTTTTTAATATTATTTTGATTATTCTTGGACTTACTTAAAATAGTTTTATTCAAACTTATTCTCATTTTCGATTTAATTTATGAGGCATTCATAAAAATATTTTATGTGTGTGAAAAGAAAGCTTTTATATATTTTATATTTTCTGTACAAAATTTTGAAGAAAATTTCCTTGTAAAAACTGATATTTTTTTTTAAAAAACTTTCCCAGTTAGAATAGTGATAAAAAAATTTTCTGATAATATTCAAGGAAAATTTTCAGTAAAAACATTAAAATAAAATAATTGGTTTTTGGTTAAAATCTTTGGACAGAAATTTTCAATAAAAATTGAAATTCCTAAAAGTTTTAATTAAAATTTCTAGTAAAAATTTTTAGTAAAAAATTTGTTCACTGAAAATATTATCTAAATGTCTGAAACGCTTGGTAAAAATATTCAGTTAAAATTTTTTAGTAAAAATTGTCAATAAAAATTATCAGTAATAATTTTCAGTAAAAACTTTCAGTAAAAATGTTCAGTTAAAATTTGTCAGTAAAATTTTTCATAATCGGAAATATTCTTTGTAATTATCTTTACTGAGAATATCTTAAGCTTAACAGGTTTTTTTACCTATGGCTTAAACTATATAATTACCAGGTGTATAAGCTTAAATCTGCTGTTTTTTATTTAAAAAAACACATGTTTTTTTTCATAGAAAGCAAAAACAAATTTATTCAAAGTACTTGCCCTTGCTAGTTACATATTTTTCCCATCTCTCGAGCAATTTGTGGATACCACGCCAAAAAAATTCCTTCTCTTTCGAGGCAAACCACTCATCAAGCCATTTTCGGACGTTTTTGTAAGAATCGAAGTGCTGCTCAGCGAGCGCGTGTCCCATCGACGAAAACATATGGTAGTCGGAAGGGACCAGGAGTGGTGAATAAGCGGAATGGGGTAGCACCTCCCAGTGGAGGAAAATCAGCTTGTCATGTCTTTGTTGATAATCCGTCCTTTTTTCACGCAGAGCACGGTGCAATTTGATCAGTTGTTGGTGGTAGCGGTGGGTATTAACAGTTTCATAGTAGACGATACCCTGCTGATCCCACCAAACGCACAGTATCGTCTTCCATCCGAAGCGATTTGGTCTTGGGGAAGATGTTGATGGTTGGCGGGGATCAGCCCACGATTTCTTGCGTTTACGATTCTCGAAATATATCCACTTTTTATCGCCCAGGAACGACTTTCTTTTTTTGTCTGGCGAGCAAGATTTCGCATGTGTTTTGGCGTCGCTCCATCTGCCTATCGTTCAATTAATGCGGCACCGATCTTTTCAATTTTTCTTATGGCACGCAGTCGCATGAAAATGGCTGGATGAGTAACACCCAATTTCTCCGCGAGCATTTTTTGCGATTGGGTATCGTCTTCGTCCAAAATAGCCTGCAATTGATGGTGCTCAACCTTCCTAGGCCGATTTTCACGCTTCTTGTCTCACAAGTCAAAATTGCCGTCTTTGAAGCGACGAAACCAATCTCGGCACGTTGTTTCCGATAAAGCACTGTCACCATAGGCCTCCATAAGCATTCGATGTGATTCGGCAGCCGATGTCTTCAAATTGAAGCAGAAAAGCAGAGTTTCCCGCATATGCTCTTTTTCTGGCACAAAATTAGACATGATTACCAAAGGAAAAATGTATGTTGTTGTACGAAATTGCTGACAATGTGCACTGATTAATGTTGACAGATGTCAAACTCATAAAAAAAAGTATGGCGTCTCCATGGTAGCTTAATAAGCTCACTCACGCCATCTATGACCAAACAGCGGATTTAAGCTTATACACTAGGTATACTATATTCACAATTTTTAGGAAAAGTCTTTTTTAAAAGAAAAAAGTTAGTAGAATTTTTCCATTGTAGTATTTAGCATGTCGTTAAAATTTAATTAATTAAGAGATTTCTTATTAATTATTGTAATAAAAACATTATTTTCAAAGAGAGTACACAATTTTTTGAAAGCTTTTTTCTTCCTTTTTTATTTTGAACAAATATTTTACCAATAATTAATTTTTAAGGCAATAAAAATGCCTACTTTCTATAATGCCCATAATTTTAATATTAATATAAAACGAAAAAATAAACAAGCTATTCTTGTACAAGCATACATTCAAATATATTTGTTTGAGATAATTTCATTTTCATCTTTTTACGGAGTGATCACCTTTTGCCAGAAAAGGTTTTTTTTTAGCTTTCGACAAGTTCATTAACCAAAAAATTAATCACACAAACCCGGTATAGCCAATTTTTGAGTGGGTATCAACTTTTTCATTCTTCGTTCGATTTCTTCTTTCTGTTTTCGGTTGCTTTTATAAAATATAATTTACACGAGAAAGGAAAGATAACAACCGAAAATTTATGTATTTATAAAATCCAATATTATGAATTACAAAAAAAAAAAATAATTTAAAATGATTAAGGGTTGATCGAAAGAGTTTTGACCTTTTGAATGGTGCTTTTTTTTTGGTTACTCTTCAATCTTTCTAATTTGTCTATGAAAGAAGAATAAGGTAGGAAAGAAGCTTAAGGAGGGAAGTATAGAAAGAAGACGAGCTTATTGGTTTTCTCGCAGATTCTCGTATGTGTACTATATTCAGATTACAGTATTGGATAAAAATAAGTGGACAACAGATTCGAGTGATAATTTCTCAAAGTATTTTTGCTAATATTGGTTTTCTGTTAAATATTCAATATAATTTCTTTGTAAAAATATAACGTCTCTAAACAAAGTGCCAAGTATTACTTTATAGCGCCATAATTTACGGCCACACATTGTTAAAACAAAAATTTTATTTGATTATCAATTTTTACTAAAATTGTTTACCTATTTTTTTTTCAAATAAAATTTTAGACATGAAAATTAATTATTTTCGTAAAAAAGTAGAATTTTAAAGAAAAATTTTATTTAGTAATTTTTCTAGTGCAGTCTAAAATATCCCCGTCAAAAACAAATTTGTTGTAATTTATCTAAATTGTTAAATAGGATATTGAAAAAATATCTAATATTCTTATTTAAATGGGATCCAAATGAGAACTGAAGCGTAATAACAGGGCTGCCCAAAAAGTATCGCGCATTTTGAATTTCCGCGGGTTATGTATATTCGTTTTTAGATTTTGTGGCGTTATGTTCGGCCATTTTGATTTGAATGTTCAGTTAATTTTTGACAGCTGCTTTGCTTGCACGTGTTTTGGCTCGTCTTCGATTTCTGCTAAATTTCGACCAAAAACAGCATCGCATTAACATTGCTAAGGAGCTGATAGACTCTGTCTGCGGTGACCCAAAATTGCTCCAGAGGGTCATAACTGGTGACGAATCATTGGTTTATGGTTGGGACGTGAAAACCAAAGCTCAATCATTCCAAAGAAAACTTCCGCAAGGTTTCAAGACCGAAAAAAGCGTCAAGTTCGATCGAATGTGAAAGTTTTGCTTACAGTTTTCTTCGATTGCAGGGTCGTGGTGTATCATGATTTCTTGCCACAGGGTAGAACGGTCAATAAGGAATATTACCTGCAAGTTATGCGTAAGTTGCGCGAAGCAATCTGCCAGAAACGCCCGGATTTGTGGAAGAACAAAAATTGGCTTTTGCAATTTTTTGGCCAAAAACAACACACTAATAATGCCGCGGCCACCGTATTCCCCAGATCTGGCCCTCTGTTACTTTTTCTTGTTCCTGAAACTGAAGAGCCCCATGAAAGGACGACGCTACGCTACGATTGAAGAGATAAAGACGGCATAGAAGGCGGAGCTGAACAAGATCACAAAAAAAAAATGGTTTTTTGAAGTGTTTCGAGGATTGGAAAAAACATTGGCATAAGTATATAATATCTGGTGGGGATTACTTTGAAGAAGACGAAATAGATATTCATGAATAAATAAATAATTTTTGAAAAAAAAAACACAAAATTCGCGATACTTTTTGAACAGACCTCGTATAGTAAGCTTCTCGTTCTCAATTCATACTCTCAGCCTACCCGAGGCGGATCCTGCTTTATACTTAATAGTTCGGATATTTATAAGGGAAGCAACCCCAATAATTATCATGATCAGTAGCAGATGAGAGAGGGAGCCATTGGTTAAGTTGTGATTCAAATTAAGGTACCGTTGGGAAAGAAGTTACAAAATTAAAAAAAAAAAACATTTCAAACTGTTTGCAAATTAGACAGTCAACTTAGTATTTAAGCAATCTAATTAAATTAAATCAGTTTCATTAAATTTAGTTTAATATAATTACTATTTTAAGAATTATTTAATATATCAATTTTTGAAGTTTTTATATTGCTTTGAACTAATCATTATACATAAAATATAACATCATTAAAATGACCAATACGAGAGTCTTTTTGTAGGACTCGATCGTTTTTAGGTAATTTTTGATGAGCCTAAATAAGACCTATTGAAAAAGTTTTTATAAAAATTAAACTACATAAATAAGCTTGATTTTATTTTATGTCTAAAACTGTATAAGCGCCGTGTGTATATGTACATGAGTACGTAAAGGATTTTTGGTAGTATTTGAAAAAAATTAATATCATTTAAGTTTTTGAATACGAGTATGTGGATAGGTTACGATCAATATCTAATCGAGTGGAATAACATTATAATAGCGTACCTGACCTTGGGGGTTCCAGGTAGGTCATTATCGATTCATATTCTCCTCTTTTCTCAGTTTTTTTTTCTTCGTTGGTATTTCGCGCGTATCCAATCGATCGACATTTTGTGCTCATCATTTGAAAATATTTCCTTTCTGGCATTTCAAATATTTTTTTCCTTTGATATTTATTGATATAAAATGTTTTTTTTTTTTTGAAATAATTTTTGGAATTCTTTTTATAGATATCAAATTGATTAGATTTTATGTTTCAAGAAAACGAAAAAAAAAATGAGTTTGTATTAGTCTTTAACATAAAATTTGTTGATAACAACCAAATAAAGTTAGACTATAAACGGAGATGCGTACGATTATGTACCTTCTTAAGAAAACTCCTTTGAAAGCTAGAAAAACTGGATGATTATTTAGTATTAGTTATTGATGATATTATGTAAACATTTTTGGAAAAAGATTAATTTTCTTTTTTTTTCTAACAAATTAATATATTCTGGAAATTATTCATAATTGTTTGTATGAACATTGGTCTGTAGAGATGTGGATGCATGATTAGGCTAACATTTGTGTAGAAGTTTATAATCCTGTCGTTTTTTAATAATATTTTTTTTTTTTTTTGTAAATTCGATACAAGGCAAATCTACATTGAGAACATTAGAAGAGAGTATCTGAACATCCGCTTTAGAAAACAAGTTTTTTATTAGACATTTTCAATTAATATATGGTCCCAGAATCTACGTATGGTTTTATTTGTGCCGATAAAGTTGATTTATTTGAAAATCTTCAAATTCGAATTATTATTGATGAAATATTATCGTTAAATTGTAAGAATACTAGTATATCAGGAATGCTGGATAATTTTTCTAATGCCATTAAAATATTGCAACTAAAGCTAACAAATATAAAAATATGCATTCAATCGAATTCAGGTTTCTATTAAATGCAAACATCGTCTCGTTGAGTTTATGTTAAAAGAAGTAATAAATTTTAGAAATTTAGCAAATGGTTGCTAGTTACTATAAATAAACTTGTTGGTCACATGCAACTTCAAAGATAAAATGATATATCACACGCTTAAATGCATTTAAATTGGAGCAGAATTATGTAGAACAGCAAATGGAAATATCTGCAAGCTAGTCGAAAGTTTTAAATGGACTTTTTATTTTTATAAATTTAAATTTGCTTTAAAAACTATTAATTTTTAGTAATACTCATAGTAGTTGATATTTTTCTATATATTTGAAGTAATTTAAAAAAAAATACTATTTTAAGGTTCACATTTTAATTGATAACTTGATAAAAAAAAAAATTCATATTCAAATTTATCGAACGAAAATTTATATAAAAAAAAAATACTAGTTTTGGTTTGAGAATTTTATCACATATCAATAGATAAGTATCTTATCTTGAGCAAATAAATTATGGAAAAAATTTATAGTTTATACCAATTTATATATAAAAAAAATTAAAATATTAAGAAAAATGCTTCGATTTAAATCGGACAAGCAATATCACATAGAAAATCAAGGTTGTTATTTAGCCTAAGTCCATCAAACATATTATAAGTTAGAGTATTAGCAGTAGCATTACTTAATCTGATAATATTAAAAAAAAAAGGCTTAAATTTATTTATTTATTCAATATAGATAATCTATCTTATGATTCCTTTGGAGATTTAATTCTAGTAATTTCAAAAGGAAAAAAAATACTTTTTGTGAAAGGTGGAAATTATTATCAAAAATCCTTTACGAAATACTTAAACCTATGGCAAGCTTCATAATCGGACTAGTCTTAAATGGTAATTAGCTAATAATTAGTAGTTATTTTGTAATTTTAATCATACAATATGTGACAGCTTTACAGGAAGTTACAAAGAGTTGTGCATCCTTGAATTTTTACTTTTTGCAGCCTTTTCTTTATCATAAATTTTAATTAAAAAAAATTAGTTTTATTCTCACAATTCATCCATCCATGGCATAGATTTTAATTTATATAATATTGAACTTTTCAATGTATTTAGATTTTTTTATCTAAGTAGACTTTCAGTAGATTTTTGTTTATTTTTTTAAAATATTTTTACTTTTCTTTTAAATTGTAATTTTCTTATAACACATTTTGATTCTTAAAAGCAACTTTTGATTTTTTTTATTATAGATTTTTAAAGTTTTATATTTTTTAGTGTAAGTAAATTAATTGGTTTTAAAATGTTTATGTTGCTTTCTTTTTTCACTCATAAAAAATAAAAAAATCGATTCCCAAATGATTTGTGTCAAAAAATGCAAATTTTTAACCTTATTTGAATCATATTATAATTTTCTAAATTTTTCATTTGTTATAAATAAATTTTATAATTTTTAGTGGTTGGTTATTCATTTTGTATTGTAGTTTGAAAAGTACAGATCTGTTATTTGATAATTGCCAAAATAAAATTGTCATCCAAAATGACATTTGCTTAGTTTAAGATTTTCAATTTTCTACTATGAAATGTTGCTGCTAAAATATGTGTCCAAATTGTAAAAACTTTCTGCAAAATTGATTATTTTGACGTGACCACTTTTCACGTTTTAAAAGGAATAAGATTTTTTTCAGCCAAAGGCCTCATTTATGGTTTACTGGATATATCAATAAGTAAAATTGCCATAAATGGGACTCTAAATACCTACAAGTAACTATCAAGAAGTTATTACATCCCCGAAGCGTAATTTTTTGGTGTGTATTTTCATCTGAAGGTATTATTGACTCGTATTTCTTTGACTGAATTAAGATAACTGACTTTTCTTAGCCTTCTGAACTTGAATATTTTAATCTGAAGTATATTTGAATTTAATAAGCCATACAATACAGTGAATTGTGGCTTTTTTAAACGAACAATACTGAGAACACATAATATCGAGATTTGATGATGTCAATTGGCCTCCAAGATCGCACGGTTTGACGTCGTTAGACTTTCTTGTACAGGTTTACGCAGAAAATCGTATTTACTGTGACCATTTGAATGATCCTTTACTAGTTTTGGATTTTCTTAAGTCTTTAGAAAGTCAATAAAATATCATATTTTGAGATTTTTGGCAAACTTTGAGTGTTTATTTTGAAAAATTGTTACAATATATTTTATTCAAAGTATTGTCCATTGGAAGGCACTACTTTTTCCCATCTTTCTGGCAACATATGGATTCCGCGCCAAAAAAACTGCTCCGGTTTTGAGGCCAAGAATGAATCGAGCCAATTTTTGATGCCCTGTTCTGAAGTGAAGCGTATTCCGGTGAGGGCGTTTTGCATGGATCTAAACAAATGGTAGTCGGACGGGGCAAGGTCTGGGCTATAAGGCGGGTGAGGCAAAACTTCCCAGCCACTGTTTTCTAAATAATTTTTAACCGGTCTTGCAGCATGAGGCCGAGCGTTGTCATGATGGAAAATTATGGGTTCGTGTCTGGTCGCATATTCCGGGCGTTTTTCGGCCAACGCTCGCTTCAAACGGATTAATTGTGTTCGGTAGATGTCGCCTGTGATCGTCTGGTCCGATTTCAATAGCTCATAATAGATCACATCCTTCTGATCCCACCAAATACAGAACATTACCTTGGCGCCATGGATATTTGGCTTTGGCGTTGATTTGGCTCGTTGGCCGGGCTTCACATACGATTTTTTGCGCTTTGGGTTGTCGTAATGAATCCATTTTTCGTCGCCAGTAATGATTCGATTCAAAAACGACTTCTTTTTCTGCCGTTCAAGCAGCATTTCGGACATGCAAAATCGCCTTTCAACGTCTCTCGGTTTCAATTCATATGGGACCCAATTTCCTTGCTTTTGGATGAATCCTGCTGCTTTCAAACGTTTTGAAATGGCTGCTTGAGTGATTACCAATGATTTTGCAATTTCTTCTTGAGTTCGACAACAGTCTTCGTCGAGTAATGCCTCCAAATCTTCATCTTGGCTGACCTGGTCGTTCTTTGTGTTCCGTGTCAAAATCACCACTTCTGAACCGCACAAACCATATCTCGCACGTTGAAATCGATGGCACATATTCAGGATAAGCTTCGATGTGCTTCAGCTTGAAGAAGTAAATCAACACTTCCCGCAAATAGGACTTTTTTGGTACGAAATTCGACATTTTCGAAGCAAAAAAAAACTTTGTTATTTATACTATTTCGTTCAATGACTAATTGAGAATGAATGACAGATGTTTAACCTCCAAAATGACATATGAGTTATTATTAACACAAACCATGTGTAAAAGTTATGCCATCTGTTGTCAATCCCGCATTTTTAAGTTATACACCCAATATTTTTGCACATCCATTTTTGGTATTTTTGCAAATATTTTCAGAATGATTCTAATTTTAATCATTTAAATTCTCTCCAAAATGCAGGAAAATCACTTCATAAAGTTTGCTCTTAATTATATAATGATAATAAAAACGATTTTATAAATAATTTTTAAATACACATTTTGAAAGGTGAAGGTGGTAAAGTTTTTTTTTAAAAATCTTTAAATTCCGATATTTGCACAGCGAAGCTTTTTATTCGATTTTTATGCTAAATACGAGTACTCGTAGTATTAATCAGAGGCATGTGTACATACATTTTTCTATTAAGTAAGCCTTGGTTATCTTGTTTTCCAATTAAATGATTGTGTTTATTAAACCTAAGAGTATCTAAACACATTTCTACTTGTAAATTGCTATTAAGTAGCAGTTTCGTAAAACAATTCTTTGGAATAAATATTGGAAAATTCGAAACTTTGTATTAAAACCGGATGTAGATGTAAAATTTCTGAAAATGGAAAATCCATATCATCCCTATTTGATCGTGTATTTTAATTATTAAATTCTCAAGAAAATTGTCATATGGAAGACACGTATCCATTTTCCTAATCGTTACCCCACGACTGTTGCGTTTCATTTGATTTCAGGAATTAACTTCTCCATTTGTAAATTTGAATTAATGGAAATTGCAAGAAAATTATACGCGAATCAACTGTGTTAAAAGTAAATTGTTTACTGATATTAACATAAGATAATCATTAGAATCGAAAAATTGTTGACATGGTGTCGATGTGTGCACGTTTTTTCTGTTTTCTATTGTCAATCGTGATCACATTGAATTTACAAAAAGAAAAATTATTATTGCACGAGTACGAGAAAAAAAATGCCTGTACACCTGGAATTAAAGAGAAAAATTTTGTCTGTAGACAAATTCTTACACTGCGAAAGACTTATTATTTGCATCGGTTAAGTAACTAAAATCATCACGCCTAGTTTGTATTTTTTTTTTTATAATGAAGATTCTTTTAGGAAATGTTTGATTCATTAAGTAAGTAGGCTTTAGGCGGAATTCAGGTAGTAATATTGAATGTTAACAAATAATGCAGGAACTCTAGAGAAAAGTCATATTGAAGGACAAACCTTTTGAAGTCAAGCCTTAAAAACTATTTGTGCTGAGTCAAGCTTTATAGAAATTTTTTTTTAACAATGTTATTTTTTTTAAACCAAAACACACGTGTTGATAATGTTTCGTTAAAAAATTTCAGTAAAAAATTTCGGTAAAAATTTTTCAGGAAAAATTTGTCAGTGAAAATTTGTTACAAAAAAATGTTCGGTTAAAATGTCAGTAAAAATTTTCAGTAAACATTTTTCAGTAAAAATTTTTAATTAGTTTTGTATTTTTAATACAATAATAAAAATGTTCGGTACAAATTGTAAGTAAAAATTTTCAATAAAAATTTGTCAGTAAAAATTTTCAGTAAAAATATGTCAGTAAAAATATGTCAGTAAAAATTTTCAGTAAAACTTTTCAGTAAAACTTTTCAGTAAAACTTTTCAGTAAACATTTTCCGTAAAAATTTATTTTCCAAAAAAATTTTCAGTAAAAATTTTTAGTAAAAATTTTTAGTAAAAATTTTCAGTAAAAATTTTCAGTAAAAATTTTCAGTAAAAATTTTCAATAAAATTTTCAGTAAAAATTTTCAGTAAAAATTTTCAGTAAAAATTTTCAGTAAAAATTTTCAGTAAAAATTTTCAGTAAAAATTTTCAGTAAAAATTTTCAGTAAAAATTTTCAGTAAAAATTTTCAGTAAAAATTTTCAGTAAAAATTTTCAGTAAAAATTTTCAGTAAAAATTTTCAGTAAAAATTTTCAGTAAAAATTTTCAGTAAAAATTTTCAGTAAAAATTTTCAGTAAAAATTTTCAGTAAAAATTTTCAGTAAAAATTTTCAGTAAAAATTTTCAGTAAAAATTTTCAGTAAAAATTTTCAGTAAAAATTTTCAGTAAAAATTTTCAGTAAAAATTTTCAGTAAAAATTTTCAGTAAAAATTTTTAGTAAAAATTTTCAGTAAAAATTTTCAGTAAAAATTTTTAGTAAAAATGTTCAGTAAAAATTTTCAGTAAAACTTTTTAGTAAAAATTTTCCGTAAAAATTTTCAGTAAAAATTTTCAGTAAAAATTTTCAGTAAAACTTTTCAGTAAAACTTTCCAGTAAAAATTTTCAGTAAAAATGTTCAGTAAAAATTTTCAGTAAAAATTTTCAGTAAAACTTTTCAGTATAAATTTTCAGTAAAAATTTTCAGTAAAAATTTTCAGTAAAAATTTTCAGTAAAAATTTTCAGTAAAAATTTTCAGTAAAAATTTTCGGTAAAAATTTTCAGTAAAAATTTTCAGTAAAACTTTTCAGTAAAAATTTTCAGTAAAACTTTTCAGTAAAAATTTTCAGTAAAACTTTTCAGTAAAAATTTTCAGTAAAACTTTTCAGTAAAAATTTTCAGTAAAACTTTTCAGTAAAAATTTTCAGTAAAAATATGTCAGTAAAAATATGTCAGTAAAAATTTTCAGTAAAACTTTTCAGTAAAAATTTTCAGTAAAACTTTTCAGTAAACATTTTCAGTAAAACTTTTCAGTAAACATTTTCAGTAAAACTTTTCAGTAAAAATATGTCAGTAAAAATTTTCAGTAAAAATCTTCAGTAAAAATTTTCAGTAAAAATTTTCAGTAAAAATTTTCAGTAAAAATTTTCAGTAAAAATTTTCAGTAAAAATTTTCAGTAAAAATTTTCAGTAAAAATTTTCAGTAAAAATTTTCAGTAAAAATTTTCAGTAAATTCAGCAGTGTGCAAGTTGAAGTGCAGTTTTTTGTTGTCGGGCATTTTCTGTTGATCTCGTCGTTATGTTGCTGAATGTGCGGGTTGAGTGAGGAAATCGAATGCGAATGTTGCCGCCACACGGAATATGTTGAATGAGAATTTTGGCACGGATACTGGAATGGGAATGGGTACACTAGAATTAAATTTTCAGAAAAGAGCGTTCTCGGAGAGATTTAATTTCGGAAGAGAAAATTTTCTAAAGTGAGTTTGAGCTGAATCAGCACAATGAGGGGTGAAACTGAAAAATGATCGATTGCGAATAGGTCGAGAGAGTGAGCATTTTCCAGTTTATTTATATATCCGTGGAGGGTAAGGTAAAGTCGACATCAATCCGTCAAATCTGTGCCAATAACGAAATTGTTGCCAATATGCTCGTTGCATCACTTCTTGGAATTATTATGAAGTCATCATCCGTGCACACATTCACCTACGCTGTTGTGAACATTTTCATGCATAATTAACGAAATGCATTTTCATGCAATAAATATTTTCGATTTATCTACGAATCTGTCTATTTAACCATTTAAATAAGAATTTAATTGCACGACAAGTCAGAGAGTCCAGTGGTTGTGCAGTCAGTCACCTAATCGAACTAACATTTGATGGGGATGCGATGAGGCTAGCTAGGATTATTATGATGTACAGTGTTGATTAGATGGCTTGTACGTTGAAGAGTTCCCCACATGACAATGTCCAAGTATGGCTACACGGGTTTTGATGTTACGACCTTCAGCACCAAGTGTTGCTGTTACCGATAATACTTTCGTCTTCCTTTACGTTATGTTGTTAGGTTACTATTTCTGTTGTTGCTATTTTGCTTCTACGACTACGAGTAGTTATTTCTCTTTAAGGTATTTTTGAAATTTTCTGGAATCCAATTCAACATCATCTCGACATAATATGTTGAAGTTATGTTAGGAGCGTATGTGACGGTCATGACCAGCATATACTCGTACCTGTATTTATACAGGCTTGCATGTTTATAGAAGAAAATGTTTTATTCGTTTATTTTTTAACTATCGTTTTAAGTAAATATCTTCTATCTACAAAGTTTCAGTGACGAAACAAGATAGATTCGCGAGTGTGACGCTGTGTGGATTTATAGAAGATAACATTACAAAATCATTTCAATCACAAGACGATCTTTGTAGATGGGGATACTCAATCGACTAGGTCCATATTTATTAAACATTAATCTTGACTGAATAATCTTGACTTCGTTTATTTTTATATTTTTTATATTATTTGTAGAATAATGTCATCAGGAATTTTATTGTATAAGCTAACATTTTTAGTTATTCTTATAATTTATTGAGTTAAAAAAAAAATTGAAAATTTTGATGTCAATGAATATATTCAAATACGAAAATGAAAAATCTTTTGATGACGACAATGAAGAATTCCAAGGAATTCTTCCATGAGTATGTAAGATTCTTATTTTCTTAATACTGATTAATTCTATCTTGTATCTTATGCGAGTAAGAATATATTTTCATCACGATTGACCTTTTTTTTAGATTCAATGGATTCAATAAATTCATTGACATTTTCTCTTTTTTAATGATTTTATGGAAAAATAATAATCATCAGAAATTGTATGAAAAACAACTTGGATAGTAGTCACTTGGCAGTCAATTACTTTTTAGGGAAATCTTGAATTTGTCATCTATCAGGAATTATTGGTATTTTTTAAAGTCAATGGGTTCTTATGGCTTTTTTTTTACGTACACATTAAAACCTATTTTTGGTTGTATTAACAATTTTGTTGGTCTTAAGATTTCCTATAGAATCCGAGATGTCCAGGAAATTTTTGTTCTTACAATGAATTTGCGGTTTTGTTGACTTAGTAATAAAAGTTCTTTTTTTTTTGCTTGGTTTTAAAATAATTAAAAATTTTTGTGGCAATTTAAAGTCAACTATTTCATAGACAAATTTAAATCAAAAATTTTATTGGAATGTGCAATTTTTTTTCTTTTTAATAATGACTAAACATATTGTATATTTATACAAAAAAAAAATTTGCCCAAATTTTATTGTAATTTTTTCTAAAAAACTTTCTAATTCAAATTTCTTAAAAATTTTAACTGAGAATTTTTTATAAAAAAATCAAGATGTTTGTTTTTTTTATATATAAGGTCTCAGAGGCCGTGATACAGCGCTATGACCGCGCCATGACCACGAGGATATTTGGGGACGTGTAAGATAAAGTCGGTGATTTATTGGTTCGCTTTAAGATATTAGAAAGAGGATTTGGAAGGGATAGTTAGAGATTTTAAAGCTCTACAATTAAGGGAATCGCATTAGGAAGGGTGACATGCCGATGGATAAATAACATTTGCGATATGAACGATAGTGAGTTGATGGGCTGATGAAGCAAGGGTGGTTTCAGAAAATGAAATTATGTTTGAGAGCAAAATATCCTTTTGGTGCCCAAAATTTTGTTAAAGGTATTATTTGCCATTTGGTTAACTGGTGCGACGAATTACGAACTGTTGTAAACATCGGTTGATGAAGAGTTTCCCCGGCCAATTTGTTGCAAAAATTCTAATTATGACTGATAATTCAACACCTCATGGATACTGAAGACTTTTCTTTAAGGTTCTGAAAAGTTACCAAATAATTCATCTTTTCAGATTTTTAATAGTAATTTTATAATTTCTATAAGAAATTTTGATAGAAATATTTTTGTGTATTTTTTTGTTTGTTGACAAACACATTTTTTAAATTAAAAACTTTCTAATAATTTATCCAAAATATTTTGTCTGAGAATAAGTGATATTTTTCCAAAAAAAAAACATAATTTTAAGCAGCCAGCCCATGCGTGTGTGTATATTTTTTTTTTATATCATAATAAATCATATTTCATACAATATTAAAGTGATTTATATTTTTCATAATTAATATTTTACATATTTTGATAGAAATTTGAAGGTATTTTTTAGACCGTTAAGGTTGCCATCAGTCCATGGAGATAATGATAAAAATATATATATTTTTTTTTATTTGGAATATCCGTGAAAGTGATTATTTTGAAAGCGAAATCTGAGATGTTCATAAATATTTTCATCTTCCATATATGTAAACAAGTAGTGGAAACGATGATAGTGGGAATAAAAATGGAAGCAAATCTAAAGAAGAGGGTAATCGTGAATCTTTTGGAATTCAAACGTTGGTCAGAAGTGATCATTATTTTCGGTAACACGCCACTGCACATACCAGTGTATAGTCGTAGGTTAGAAATCGTGGGTTATATTCATCCATTTGGTCATATCATCTAAGTGAAGGTAAAAGTTACACCTTCGCAAACCTACATACAAGCAGTGAAGCGCTCACATGTGTATCACCTTTCATCTTATTATACGAGTAGACTATGAGTATTCTTCCGTAACAAAGCATGTGATTAAGACCTTTAACATGAAGGTGATGTATGACTTTGCTTAGAAACAATGCCATAAATGCCAAAAATAATATCTCGCGTTGGGTATTGGCATTTGAAAAAAAAAAAAAAAAAACATTAAGAAAACTCTACATTTTTCAATGTCTTGTGACATTGTAATTTTTTTTATATCATTAACATCTCTAAAATAAATCAACTTGTTTTGTTTTTATTATGTTATATTGTAATTATTATTATTGTCATTTTAAAATTTCTTCTTAATTTTCACATTACCGCCTTCCACTATCATCAAAAAAAAAAAACTTTTTTTTTCTTCACCTCATTCACGACATTTTATCTTATTAGGTTAGGTTGAAGGCATTCATTTTTAGAAGTGGTGTTAAACAGAGGGCGCCAATTTTGAAAAAAATGAATAATGACAACCATTATAGGGAAATGATGTTAAATGAAAACAAATCCAAATTTGTAAATGAAACTGAATCTGATTATTCCGAATATGGAATATTGAAAATATGATGGTGGAAATGGGGAGAATGATGGAGATGATAGTGGCAATTACAATAAACTCCGAAAAACTAAGTAAATAAAAATGCGATAAAGTGAAAGTGATTTTCCATTTCAACACTTTTGTTGTTTATCATATCGTTTAACACAATTATATGAACGACGATATATATATGTATGTGTATGTACGAATACTATCCCATTAACAATATGAAAAATAAAAATAACAAACCGTTTTACAATAGCATGAGAAATGAATGTACTCGCATTTTTGGTGGTAGTATAGCCTATAACCATAGTTAATCATTCCTTTAAATTGTTCAAATATTGATAGAAATTATTTTGTATTTAAAAAAAAAATGTCGAATGATACGAGAAAATGGAAAATTGCAATATGATTTATAAATTGTTGTGGAAATTATTTCTGTCTGAAAGGGGTCGAGGTGCATTAAAAGGTTTCTTGTTTGTAGGTCATCAGACCAGGTGATTAGTACTCGCAACCCGCATGCCTAAGTGCACGTATTATTCTGTGTTTTAAGCGTCAGTATAACCTGAAGCGGCGACAATGACTATTGTAAAAAGTATGGTAAAAAGTACGAAAAATCAACAATGACCAACACAATACAAAAGTGGGCTTTGTTATAATAATAATAATAATAATAATAATAGCTATTGAATCTGTCCACAGGTATAGTGTACACTATCAACTATCACACACGTGTGTAGTTATAAAGTATAGAAAAAGCCCATCTTTATACATAATATGACCATCTTTAAAATTATTATCTTCTTGTCCCACTAAATCATTGTCTTGTTTTTAGTACGAAAGAAAGTTTGTTTATTTGAACAAAAAGCTTTCCTTCCCGGTTTTTTTCTCATCGAAAATTTTTCTACACTTTAAATAAAATAAAATAAAAAAGTAAAAGGTTAAAAAAAATATCCATTAAATATAATTTATATTTATTAGAAAATAGCAAAAAAAAAAAATATATCAAATTATCTTAAACGGTTTTTAACATTTTTTAGTACGATATCGATTTTCTTGAAAAATTCACTTATTTTTAGTAATTTGTTGTTGCAAAAGTTAAAAATGTGTATTTTTTATTTACTTAATAATATTTACAAGTTGTTGTAAAATTTGATGGGAATTTTTTTATCGAAAGTTGTTAAATTGAATAAAAGAAAATTTTCTTTGATTTTGTTTCCTTTTAAAAGATATTATTTTAATTTGTGTTTTTTGTAAGTTTTTTTTATGGAAAAAAAGCACACTTTACTTTTGATTTTTTGCTTGAAAAAATATATTTTTTTAATGGAAAATGGAAAAAAATAAGCTATTATATTAGTTTGTTGTTTCCCTTTAATTTGACGGAAAGAATTATTTCTAAAAGCCTTAGAAATTGGGGTTTTCGTGTTAGTTCGAACACCATGATAATGGCCATATTCTTTTTTAGCAATGACTTTTTAGCTAAAAAATGAATTTGTTTGAATCTCCGACCCATCATTCACTTAATCAAAGTTCGTGTAAATTTTTTTAAATTTTTTTAATGGTTTCTCGATATTAGCCAAAGGAGTGTAACCGCGAAGCTGATGGAAATTCCAGTCGAAACCTTCCAGAACTATCCAAGAGCATATCCTATAGTCTCTAGGAATGCATATAAATAAAATAAAATTGATTCAAAAAAAATCAGTCTCATTTCTTTTCCTTGAGCTAAATCTCATACGCTCAATATAAACTTAGTGAAATTAATACTTAGTACGTACGAGGTCTGTTCAAAAAGTATCGCGAATTTTGAATTTCCGCGGGTTACGTATATTCGTTTTTCGATTTTTTGTGGTGTTATATTGGTACTCATGTCTCTCACTTATGCCAATAAGTTCGGCCATTTTGAATTTTCAGTTAATTTTCGACAGCTGTTTTGCTTACACGTGTTTTGGCTCGTCTTCAATTTTTGACCATTCCAAAAAATGGATCAAAGAATCTGTTTCGGGAACAAGAAAAAGTCACAGGAGGCCAGATCTGGGGAATAGGATGGCTGCGGAATTTTTAGTGTCTTGTTTTTAGGTAAAAATTTGCGCACAAGCAACGATGCGTGAGCATGGGCTTTATCATGGTGCAAAAGTCAATTTTTCTTCTTCCACAAATCCGGGCGTTTCTGGTGGTTTGCTTCGGGCAACTTGTGCATTATTTGCAGGTAATATTCCTTATTGACCGTTCTACCCTTTGGCAAAAACTGTAAGCCAAACCTTCACATTCGACCGAATTTGGCGCGCTTTTTTCGGTCTTGGCTCGTGCGGCAGCTTCCATTGGGATGATTGAGCTTTGGTTTCCACGTCATAACCATAAACCCACGATTCATCAACAGTTATGACCCTCTGGAGCAAATTTGGGTCATCGCGGACCACATCGATTGTGGCATGCGTCTTTTTGTTGAAAATATATATTCGTTAAATCAATATCTTCCAATTTAGGCCATAAAAAGTTCGTTATCATCGGTCTGGACCGCTCATTATTGACAGTAATGGCAACTTCTTCCTAATTTTGAAAAATGAGGTACGAGTTGCCGTTACTGTCAATTAGGAGAGGTCCAGATTGCTGATATATGGAACCTGATGCCACCGTTCCATAAAACCACCAAACGGTCACTTTTTCGGAATGGAAAGGTTCGTCGTGAATAATTTGTAGATTGGCTTCAGCCCAGAAACGGCAATTTTTTTTTCAATGATCCAGAGAGATTTTCTTTGATTTTAAAAAAAAAATTATAACGATTATTTTCATAAAAAAACTAGATAATCTCCAAGCGTTGTTGAGATGTGTATCCTTGCATGCATAAATTGCAAACCTTACTGAATACAAGTGACAATGACAGAAGATTTTTGACATTTCAAATATGGCCATACGGTCCATTTCTATACACATCACACCTAAGAAAAAAACCTATATCAGGGTTAGGCGGAAGTACTATTTAAAATATATTTCAGAAAAAACTTTATCTTCAATAATAAAATCCAATTTTGTGAATTTGTTTAAAGTTATAAATTAAAGAAAATTACATATTCTAAGCAGTGCTTAGATCTCACAAAGGCATCGCCCGTACTTAATCTTTTTTAAAAAAAAAACTTTCATTGATTAATGTTCGAAGAAACAGAATACCGGATTTTCCTATTCTCACCCTCTGATTTTACTCAAATTGGGGTAATATTGATTAATCGATCCAGACGGAACTGTCTATCTGTCTACTGGACTTTCAAATGCCCGCTAAACTTTTGTTGTGGGGTTATTCCGGCATACCCTGCTTGCCATGCCACCTATCAGCAATATAATGAATTTTTCTTCGAATCGATTCGATTAGCTTTTGTACTTTGGTTAAGTGCCACTATTAACAATTCTTTCATTAGAGTTTTCGAAATGATCGAATATATCATGTCTGAATGTTAGACATGGTCTCCACGCGTCTTTTAATTTCTACACGAGTATTGGAGAGTGTAGTAAACTGCGCAACTTCGAGTAGTAACACTTTGTGTAGTGGCATGGCGATTGACTAGTTTTACTCATGGGCACATCCGCATAACGATGTCAGTACGTCATTGTAGTTTTAAATTCTTCTTTTTAATACTTTTTTATTTTTCATAATTTTTTTTAAAATTATAATTAATACTATTATTATTTATTCATTTATTTATATTGTATTTTTCACAAACTCCTCCACTCTCTTTTTTTTTGCTGTCTCCTTTGCTTTTTTTTTGTTTTCATTCATTTTTTCTAAGACATTTCAACTTTTGTAAAGTCAGTACTATTTTTTCTTAAAATATATATGTGTCGATGACGTATTTACCACGTGCGTATTTATGTAGGAGAAAAACAAAATAACAACATAAATACATTTGGAAAAACCAAACAAAATACGGGAAATTATTCAAATCTGTTCATTGAATTGTGTGATTTTTTTTTTCTTAAAACGTACACGCAATGTTTCATGATCTTCCTTATTTTTTGCTTCTTTTGCTAATTACTATTTGATAAAAAACAATAATTTTTATGTTTATTTATAATAGAATATTTTTTTAAAGACCGTTTTGTAAGTTTTTACACTCCATTTCACATAAGGGACTGTAAACTATTTTATAATTTTTTTTTGAGATTAGAAAAACACAAATTTTTTGGGTATAAACTTTTTTCTTTTAAACGAAAACTTTATTTAAAATTAGGAAAATTATTAGGACTGTCACCGTTTTTTTTTTCGAGATTGTACGTAAAAATATTAGTAAAATCAGTTTTGGAGATTAAAAAAAAATAAGATAACAAATTTGGAAAAAAGTCGCTTGTTTTATGAAAAAATATAACGACGGTAAGCAAAATTTTTAAAAGGTTGAAAAAAAAAATAAAGACAAAACAGTTTTAATGAAATTGAAAAAAAAAGTTTTAGGAGGAAATTAGGACAAATAGCTTGCTTTAAATTGAAAAATATTACAAAAATATTGGAACAAAATAGTTTTTTTTTTAAATTGAGGAACAAAAGTGGATAACAGAATATTTTTTTATTTATTGTGACAAAATTCTGACACGAAAATTGTTTCTTTTCAAATTGCAAAAACATTTTTACAATAAATAAGATTGTTTTAAAGATATTGAAAACATTTTAGGACTAAATTGGGACAGTGATCTTTTTTTTTTTTTTTTTTTTTCATATTGAAATTTGAAATATTATATAAAAAAAGTGTTTTTTTTACTTTTAGGTGGGACAAATATTGGGACAGCAGACAATGTTTTTGTGGATATTGAATTAGAATAAAATCCTGTCGTCTGGAATGGTTTTTAAATTAGGTATGAAACTAGTAAATGGTGGGAACAAAACCACTTTTTAGAAAGAAAAAAATCCTTTTTTTGAGATTCGAGTAAATGTTTGGACGAAATTGGGACAGAAAAAAATGTTTCTTCTAAGATCGCATTGAAAGAATTTTAGGACTGAACTGGGATAGTGAACTTCTTTTTTCCATTATTTCTTCTTATGTGGAATTGGAAACAAATTAGTAAAAACTTACATTCAAATAAAATTAATTCTAATTTAGAAAAAATGCAAATTAAATTGTTTTAAATTTATTTATTGTATAGTATTTTAGATAAGAATGAACCAACTTGTGCTTTGGGAAGTAAAATTATAGTCAATATACTTAAATTTTCAATTTTTTTTATTTTATTATATTGTGTAAACCATGCCATTTTGTATTAAATATAACATTATTCAAAAGATAGCATGGGACTCTATCTTTTTGATGTAATTTTTGATGGTTTTTTCGCACATTTCGGCATGTAATTAGGATATTATTTCACGACTGTTGGATTTAAAATGTGCAATAAAAATATTTTTCATAGCCTCACACAAAAAAGATCAACGTCGTCAAATTTCACGATCTTCGGGGTTAATTGTCATTACCAAACTTTGAAATTACGCGTTCTGGGAACTTGTTGTGCTGTATGTCTTGTGGTGGGTTTTTTCTTGAAACCACATAAAAAAGTCCAAACAATTCCTTCTTGAAACCTGGATCAGGGATGGTTAAAAATGATATAATTTTTTTTTTTGTAAAATTCGCCGATGGGTAATAATTATGTGTAACGTAAAAACTAAAATAGCATACCAGATATTTAGATTCTATTTCGATTATTGTATAAGTTAGTACATATATTATTATAATGAAGAAAACCGTTTATTCAGATATAAAAGATATAAAAAAATGCGATATTTATTGTTTGTTTTTAAACAATTCTACATTTGATTAATATTAAGAATTTATTAATTTAGCACATGCAGTAGTTAATTCTCCGCCAAGTTTATTGTTTTGAGTTGACTTTATACGAGGGTTATATGACAAATACCTGGCCTTGACAAGAAAGAAATTATTTTCGTATATAAAATTAATTTTACATTACAATATTGGTAAATTCCATTTAAAAAGTATCATTTATTTCAACTCTTTTAAATAGGCATGCAATCGTTTTCCTTTTGCAGCATCGTTGAAACGATCCAACAAGTTGGCACTAAACTCGTCATTAATCGTTTTGACCTTTTCAAGATAATCGACGTGGATTATGCCGCTTGTATATCCAAACATTATCGCTATGACTTTGTTGGCCGATAAAGTTACCTTTGCCTTCTTTGGCATCGGTTCGCTGTGGATAACCTATTGTTGGATGTTCTTTGGTCTCTGGTGTACTGTAGTGAAACCATGTTTCATCAACAGTTATGAATTGATGCCAAAACTCATTTGGATTGCGCTTTAACATCGTTAAACATTCTTTTGAAGGTGATTGTGAGCAATCGCATCTTGCAGAAAGATTTCTCATATCCAAATGTGTTATTAAAATATTCTGCACCCGTCCACTTGACATGCCCACAGCCTCATTAGTCCCACGCACTTTCACTCTCCGATCATTTATCGGCATATCATTGATTTTTTCTATCATTCTGATGTGTTGACCTCATTTGGACAATCTGGACATGTTTCATCAAAAACGCTTGTACGGATGGGTTTAAATTCAGCTGTCTACTATTTATCTCATCATTCTTTTTCACAACAAATGTTGTATCACTGCTCGATTTTTTCCATTATTGTAAAATTACAAAAGTTGTTCACTTCAAAGAGCTGCCACTAAATAAGTTTTTAAGCTGCTTGAAAATTTGATATAATTTTTATCGGATACAATATCTTCTCCACAGTTACTTGAGGATTATTAGAGCCTCATATACAGCGAAAAATAAGCCTTATCGCTGAAAAGAATTTGTTCGAAAATTTTGTTCCAGCATAATTTTGACGTTTTTTTTGTTTCGTGGTAAAAGGATCTATAATATTGTCAGATGACTGGACCTAACTTTCAAAACCATAAAATGGGATAACCCCGTATTAGTTTAATTTATAAAATAAAAATTGTGGAGTTAAAAGTAATTAACTATTGTGGCTTTGTAATATTTTCAAAACAATCAATAAAGACTACTTCCATTTGAAGAAACTTAAAATTAATTTTTATTTTAAAGAAACTTTTTATTTATTTATAGTTTTTTTTAAAAAAAATATCCCAATATAAATTATTGGTTTGCACTCACGATAATATTAACAATGAATCCGTTTTCAATTAATTAGCATTCGAATTCGAATAACTTATTTATGTTAATAAATTTGCATTATATTCAATTCTCGATTGAATTCTACTTGCTTGAAAATTCATATTCATAATAAGAAGTTGGTTAAATTCTTGATAATAATTGTCTCATTACTTGTTCAGTATATTTGCATAATTGTTCACTTAAATGCCAAACTATTGTGATTCTATTAGCAGAGCTTTTTTCAGGATTTTCTACATTAAAAATTAGATCTATTTTTATATTTTTTGAATGCATAGGCATTTTTTCATTATTTATGTTTTATTATTTAAAAAAAATGACCTCATTATTCAAAAATTAATCCATTATTTTGCCAATAGATGGCTTTAGGAGTCTGTATGTCCCGTTTTAAAAGTGCGATCGGGTTGCACTACATGGCGTTAGAAAGATAAGACCGTTTCGGTAATTTTGATGTCAAAGATGCAACACGCTCTGGAAGGCCAATTGTCGAAAATGTCGATAAAATAATGGAAATCGTCGGGTCCGACCGTCACGTAAGCACTGTTTCGATTGCCAGAAGGTAAACATTGCACAAAAAACCGTTTGGAACCACTTAAATAAGGCTGGATGTATGATGCAACACGAGTTATCGCAAAAAAACCTCATGGACCGAATTTCCATCTGCGAATCGCTGCTGAATGGTTACTGGTGATGAAAAGTGGGTTACTTTCGACAACGTCAAGCGACAACGGTCGTGGTCAAATCGCGGTCACCCGGCGCAAACGGTGGTCAAGCCAGGATTGACAGCCAGGAAGGTTTTGCTGTGTGTTTGGTGGGACTGGCAGGGAATCATCTACTATGAGCTACGCCCCTACGGCCGAACTTTTAATTCGGACCTATACTGTCAACAATTGGACCGTCTGAAAGAAGCAATCGCCCAGAAGCGGCCAGCTTTGGCCAATAGGAGAGGAATTGTGTTCCATCAGGACAACGCCAGACCGCATACATCGATAGTGACTCACCAGAAGTTCCGGGACCTTGGTTGGGATGTTCTTATGCACCAAGTGATTACCACCTCTTCCTGTCTATGACGAATGATTTTGCAGGTGAAAAATTCGCCTCAAAAGAAGATTGTGAAAATCGACTGTCCCGGTTTTTTGCTAATAGCGACGAGGGTTTCTATGAGAGAGGCATTATGAAATTACCTCCAAAATGGCAACAAGTTATCGAACAAAACCTTCAATTTAATGCAAAAATAATGGATTTCTTTTTACTACACCTTATATTTTTTTAAAAAAAAACCTTTAAAAATATTTAAAAAAAAATAAATGTTGTTTTTTTATATATTACATTAATTTTAAAATTTAACCTACTTTGTGGATTCTAAAGTTCTTAGTCAAAATTTGAAGACAAGAAAAATTCTCAAAAAAAGTCATACTAAGATTTTAGCATTTAAAAGGTCAGGCATTTTTTTTCTCTTAAAAATGTTATAAGGACAAAGTAAACAGAAATTTTTTACAAGTTTTTTCCTTTGATTTTGTAATTTATGAAAAAATAACTTGGCGACACTTTAAACTACATCAAGGGTACACTAAAAAAATAATAATAAATAAAATCAAAACTAAAAAAAAAATTGCCAATATTTCAAATTAATTTTTTTTATTGTGAACTTAATTTTGAAAAAAAAAATCTAAAATGTTTAAACTTGAATTATAAAAACTTATAAAAAATTTATTTGCCTAAAATTAAAAAAAAAAAAACCAAATCAAAACAATCTTTTGTCTTGATTGGAAATGTGCTTATTTACTCTGCTCTCAGTAAAAATGAGGTCAAGATTACACCAAGGAAGTTTCCGATATATTTCGAATATCCTTGAATTCTGAAAATGTCAAAAATGCAAGGATACTTGAATATTTTCGGTATGTTTGTTTTATTTTATTTTGTATGCTATTTCGTCTTTTTTTAATGAAAACATGTTTTTATTCCTTTCCTATTACAAATGTAAGAGAAATAAATTTTTTATGAGAAAGTGTCACCTCAACAGATTTTTTAAATTTAAGGTTTGGTTTCTGACTTTTTTAAAAAATAGTTTTGTATCAGTACAGGAGAAAATGAAGCACTGAGAGTGATCTGGTAGCACGTTGCTTATACGGTAGTCCCTCATAGATGTGCAGTACAAGTTTTGACATTGTCCGGTAGCTACGCGACACTATAGCGCGTGATTAGTGAAGTTGTGTTTTTGTAGTGTGTACGCACAGTGCTTTACAGGATGGAAAATGAAGGACTCCTTATTTTTACTGTCTGCTTTAAGGCCCTTGCCCTCATACTCCTTAGCTGGTTATTGGGGCAAATGGATTCTAACAGAAAGAATATTTATAATAAACATATTAGGTGGAGGACCGCATATTTTCAATAGTAAAAAATGGTCCAAACATAGACTTTGCTTCAAATTATAAATATTTCGGATTTATTTAAAATTATACAAAAAATTGTCAAAAATACTTATTTATTGTTAGGAAACTTGGCACCATTTTTCAGAAAGCAAATCATTATAATTTGGTTGAACATTTTGAGCTGTCGTAAATACTGATCGGTTAATCTTCACCTTTCTGGAGTTTTGTTGTTTTTTATAACAGAAAATAGTTGCTCACAAAAATATGTACTTCCGAACATAGCCAGTAAATAAGAGTAAAATTAACAGACACGAAGTAAAAAGATGAAACTCTAATTCATAGTTTTTGGAAATCAGAAAATTTTCTATCGAACACCATTTTTAACAGCTTAATTTGCAAAGAATATTCCGCAATACAGATTGGCAACTTTGAAAATTAGTAAGATTTTCTTTTTCTATTTTCGTGATAATTTTTGTTTGAAAATATTAATAACGGATGATTTTTTAAGTGTTTGGTTTTCAAATTTCCAAAAAAAAAAATACAAAAAAATGTCAAAAGTGTATAAAATTTTTATTTGATTTGATAAATTTAAATGCTCGCCATTTAGTTTCTTATGATCATTTTATGTAAATGGTGATACGACTACGTTTTAAATGATCCATACGAGAGGTTCAATTTTAAACGACTTTTTCAAGTATGTCGGCTGATATTTCGCCAATAACACGTATAATTTCGTCTTCCAATGATGCAAATACGAAATTCCACGTGTTATTAGCCCCATACAAATAGTCTAGAGGCGTCAAATCTCATGATCTTGGCGGCCAATTTACCGATCCGAAACGTGAAATAAATTGCTCAGATAACTCATCTCTCAATATGTCCATTGTTTCACGTGCGATGTGGCATATAGCGCCGTCTTGTTGAAACCACATGTCGACCAGATGTAGTTTTTGTATTTTGGACAAAAAAAAGTTCGAAATCGTCTTTAAAGTGAATTTTTCTGAGTGCAATGGTAGTTCTCGTTTTGTCTGTGGCTGTTTATCAGACCAAATGCGACAATTTTGCTTTTTCACATACTCGTACCCATTCAACCAGAACTGAGCTTCGTCGCTGAACGCAAGTTTTTGGTTAAGCAAACGGATTTCGCTCAAGTTGTTCTAAGGACCATTTGGCGGATCGTTCGGCTTCAGTTCTTGCATAAGCTGTATTTTATATGCTGTCAGACTAAGATCCTTCACATAGTCAAGTAAAATAATCCCAATTGCTGTGAATGGCGATGGATGAACAAATTGCGGTCTTCACTAACAAAGGACGCTACGGCAGCAATATGGTTGGTAGTTTGATGTCCAGTAGCGTAAAATTGCTGTAATATTTTGTCACTCTGGCTTAAATTGCTTGCTCAGTAGGTCGATTATGATGACCATAAAATATTCTCCATGCGCGAAACATATTTTTCACAGAGTACGAATTTTGATAATAAAAGGAAATAATTTGTAAACATTGTTTGGGTATAAATCTTTCCATGATGAAATGGTAATGCAGACTGAGTATTTTTTTACTTTAATACATATCGCGTGTCATACACAATCTGTCAAAAATAAAAATATGAAAAACCAAACAGCAAAAAATCACCCTAGTTTGGTAACAATTTGATGTTTACTCTGAAGCATAATATTAAGTTGTCAACAGAGAAATCCCCATCCTTTATCCACAGGTCTTCTTTCGTCGATTGCAATAGAATAGAATTCAAATTTTAATATTATTGAACCTAACTGATCCCTCAAATTCCAGACAATTTCATCGATTCTGCTGACTACAATATTTCGACGGAATCTAATACTTTTGAATTTTTTCCAATTGTTCTGAGCATTAAACTTTCACTGATTTAATTCACCAGTTACTAATAAACTCCCCTTCCGTAAAGGATTTCGATTTGCTTGCAATTGAATGTGATAATAAATAACTAGTTTTTACAGCAGCAGTATTGTCTTTAAGAGGTTTAGTAAATACGCCTTGTTTTTTTTTGTTGACCAATTGACTTCAATTCTGACAGTTTTCTTTTCACGAATTTTTTTCAACGTAGTTTACTTTGTGATTTGAGTCACAGTGCCTTTTAAGATTGTACTTCTTACAAACAGAAATACTGTTCCTATATATCAGCTATAATATTTTATTCTTGAAAAAGATACAAAAATATTGTAGTTTCCACATCTATTTTTAATTAATCGTAAATACGAATGAAACACAAAATTCTCAAAGCTGAGCAGACCGCGCTGATAATGGTGATGATCAATGACTGACAGAAGCAGAGGCATGACCAGACTGCATGGGGTTGCCATATTTACATCTATCATATGCTATCACTGCTAGTTACACGATTAGTGCTGCTGTTTCGAGTTATTCGAATGGAGAATTTTAACTAAATTATGTGCAAATTAAAGTTAATTGATTTATATCAAAATAATATTGTTTTACATTTACAAAATTTGTTTTTCCAAAATGTCTCGACAGGTAGCGTTTCTGACATACCTAGTATATAGTACAATTCTGCAGACAACTAAATTGTGCCACTTAAGACTTAACATTGACAAACGATTAATCTGGAATACCCCCTCCCCCATAAGCGACCTATTCTTCCAAAATCCGGTTGAATTTAATCCTTGCAGTCATCAATCCTTCGTTAAACCGTTAATGCTCCATTCTATTTCCAAGTATTCTTCGTAAGATTGCTAATGCTCCTTAGAAGTGTAAACCCCTTTGGACAGTTAAGTAAATATTGCCTAACTCGCCATGTAAAGAAACATCAAAGGTTGTTCAATCTTTCCACATTGTTTCTATGATTTGCGTAAATATAAAATAATTATTCTCAGGTATTTACATGCATACGTGTACGAGGTCTGTTCAAAAAGTATCGCGAATTTTTTAATTTCCGCTGGTTACGTATATTCGATTTTTTTGTGGCGTTATGTTGGTACTGTGACAAGAACTTATGATGCACCACGCCCCTGCAATCGAAGAAAACTGTAAGCAAAACCTTCACATTCGACCGAACTTGGCGCGCTTTTTTCGGTCTTGGTTCGTGCGGCAGCTTCCATTGGGATGATTGGGCTTTGGTTTCCACGTCATAACCATAAACCGATGATTCATCAACAGTTATGACCCTTTGGAGCAAATTTGGGTCGTCGCGGACAGAGTCCAACAGCTCCTTAGCAATGTTAATGCGATGCTGTTTTGAGTCGAAAATGGGCAAAAATCGAAGACGAGCCAAAACACGTGCAAGCAAAGCAGCTGTCAAAAATTACTGAATATTCAAAATGGCCGAACTTGTCGGCATAAGTGAGAGACATGAGTACCAACATAACGCCACAAAAAATCTGAAATCGAATAAACGTAACCCGCGGAAATTCAAAATTCGCGATGCGTTTTGAACAGACCTCGTATTTTAAAATAACTCATATTCTCGAAAATTTCCCAAAAAAAAAAACTTATTTTTAAATTATGAGTCTTAAATTATTTGCATGCATACGAAATTGATTGCATTTCGATCATTATTTTTTCTACATTTCCAATACTTGAATTTTTATTCATCTCCGTCATTTCGTAAAGAGAACTAACAATAGCCTATCCATTTTTGCATAAAAAAAATGATTTTTTTTCTACCTTTTATGTTACCTTTTACGACACGTGAGAAATTAAAATCATTTCAAGGCGATTACAAAATACCAGCAGCAACTTAAGTTTTTCCTATTCAACATTATTTTTAGACAGAATCGTAATTGTAGTCAACGTTTTTTCATGGCGGATGGAGGTGGTTGCCGTATAGAGGCCGGTCGGTCAACTTCCAAATGAACAGTGTTTCCCAATATTTAACTGGTGTTACTCTACGTGGGCACAACGTGTTTACATATATGCTCGTATGTATATATGATTGGGGTATGTGTATGTGCTTATATTCAGGTTTTCTTAAATTTTAGAAATTTGACTTTTCTGTAATTACCACATGCGGTTTTGTTTTTAATTTGACAATATTTCATTCATTAATTTTAGTTGTTTTTAAATATTTCAGCTGTTTTTTTTTTTTTTTTTTGTCATAATACTAGATTGATATGAAAACTAACAATTAAATTAAAACTATAATTTTAGAAAATGTAACATTTTGTTACAAATTTGTGTGAATGCTGAAGTTTTGGTCAACTACAATTGAGAAACTCTGGTACAAATGCAGTTTTATTGATGAATTTTATAGGAAAGGTTTTTTTTTTCTTCTTCGAACTAAATTATATGAATTGAAAATGGAACCTATTCTCTAATTTAAAATATTTTCAGTTTATTATTATATGAAGGAAAATAATAAAAAAAAACACACATACACATAAAAAACATAATGTGTAGATACAAAAGAATTACTGTAATTTGATGATATAACAAATGCTCAGATGTAAACGAAACTAGTAATAGTTTTTTGCAATAACTAATTGGGCGTTGTTAGATGCAACATTAAGAAAGAGTCGTCTTCTTTTTTTCAATATATAATTAACATTTTTTTACTATATAGAAATATTAATAATAGTTAAAATATTTCTCAATAGTGTGAAATGTTTTGTTTTTGCTTAATTATTGTATGAGTAGAAGAAGAAGAAGAAGAAGAAGAAGAAGAAGATTTTATAGTTATTTGAAATTAAAAGTTTTTATCTAAAAGCATATTAACACATCTGAGATTTTTGAAAATACCATAAATTTTATAGAGTATCTATAGGATTAACCATTTTATAATTCTGCCCGGTACAGTCGTGTTATTTAATAGCTGTCAAATATATATTCTCGTATTATTAATGGTAGTAATTGTTTAGTTTGAGGTTTGCTTTTTTATGTAGGATTTTCCAATAAGAGTGATATGATTTCTAAGTGACGTTTCGGCCATTTGTAATATGTCATGATTGGTCATTTTTTTGTCCATTATATTCAGTAATATTTACAATTTCATTATGGCGAGATATATGCAAGAACAACGTTTACAAATTATTCAATTTTATTACCAAAATAATCGTTCTCCAATTGCAACTTTTCGTGCGCTTTTGCCATTTTATGGTCGTAATAATCGTCCAACTGTGCTCGCTATTCGTCGAATTGTTAAAAATTTCGATCGTACATTTTCTTTACATAATGTTCAAGTGCCAATAAGAATAAAGAGCCGCTCGAAGTAATGAAACTATTGCTGCCGTTCAGGCAAGTGTTGCTGAAGACCGTAATTTGTCGATTCCAAGATGTTCTCAAGAATTGGGACTGTCTCAAACCACAACATGGGGGATTTTTAGAATTGTTTTGGGCTTGAATCCTTGTAAAATTGTTATCACTCAAGAACTGAAGCCATTGGACCACCGTAAACGGCGTGAATTTGCTAATTTTGTCTTGGAATAACTTGAAAACGATAACGATTTTTTTGAGAAAATCTTCTTCTCCGATGAGGCTCACTATCATCTGTGTGGTGCGGTAAATAAACAAACCTGCCGATTCTGGTGCGAAGAAAATCCACAAATTATTCATGATAACCAATTTTTTATAGCCGAAATTGGAAGAAGTTGATCTTGACAACATGTGGTTCCAACAAGACGGGGCTACGTGCCACACAGCACATGCAACAACCGAATTACTGCGAGAAAAGTTTGGAGATTCGATTATTTCAAGAAATTGTGACATTGAATGGCCTCCAAGAAGTTGTGATTTAACACCATTAGACTATTTCTTGTGGGGTTATTTGAAGTCATTGGTCTTTAGCAATAAACCGGACTCTCTTCAAGCTTTAGAAGTCAATATTGAACGTGCTATTCATGACATACGACTTGATTTAGTGGAAAAAGTGCTCGAAAATTGGATTCATCGAATTCGTTCCTTCAAGAGAAGTCGTGCAGGCCATTTGAATGACGTTTTATTCAGAACTTAATTGTATCGTTTGTACTTCACATTAAATGAAAAACATTTGAATTTCCTTAACAATTAGTGTGGTTTTTTTTTAAAAAAAGGAATCATATCACTCTTATTCGAAAACTCTTTATTAACTGAAGCTTGCTGATCGTGGAGTGCTTGCTGTTACAACAGTCTTTAGATATTGATTTTTGGAACAAAATTTTTGAGGCTCTAGAAACGCACAAGCAACTGTAGAGAAGCCATTGTATCCATGAAAACTGACATTTTGGTCTAGTGTGCATTTTGGTTTGAAGGTGTTATTGGATCGTATATCTTTAAAATGAATAACTGAAAACCTTTGCCGTCAATTATGAGCTCTGTGGCATGATAACTAAATTTTCTCTGAACTTGAAGATTTTAACCAACAAAATAGCGCCACAAGCCGCACAAGACGATGAATTATACGAAAACCTTAAAGATGTTAAAAAATTACTTGAAAATGATTAGGTCCTGCAAAAAGTTCTATCGTAATTATTTTATTTTACTTTCCAAACCATAAATTGGATCCACTCCTAGTATAATAATTTCTCTAACAAATGTGTTAATTTAAAGAGAAATAGTTGGTAAATATTGATTCTAAGAATCTGGTATATTACATATGCTCATTGTGATGTCAGTGCTGCATAGTTAATGTACAATAACTTTTTACACTCTTGACAGGTATGCATAGTATTTACATTTTTTTCTAATATGGAAATGAAGATTTTAATTTTAAAATTATGCATACACATACTGTAATAAATATTTATCAAGTAATAAAAATGGTTTTTTATTTTTCTTTTTTCTCATTTTTATTTAACAATGTCAATAATAGCTAAAAGTTTATCTTTTATTTTTAGTTTGTAAACATTTTGAATATAACCGCTTTAAACTAAAAATTTATGCAGGTTTTTTTAATTAAATATAATTTATATATTTGTAAATATATGAAAAAGCTCAACAAGTAAATATATCTCTTATTTAACACATGGTATACCATTTTACCTTTAATCAAATTATGAACAAGGTTGTAAATTGAAATTTTAATAAAAGTGTTTATAAATATTGTAGTAAAATTTACAATTATAAAATCTACTATTTACTAACTAGTATGACATTTTTACTATAAAATATCGTACGAATATTATGATAGAAATGATGGTGTCTGATTAAATTCATTTGAATTCTTTTGAAATAATGGCCTTGTTCTAAAAACTTCAAACGATGTAAATTTATTCAATTAAATTTTCATAAGCAAAATTTTTACAAAAAAAAAGTTTATTTGATGGTGAAAAATATTTTGTATAAGAATTTAAGTATAGTATTTTTTAGAAGTTTGCACTCTCAACAAGAATGATTTTGAACATTACCCTTACTCCATTGGAATGTTTGGTTGAACTGCAAAGTTTAATTCCGTAAGCCCAAATAGGTTTTATTATTTATTGATAATTTGAAATGGATGTCTAGTAGTCTAAGTAGTTGTCGATATATCGATTTTCGCATTGAGATATAAAAAGGGGTAGATGACTTTTGCCAAAGAGTGAAAGTAATGTGAGCACTTTTTTGCTCATTTACCTTCACTCTCCATTATGTAAACCAGGCTTGGAGATTGTGGTGGATGTTGTATTGTAAATTATTAGAAGCTATTTTAGGACTTGTGTAGGTGATAGTTTGAAATAGTGGAGAATATTAGTTAATGGAAAAAGCTATGGTATTTTACTACAGATGGAGTTCTCTCAGTAGCCATTAGTCACATTATGACAACACTAGATGCGCATTTGAAATCGGTGTAATGTATCAAAAGTTATCCAAGTTAAAAAATGGACCAGAATAAAGAAAAAAATCGTTTTATTTCACAATACTATTTCGACAAATTTGTGGTGTTTACGTTGAAGGTACTGTATAAAAATCCGCAGTATGCAAATGGCTCGCTCGCGTTCGTTCTAGAAATTTGCATGTCAAAGATGGTCAATTACCAAAAAAAGTGATAAAATTCTTAAAGAAATGAAGCAAGATTGGCATCGTCAAACCATTTTAAATCATTTACGAAAGGCCTGGATTCAAGAATTGAGTGTGAAAAACATCTGCGATATGCTGCTGAAGCGCAATGAAATTGAGTCATTTCTGAAGCCAATCATAACTGGCGATGTAAAATGGGTAAAATACGAAAAAATCGTTCGAAAGAGATTATGGAAAAAGAGTGATGAACGATCACAAACAATATCAAAGTCAGGATTAACAGCCAATAAGTTAACTGTTAACTCGGTACTGTACTATGAGCAACTCGAGAGATCGGTTGACGTAGATTGAGAGAAAAATGCCAAAATTTATCAATAGGAAGGGTGTCGTCTTCCACCACGATAACGCTGAATCATACATATCCTTAATGGCTCACTATATAGCCAAGATATAGCACCATTAGACTATATAACAATGTAATCAATATGGTGGTGACAATGTTGGGTTGTGGGGTATTCACATGAGAAGCCAAATTAGTGATCAGCAATAATTTTTCATTATCTAGGATCTAGGAATGGATAGAGTCATTTTAAAAGGTCTGAGCTGGTGTAGCAGTGTCAGGAAATTACAAGTTTCCTTACTTCAGCTCTTTGAGTAAAGAGTACTCACTAGGTACACTTGAAAGCCGAACTGACTGATACTACGTGGATCGGGAGCTCTACGGTTGTTCATCTGCCATGCCTGGCCAAGGTAAGGAGCCTTTTTCTGAAACGTAGGTGGCTGTGGGTGTCACATATATTGATGGCACGGTTTTAGAACTGAAGCTGAGGGATGGAAGGATTTCGGGTGCTATCACTGCAGATGATAATAGATGTCTTCCTACCAACAGTTAAAGTAGTGAGCTTGTAGCTGTTTAGTGACGGTTAGCAAGTGGACCTACTTGTGATGGATGTAGCATTTTAGAGGTAGATTGAATGTTTGCCTTCTTCATGCATGGGGCACGAAAGATGGTTAAGAAAAAGAAGAAGATTAATATGAAGAAGAAGAAGAAGAAGAAGATAAAGAAGATGAATGTACAGTAGATGAAGAAGATGAAGAAGTTTAAGAAGTTGAAGAACAAAAAGAAAAAGAAGAAAAAGAAAAAGAGGGAACCTGATAGAATATTCCATGCATGAAGTGGCCCAATCAGGAATTCAAAGAAGAATGTGTTGGATTGAAGCGAGCTGGGGTGTTGTTAAGTAATTGAGATGCTACACAAAGTCAGCTGAGATCTCAATCCCTGTGGTCGTAAGCGGCCTGTGGTATTATGTCTAATAATAGGTATGGTATGTCATGTTAAATAACGTTATACGAATGTGCACAGGATACCGTTGAAAATGTTGCTAAAGTTAGAAAAATCGTAAATTTTCAACGCGGTATTCATTTTCTTCTCTGATTAGTTACATTTTGGGAAAGTTAATAGACTTTCTTTAACGAAGAGACAAAGAGTTTATTTTTAAATTAATTTACCAGAAAATAAAGCTTCATTTTTTTTTAAAAATTATAGTTAATTAAACAACGTGTAAGGATTAAATTATTTTCAACACAATTTATTTCGTTGTGGCCTGAAAAACTAATTATTTGTGAGACCATTTAAAAAGGATCAAATTCATTAAAACAGTTTATAATTAAAAGTTCTTTGTAAAATAATATTTTAAATATATTAATTTTATAAATTAGAGTTTCTTGAGAGCAAATTGGTTATAAAATCCAGATTAATATTCAAATCCAGTTTAAGATCATATCCGTCTTTTCAATGATTTTATTTGCATTTTATTTACTTGTAGTATTGGCCAATGTTGGTAATTTAATAATTCACATAAGTTTTCCTTTCGAATTAATCACACAAATATCCATAAAGGTTTTTCAGTTTTTAGATGGCATGAATTCATGCACAATTGTGCCATTTTGTTGTTGTTTTCGCTTATAAAATAAATTTATGCCCATGTTGCGTGCATATTTGTGCATATTGACAGGAGAGAAAATGAAACACTTTTAAAAAGTGACAGTCCAGAGAATTGCCCCCAAAATATAAATATAAAAATAAACAAACAAGTTATCATTCATAATGAAGTGGTTGTCTGGGAGCAGAGTTGTTGCTTTTTAACAGGAAGTGGAGTATCTGTCACACTTTCTTGACTTGGCTTGATATAAAAGTACGCCTCTCACTCCCTGTGGTGTCACCAAGAAAAAATAGGGTGTGTTGCACTATATGCATATTATATATAACATTGTATTCACATATAATTGTTGAGGATATACATAAGTAGTGGTAGTTGGTTGAGGTAGTAGTAGTTGAAGTAGAAATAGTAGTGGCGGCATGGGAGTTTGGTAAATACTCGAGTGTAAATATTATTTATAAACATTATTACAGGTAATAATGCCATATGGGGATAATTACATACAGTAAAGATAATTTTTAACTCTTACTTTTCAAGTTTATCTTTTGTTGGTTTTAATTTCTTTTAACATTTATGCTGGTTGACTTTTTCTTATTATTATCGGTGTCGGTATTTAATTATTTTAGGTAAAAACTTTTCTGTATGAGAACAACTATTTTTTTATTTTTTTTTGGCAATAACCTGCTTTTAGTATGAAATTCTTTTTTAGTATACGGAACAAAAGCAGGTTAATATGAACTTTAATTTACATTTTATTCGAATATTATTTATTTATCGAATGTGCAATTTATTATTACCAAAATGAACGGATAAGTTATTAAAAGTATTTGTGTAAAATTTTCTTTATGTCAATTAACTTTTGTGAGTAAGAATATATTTTTAGTAAATAGAAATTATTTTCATCTGTTTTTTTTTTTCAATTTCTTTAAAAAACCAATCACTTTTGATGCTTTCTAAAACTGTTTTCTAAATCTGTTTTTGTATACGTACACCTGTGTTCTCTTAAAGCTCTTTCTATATGTTGTTCTTGAAATCATAGCATTCTTAATTAAAATTAAAAAAAAAAAAAATTTCAATCAATATGCTGACGGTCTCATACATGTTCAAGATAATTTAATTTTTATAATAATCTGAGAAAGTATTACCATCACGAATGACAAACATAAGATAAGATACTTGGGGGTAATGATTGACGAGAGGCTGCGGTTTCAGTATCACCTATATCACGAGCCTTGGAGGGACCTAGACAGAGTAGGAGGACCATGTTGGACTTAGTGTATCATTCCTACGGTGGATCCATCGATTTACTGACGTATCAAAATTGATGAAAGGACATTTATGTTTACGGGCTTACCAATATCACATTAGATTGGTACCGGCCCAATGTACCGTTATTGTGCCATGGTAATAGAGAATGTGGAACATGTCTTCTACTACTACACCCGGTTTTAGCAGAGAGAGGGGAGCTCTTATGGAGAATATCATGGCCCTGACGTTGGGTTAGACTCGCGGACAGTTTGGAATGCTGTGGATGTTTTGGCGACAGTAGTTATAAAAAGATGATGCCTGGCGGCGTTCTCACAGGAAAATATAGAAATGTGACCAAGTAAGTACTGCACTTTGTCTTTTGAAAAAAATTGGCTTGTACGATAGTTATTTCTAGATGTGCATCGTTGCTACAAGTTACAACCTGGTTCAGTAGCTATGTGATCCTAAAGTTGTGTTAGCGAAACTTGAAGCAACGATGTGCCATAAAATTTTGTGTTAAGCTAAATGAATCCACGAGTTTGATTTAAGATAAGTTGAAATGAACATTGTTCGTCAAGGGAATATTAAATCACGAGTTTGACGGCGGAGAAGTAATGGAAGACAAATCCCGTTTAGGAAGGTCTCCAAAGATTAAAAATTGATGATTATGTAGAACAAGTGAGGAATCTTATAATGTTAAAGCGTTGATTAACATTGAAGTCAGAAAGACGGTTATTTACTTTAGATCGGACGAATATTCCCTCCAAAATAATAATAAAACACTTTAAAAAATATCATCGTTTTCTGCTGCATCTCGTATTTTTTATGGTTATAGAAATAAATCATTTCTATTATATACGAGGTCTGTTCAAAAAGTATCGAGAATTTTGAATTTACGCGGGTTACGTATATTCGATTTTAGTTTTTTGGTGGCGTTATGTTGATACTCATGTCTCTCACTTATGCAGTTAATTTTTGACAGCTGGTGGCGTTATGTTGATACTCATGTCTCTCACTTTGAATGTTCAGTTAATTTTTGACAGCTGCTTTGCTTGCACGTGTTTTGGCTCGTCTTCGATTTTTGCCCATTTTCGACCAAAAAGAGCATTGCATTAACATTGCTAATGAGCTGTTGGACTCTGCCCGCGACGACCCAAATTTGCTCCAGAGGGTCATAACTGGTGACAGTTCATAGGTTTATGGTTATGACGTGAAAACCAAAGCTCAATCATCCCAATGGAAGCTGCCGCATGAGCCAAGACCGAAAAAAGCGCGCCAAGTTCGGTCGAATGTGAAGGTTTTGCTTACAGTTTTCTTCGATTGCAGTGGCGTGGTACATCATGAGTTCTTGCCACAGGGTAGAACGGTCAATAAGGAATATTACCTGCAAGTTATGCGCAGGTTGCGCGAAGCAATAAGCCAGAAATGCCCGGATTTGTGAAAGAACAAAAATTGGCTTTTGCACCATGATAACGCCCCTGCTCACGCATCATTGCTGTGCGCAAATTTTTGTCCAAAAACAATACACTAATAATGCCGCAGCCACCGTATTCTCTAGATCTAGCCTCCTGTGACTTTTTCTTTCTCCCGAAACAGTTTCTTTGATTCATTTTTGTAAATGGTCAAAAATCGAAGACGATGCAAAAAACGTGCACGTAAAGCAGCTGTCAAAAATTAACTGAACATTCAAAATGGCCGAACTTATCGGCATAAGTGAGAGACATGAGTACCAACATAACGCCACAAAAAATCGAAAATCGAATATACGTTACCCGCGGAAATTCAAAATTCGCGATACTTTGTGAACAGACCTCGTCAATAGTTTTGAGCAATACTTCATCACTATTTTTAATACAATTAAAGTTATTTTACATTAAAGAAAATTTACGAATTAATTTTTTCTCAAAAATAAGAGTACCAATCAATAATTAAATATATATTAATTTATAAAAGTTTTAGTTTTAATAGTTTGAAAATGGCGTTACTATGCTAAGGGGTACTTTGTCAAATGACTTCAATTTACCATATTTCTTAGTAACTGCTAATTATTATTATTAAGGAAAATATTTTTACAATGTGAATTAATCAATTTCGGGGAGTGATGTAGTGTCAAAGGGTCAAATGTCAAAAACAGAACGTTTAGAGTTTTTTCTTGTTAAATATTTTTACTCCAGGGCAGATGAAATGTGATCAATGAAGTGGTGACATTTACTTTTTTGATTTATAGTAAAAGATTTTAATTTTTTACTTGATTTAATAAAGAAATTTATTATTTGATTTTTTTTCTTCTTATTTTACATACGATGTTTAGACTAGACAATTTGATAAATGCTGTGTAATCTTTTGTTCATTTAATAAATTGACATCTGTCATAATTTTTCTCCTCACTATTTATTTTCTTCTTTTTCCCGCCAACATCTTTTGCGTCGTTCAAATTGTCTTCTTTTTTTTGTTGTTTTTTCTAAGAGATCATATTTTTTTTTTGTCCAAATATAAGCAATCGAAGGTTTTATTTTGAATAATTTAAGCACATGAACATAAATGTTTGTAAGTGTTTTTGTATAGGAACATCAAGAAAACTGTGGCATCTTTTTTCTATCTAGACTGTACACATATATTTTATGGCAAGACTATTTAAATGAGTGTATAAATTATGTTATTGCTCGACTTAGAGTAAATTCTTTTAATTTATAGAATTCAGTCCAAGCTATGCAATAAAATATACGTTTTTACATATTCATTAGCATATGCGAAACATTTGATAAATTTGTACGTGTACAAAATAATTAATTAACGGAAAAAGGTTAAATGTTCAAAGTTGTTCAATGATATCAAAATAAGTAGTTAGGATAGTGTGGATTTGTACGTTAAATAGTTAGGATAGTGTCTAGTAGTAGTGTGAATGTTGATCTTCAGATATTTTAATGATAAATGGAGTCAATTTCGGGAATCATGACACGGTTTCGATTTAACTAGAAATGATAAGACATCAATTTCAAGGCATACACATATGAGCATCATTTTAGTAGTTCATTGAAAAATATTGTAAATATTATTTTTTTTTTAAATTTCCATGAATTACAAATTAATCAAAAATATAAAGAATGAGAAATTTAAACTTTTTTTTTTGTTGGTAAATTTGAATCATAAGAAAAAATTTTCGAGAAAAATTATTTAATAAATTGGTTTTGAATAAAATGAAATTTTGAGAATAAATATTCTTAAAAAATCAAATTTTTCTAATGAATGAATTTTTTAGTAATAAATATATAACATTTGAAGTAGATTTGAAAAGACAATATTCAATAAATTTTTCAAAAAACATATTAAATTCATTTACAAGGAAAAAATTTCAGTAAATTTTTGAGGGAAATTTGTTAAAAGTTTTTTTAAATAAGGTTAAAATATTCATTTAATTTTCAGATAATATTAGCAATTAGTTTTTTAGGAATAAGTTTAAGCATTTGGTTAAAATTTGTAATATATTTTTTTAGAAAATTGGCAAAATTTTCAGTAAATTTATTGAGAAAAACTTGATTTTTTTTGGAAAAATTTCATTGGAAAAACTTAAGAATTTTGAGGAAAATATTAATTTTTTTTTAGAAATTTTTTTAATGAATATTTTTGGGCAGGAATATTTAATAAATTTTTTTTAGCAAACGTTATTAGTAAATATTTTAGTTAATTTTTTTGGGAAAAAATATTTAGTGTTTCGATAAAAAGATTTAAAAAGCTTTCAAGAAAATTTTTCGTAATTTGCTCATAAAAAATTTAAATAAATATTGCAGACTTTATTTAATTAAAATTTAAAAATATAAATAATTTTTTTTTTTTTAAGTTAAAAGTTTTTTTTTTAAATAAATATTTTTAATTAACTTTAAGGTAAAAATATTCATTTAATTTTCAGATAATATTAGCAATTAATTTTTTAAGGAATAAGTTTAAGCATTTGGTTAAAATTTGTAATAGATTTTTTAAGAAAATTGGTAAAATTTTCAGTAAATTCATTGAGAAAAACTTGACTTTTTTTTTAAAAAAAATTCATTGGAAAAGCTTAAGAATTTTGTGGAAAATATTAATTTTTTTTTAGAAAATTTTTTAATGAATATTTTTGGGCAGGAATATTTAATAATTTTTTTTTAGCAAACGTTATAAGTAAGTTTTTTAGTTAATTTTTTTAGGAAAAAATATTTAGTAAATATTTCGGGAAAATGATTTAAAAAGCTTTCAAGAAAATTTTTCGTAATTTGCTCATAAAAAATTTAAATAAATATTGCAGACTTTATTTAATTAAAATTTAAAAATATAAATAAATTTGTTATTTTTTAAGTTAAAAGTTTTTTTTTTTTAAATAAATATTTTTAATTAACTTTAAGGTAAAAATATTCATTTAATTTTCAGATAATATTAGCAATTAATTTTTTAAGGAATAAGTTTAAGCATTTGGTTAAAATTTGTAATAGATTTTTTAAGAAAATTGGTTAAATTTTCAGTAAATTTATTGAGAAAAACTTGATTTTTTTTGAAAAAATTTCATTGGAAAAGCTTAAGAATTTTGTGGAAAATATTAAATTTTTTTTTTAGAAATTTTTTTAATAAATATTTTTGGGCAGGAATATTTAATCATTTTTTTTAGCAAACGTTATTAGTAATTTTTTAGTTAATTTTTTTAGGAAAAAATATTTCGGGAAAATGATTTAAAAAGCTTTCAAGAAAATTTTTCGTAATTTGCTCATAAAAAACTTAAATAAATATTGCAGACTTTATTTAATTAGAATTTTAAAAAGAGTCCAGTAAATTTTATAAGATTTTCATGAATGTTTAAGAAAATAATCGTAGAAAATACCTCAATAAAAATTAAATTTTTCAAAAATTTGTGGAAGATTTTCTCCTTTTTTTCGTATATAATTTATTCTTAAAGATTTTACACTTCAATATGCATTAAAATAATATAATCGATTTTCAAAAATTTCAATTGCGAAGATAATGTAGTGTAGTTTTTGCAATTATAACAATTTTATTACTTCCCCTATGAAAATATCTAATCGAACTCAAACGAAAAAATTTTATCTTATTCATTATTTGAGTACAATTTTTTATTTTATTTTTATTATTACTCTATTAAAAATTTTATGATATTTTTTATAGCATTTAATTCTATTGTACAATTTTTAATTTGCATTTTAGTAATTTTTTTTAAAAAATATTATTTATTTTTTATGGTAATTTGTCTAAATATAAATTTCTATTTATACTCGAATCTGAAAAAGTGAAAAAGTATAAAAAAATCTATAATCTGAAAGTGAAAAACTGGAAAACTGACCGTGTCTGAACTTATTTGCATTCCATCTGATTTGATTTTCCTTTGTTGATTTTTTATTTTAAGATTAAACGATAGTAGTTTAAGTAAAAATAAAAGTTTTGCGGTGAATATTCAGGTATGGAAATTATAGAAAATTGTACAAAACAAGATTGGAAAGATTGTCGATGTTGAGTAGTGAGAAAAGTTGTGAAGATCGATAAGACGAAGTAATGAAGATATAGTCATCTTCACTAAGTGGGGAATTTCTACGATTCCTGATTTCGCTAAGACCTTATGCAACCAGCACTCAGCACTCGGCTCCAGTTTAATATACATTTTGCCCTTCGTATTCTAATGACTAGAGGATTTTTTATATTTATTGCCGGAATAATATCTTATATAATCTTGGGATTTTTTCACGATTCTATGAACGAAAAGGATAGGATACAAAGGCATCTGCAATTTTTTGCCAAACACAATTGTAATAATAAAGAAAAAATAGAAGAATTAAAATTCAAAAATTCAATTCGGTTTCAGTTGCGACAATTTTTCTCAGCGCAAAATTATGTTTCCTAAAAATTACGCTAAAATTAATTATAAATTATATCACCTAATAAAATGTTAGATAATAACAATCAGATAATATATAAGCAATTCAACACCTAAATTAACATCTTTGTACAAAAAAAAAAAAAAGTTAAGTATTGCTAAAAAATGTACTTTTGAAATTTTATTCAAAAAAAGTATTCAGAAAATTGCAAATCTTTTCGTATTACAAAAATGCATTTGTTTAAGCTTGTCTGCTTTTGGAAAACAAACAAAAATAGTATTTTTATATAATTTAGATTCAGTTTAAATTATTTATTGAATTAAAAATACCATAATTTTAATGAGAATATAAAATTTATACAGCAATCAGTTAGCATAATAATATGTGTACATTTATGAACATAGAAAATATATTTTTAACATAAAATTATTGTTGCAAAAAAAAAATAATAATAATAGCAAATATTTAAGAAAAAAAAATTAACAAGACTATAGGAAATAATGTAAATTTAGAATTAACAAGGCATAGAAAAAAAATATTACACGAAAATGTTGAATAATTTCAGTTACATCGAAAACGTTAAAGAAAATTCCCGCGAAATAGTTGCGAGTAGTTGGTGTCTTTGTGCCCTCGATTTGATTGGGACTTGATGGGGGCAATTGGAGTTTACTGTGCATAAGTTACCCTGTTCGTTTATTATTTAACTTTTCTATTTTGCTGTCATGCTAAAAAGAAAATTATTTTGACGTTTGCTATTACTAATTCTCACGGTTGAACTGTAATAATAAATTATATACAAAAGAGAATTTTCTTACGTAACTTGAATAAAAAGTTTAAAGATTAAAGAAATCTAAAAAATAGTGAATAGTTTAAAAGAAATCTAAAATTTATGATTTTTTATCTAGAAAATATTATATTGTACTATTAAATTATATATTAGAAATTTTTCATAATAAAAATTTCAAATTTTTATATTTCGTTAAATAGGTTCAAGGTAATTCTTTATTTTTCGTCAAAAACGTTTTTCATAAAGTTTTTTCTAGTCAAAATGTTCGATAAAAATTTTTCAGTAAAAATTTTTAGTAAAAATTTTAAGTAGATTTTTGAGTAAACATTTTTAGTAGATTTTTCAGTAAAACTTTTCAGTAGATTTTTTAGTAAAAATTTTCAGTAGATTTTTGAGTAAAAATTTTTGGTACATTTTTCAGTAAAACTTTTCAGTAGATTTTTGAGTCAAAATTTTCAGTAGATTTTTCAGTGAACATTTTTAGTAGATTTTTCAGAAAACATTTTTAGTAGATTTTTCAGTAAAACTTTTTAGTAGATTTTTGAGTAAAAATTTTTAGTAGATTTTTGAGTAAAAATTTTAAGTAGATTTTTGAGTAAACATTTTTAGTAGATTTTTCAGTAAAACTTTTCAGTAGATTTTTTAGTAAAAATTTTCAGTAGATTTTTGAGTAAAAATTTTTGGTAGATTTTTGAGTTAAAATTTTTGGTAGATTTTTCAGTAAAAATTTTTAGTAGATTTTTCAGAAAACATTTTTAGTAGATTTTTCAGTTAAACTTTTTAGTAGATTTTTGAGTACAAATTTTTGGTAGATGTTTCAGTAAACATTTTTGGTAGATTTTTCAGTAAAACTTTTTAGTAGATTTTTGAGTAAAAATTTTTGGTAGATTTTTCAGTAGATTTTTGAGTAAAAATTTTTGATGGATTTTTCAGTGACAATTTTAAGTAGATTTTTCAGTAAAAATTTTTATGTAGATTTTTCAGTAAAACTTTTCAGTAGATTTTTCATTAAAAAATTTTTGGTAGATTTTTCAGTAAAAATTTTTAGTAGATTTTTCAGTAAACATTTTTAGTAGATTTTTCAGTAAAAATTTTGGTAGATTTTTGAGTAAAAATTTTTGGTAGATTTTTCAGTAAAAATTGTTAGTAGATTTTTCAGTAAGCATTTTTATTAGATTTTCCATTAAAAGTTTTCCGATTTTTCACTAGAATTTGAGTAAATATATTTAGTAGATTTTTCATTAGAAATTTTTAGTAGATTTTTTGGTTCAAATTTTCAGTAGATTTTTCAGTAAAAATTTCAGTAGATTTTTCAGTAAACATTTACAGTAGCTTTTTTAGTAAATATTTTCAATAGATTGTTCAGTAAATATTTTCAATAAATATTTTTACTTAATTTTTTCAAGTTTATTATTCAGAAATAAAATGTTTAGTTAATAAAACTTTTAAAGTAATCAGTTGGAAATACCCAGAAATGGCATTACTTAAGTAATCTAGCTTGTTAGTGATTATTAACATCAAGTAGGTCATGATGAGATAATTTCTTAACTAATATACCTAGAAATTAATGAAAATTTAATTTATTTGACCTAAATAAATTTATATTAAATTAAAAGTTTGGTAATTCCAAATTAAGCTTTATTGATTTTAAATATAATTTACGTTATTTTAACATTAGTTGCCTAGTAATTTTCAGAATTTTCAGATATTAATTTAATGCAATTCTTTGCGGATATGACACCTCATAGTAAACATTTTTGCAATATTACTCTTTTAGTAATAATAATAATAATAAAAATAAATTTTAAAATAATTAGAAATTTTCATTTCTCTTGGACTTGTATATCAAAATATTACCTTTTTTAGTTGGTAGCTTATTGAAAGTTGATGACGGTTATAGCACCACACACCCACTAATTTTTGTTATCATTAATCTTTGATCTTCTCGTTAGTAAGAAAATAAATAAATAATAATAATATACGTGTATATAACAGGCAAATATTTAATTTTGAAAATTTCACTTTTTATTAAAGAAATTTCGAATTTTTTAGGTACAAGTATGTTAACTAACTTTCAGTTTTCGAATTCATTAATTAAATCACCTGAATTTTAAAGGTAATAAATTTTCTTTTATTTTGTCATAGTTGGAAGGGAATAATAGTAAAAATTATTGTACGGCTTTTTAAAGACTTATTTTTGTATATTTTAAAGACTATTCTTTTAAGAAGAAAAAACAACAATTTTTTAACGTCAACGTTTTTTACTTTAATTAATTTTAGACCATAATTAGATTTAAACTTGTGATTAATACAGAAATTGTATACTTGAAATAGCATATTTTTTAGATACTAAAAATAATAAGCAAAATAATCTTGGAGTAGTTATATGCACACTCTATCACATCGCCCCACATACCAAACGAATGAAATCATTGTGGCTCACACCAAGTCTGTGTCAGACACTTAAGTGGACATTGAATTATATCGATTGCAATTGAATTAAAATTAAGCATAAGAAATATTTAAAAAAAAAACAATTAAAAGTGAAAAAAATCACCTACAATTTGAAGGTGGGTTGATACGAAACGAGCAGTTAACATTTTCCCAAATGTGCTCATTCGATTATTTGTGCACTTCAGTTTTATATGCACCTGCAAAATTCAACTGGACATTGATGCAGTTGATGTGTCTGGGGCCCTTCCTCTTTGCCTCGCGGGATCAGCCGATATAAATCATCCCTCTTTGCCCCTCAGCAAACCACGATTATTGCTATTATTTTCCTTTCAATATTGCAAGAAGCATTTTATTATCTGCATTGGCCAACTTTATTTAGCAGTAAAAAGGAGCAACAAATTTCCACGAATTTCTGGGTTAACCCAGAAAATTAAAAATGCACACTCTTCACTCGGTACTGATAGTTGTGAAGTCATCGTAATCGTACTGCACCTTTGAGAAGTGACTGTGAGCATCTTGGAAATTGAAATTCCAGTTCTTCTTGACCGACTTGCTAGCCGAGGACTTGGCCATTTCAATTTTTTAAGATGCCCTTTTGGTATATATAGTAAAAAGTACGAAAACGAAATGAAAATTGTACGCACCAAAATCGAAATGATGGAGAAATTTTTGTGAAATGGTTTTGCATACCGGAACATGGGTTTGAGTAGTAAATAAGAGTGAGTAAAGGTTTTTCGAAGCTGTGATGAAGATGTGAAAATTTCCTTATGCGTTGAGCTTTCGTGTTGATTTTCTTTAATATTCAATTTTTCATACGACCACATTCCAGGCTAGTAACCGTACAGAGTAGGGGTATGAATATACCAGCGCCCATATGACCCATTCAGTCATTTATTGTTTGTATGTAGTTAGTAAGTCGTTCATGGATGATTTCATGGGCACAGATGATAAAGAAAGCATCTTGAGAGCACGATTTTTTTAAAGTGAATTTTCGTGAAGCTTTCTTTTTTCGTAAACTTTTTTATTTTTTTAAACAATTCAGTTAGTTTTTTTTTTCCTGAGAAATTTTACATATGCTAACTATTAGTAAATATTTTCTTTACGTTAATATTATATATTTATTTTAATTATTACTATTATTGTTAAAATTTTCTTTAATTTTTGTATTCCATTTTCATTTTTGAATTGTTTGTTGTAGGATTTTGAAAATGCCTATTTGCATAACATATAGTTTTAGTAGTTTTATTTTTATTTTATTACAAATAATGGGTTATCAAATTTGCAATTTAAAAAGTACAATAGTTTAAGATATTCTTTGTTTAGATTAAAGTTTTCTTTTTTACATTAAAAATATAATGTTTAACTTGTAAAAAAAACTTTTCACAAGAAAGGTGATTCTGCCGTAGACACGTTGATTACCAATGATTTTGGGGTTCATTTCTTACTCGGTGGTTAGGTCAATAAGGAAAATTATTATATATGGAGCTCTAGAAGCCTACAAGTAATGGTGCAGAAACCATTTTATCCATAGCAGAAAGTGACTGTCTGGTATGCATTTTGATTTGAAATCCCCGAATTTCTTTGAAAATGAATAAGGAGGAACCGTTACTGTCATTTATAACTTGAAGACTTTAATTTTGACTAAATGTGGTTTCAACAAAACGGCGCTATAAGTTGCACATCAATTTTAGTTTTATTACATGTAAATTCGAAATTTTGTGATATCAATTGGTTTCCTTGATCTTAAAATATGACGCAGTTTAACTCTTTTTTATAGGATTAAAAGCGTTTTAAACTACAGTTCATTTAAAAACCAACATTCGTTAAGTAATGCCGCAATTACAGTCCGAAATTTGAGAAAAAGTCTTCAAAAATTACATCAAAAAGATCAAGAAGCCTCGTGTTAGCTAATAAAATAATCCATAATAACGAGGTATAAATAATATAATTAAATAGAAATTTTGAAAATTGCAATTCCTTTGTGGTTTTTTTTTAGTTTTTACTTCCTTTTTTTTCTAAAACAAGAAAGTTCACTTGTTCATATGAACAACTCTCGTATTTTGCAAATTATGCATGAGCAGTAAATTAAAATAAAAAAAAACATAATATGAACAAATCCAAATGTCGCATCGTCGTCTTGAAGGTGAGAGTGAAATTATCATTTTCTTAAGTCGGTAAACTAAGAAAGGTAAAAATAATGTGAGAGACGGATTGGCCTTTTTTGTATAAAAAGGTGAATACTTTGGGGGAAAAAAATGGTATCCGTTTTGCGTGACTGATTGATCGATTTTTCTTCTACAGTCTTCAGGCCATGGGATCTAAAGCGTTTCTTTTATCAAATTCACTAGTAATGTAGATTTATTTAAAAAAAAAAAAACTTAATTTCTACTCTTATTTATTTCGAATTCCATGTGAGATTTTTGCTTGTTTTCTTATGTTTTAATTTCTTTTGCTATTTGAATATTACTGCTTTATCACGAAATATCTGATCTAGCAGCGAAGATACTTTTCCTTTTAACAAGTTTCATCGAGCTTATCGGATAATCTTAAACCTGGTCAAAATTTTTAAATTAAATACATTTAAAGAAATCGTCGGTGTTTTTTTGATCGCTAAAAAGATACAATCTTTATGGTGTAGTTTTTTTTACACAATTATTCAAAATTCCATACTGATTTTATATTTGCTATAAAAAGGATCCTATATTTAAGATTGAAGTTTTCATAATAGGTTCTTTTCACATGCGACCTAGGAAAGTGTCTTCCCTAGGAACTATGGGAACAACTTATACGTTTTTTTTAAGATTTTAGATGACAAATTTTTATGCTTAAATAGACTTTTCATAAAGATTTTATAATATTATTCTCTTAACCAAAATTTAATATTATTCTCTTAACCAAAAAGAAGATTTTCTAAAATATTGTCCAATTTAATATACGAGGTCTGTTTAAAAAGTATCGCGAATTTTGTGTTTTTTTCAAAAATTATTTATTTATTTATGAATATCTATTTTGTCCCCTTCAAAGTAATCCCCACCAGATATTATACACTTGTGCTCGAAGCACTTCAAAAAATTATTTTTTGTGATCTTGTTCAGCTCATCCTTTGATGCTGTGTTTATCTTCTCAATCATAGCGTAGCGTCGTTCTCTCATGGGGCTCTTCAATTTCGGGAATAAGAAAAAATCACAGGGACCCAGATCTGGGGAATACGGTGGCTGCGGCATTATTAGTGTGTTGTTTTTGCCCAAAAATTCGCACACAAGCAACGATGCGTAAGCAAGGGCGTTATTATGGTGCAAAAGCCAATTTTTGTTCTTCCACAAATCCGGGTGTTTCTGGCGGATTGCTTCACGCAACTTGCGCATAACTTGCAGGTAATATTCCTTATTGACAGTTCTATCCTGTGGCAAGAACTCATGATGCACCAAGCCCATGCAATCGAAGAAAACTGTAAGCAAAACTTTCACATTCGACTGAACTTGGCGCACTTTTTTCGGGCTTGGCTCGTGCGGCAGCTTCCATTGGGATGATTGAGCTTTGGTTTCCGCTTAGTAACCATAAACCCATGATTCGTCACCAGTTATGACCCTCTAGAGTAAATTTGGGTTATTGCGGACAGAGTCCAACAGCTCCTTAGCAATGTTAATGAGATGCTGTTTGTGGTCGAAATTGAGCAATTTTCCTTCTCACGCCCAAATCATTGGTAAAAATCGAATCGCACGAGCCAATGGCCTTCTCACGCCCAAATTATTGGTAAAAATCGAATCGCACGAGCCAATCGATATGTTTAGGTCCTCAGCAACATCTCTAAAGGTGATTCGACGATTCGCCAATACTATTTTCTTCACTTCATCAATGTTTTCGTCTGTTGTTGACGTGCTCGGGCGTCCGGCACGATTTTTGTCGTTCACATCTTCTCGGCCCTATGAGAACATTTTGTACCACCGATAAATATTGCTTCGGTCCAAGGTAGCTTCACCATATGCCACAATCAACATTCGGAATGCATCCGCGCAATTAATTTTCTTTTTCATACAAAATTTGATACAGATTCTTTGATCCATTTTTTGAATTGGGCAAAAATCGAAGACGAGCCAAAACACGTGCAAGCAAAGCAGCTGTCAAAAATTAACTGAACATTCAAAATGGCCGAATTTGTCGGTATAAGTGAGAGATACCATATGAGTATCAACATAACGCCACAAAAAATATCGAAAATCGAATATACGTAATCCTTTTTGTTTGATATTTTTATAAATAATAATTTAATAGTTTCTATCTTTTAAAATAGTGCACCAGGGGCCATATTGCAGCGCCACGATCATGATGGACTTACCTCTAACTGGTCCAGTGGGATGGACTAGTTAGAGGTAAGAATTTAAAAGAAATCCAATGAGCAGATTTTCAAATGATAAGGAGGGAATCTTATATGAAAAGAATTTGTTGGTTTGGTGATATACGGTTAGAAGATGAGGGATAGTATATTGAACGGGTCAGGATGGTCAAAAGGGGAGAAGGTGTGGATCGACAAATAGTAAATATATCTTATTTGTGGCAAGTTAGAAGCTTCTCTGACTATCGGAGATTTTTCTATCTACAATATAATTTTAACAAATCGTTAAAATTAAAAGTTTCTTCATACCCAAAATTTTTGATTTTTTATTTATTTAAAATAGAAAATACACAAAATTTCTACAATTACAACTGAGGATTCTCTAAGAATTAAAGTCTGTATTTTATGATTAACATGTTAATTAATAATTGAAAATAAAAATAATGAATAAAAAAATAACCTAATATTAATTGTAAATAAATATTATAATTAAAATTAAAAGTGAAATTGAGAAAATCTACTCACCAGAATATGAAATGTTGACATGGACGTAACGCCATTAAAATTGTTGATTTCGTTTTCGAGATTAATTAATAATTTTCCAATTTTATTAAACACTTAACACATACGAAAAATTGTTATTTATTCTATTTTAAAAAATTTTATGTTATATTTGGTTTTTTTTTTTTATTTTAAATATAATTTTTTGAAGAAAATTTTTTTGTTTTGTTCGAATTTTTTTTCGAAGTTTTTCCTGTAAATTTTACACCAAACAAAAAAAAATGTAATTTTCTAAAAAAAGAAGATAATACATACGATTTTTTTTTATTAAATTAAATAAAATATAGAAAAATTAATTTTTATAAAAACTTATTGTAAATTGATCGGAGAAAAAAACTGAAAATTAATAAACAGGACAGAAAAAAATTTAACAATAATCAAAATGAATAATTATTGCCACCATGTAAATTTATTTGTATTTAATGATGATTATGGCTTTATTTTTAAGTCTGTTAATATATTTTTACATCGATTACGATTCGATTTGATTTTTTCGTTCGATTATTGAACTTTACCAAAATCCGTTTAAAAAGGTAAATGATTGTTCTTTGTTGATTGTTTGTTTTCGAATCGTTTTTATTCCAAACAATCATTTTGGTTGTGAACACATAAAAATTTAAAACAAAAAAAAATTCCACTTCTCCGCCAGGCCCGAAAACTTACAGTGTATAGCGTGGGGAGGTCTTAAAAAATCTAATTTAATAAATTCGAGCACAATAAAAACCGACAAAAATTGGTAAAAAATTTTATATTATCAGCGAAAATCTTATGCTTTTATAAATAAGAAAATATATAAAAATAAAAATTCAATTAATTAATTGAATGAAGAAAAAAAAAGAAGAAATGAAAAATAACTTAAGTTGTTGAATCGGTATAACAGATACAATTGTAGAAAATGTTAAAAATTCTAGTTTTTTAGTTTGTGTGGCGGTTTTTTGTTACGAATGCCAAAAGTTGTTTCTGCTGAAAAGGTTGGCAGTCTTCTCAGATCAATACTTCATAAAATATTTTATGAAGCTAGAGCCATTTGATACTCAATAAAATGAGGGAAGAGAGGGAGCTTGATTTTGGTGGCAATATAAGAAAAAGAAGACTACCAAAGTGGGGAACCGTTTGGGGAATCCGAAATGAGTATTTTCTCAAAGCGGATTTAAACGTAAAAATTGCCCAGTTTATTGCTACCTGTCTGCTTACTTCTGTTTGATGATCTTTACCTGCTTTGTTCACTACCAACTTATTCATACATTAACATTATAAATATTAGTTGGTAAATTCCCATTTTTATTTGTAAAGAATTTTTTGATAAAATAATTTTCAATAGAAAAATATTTTTATTTCCATTTTTTTCCATATTCATAATATAAGAGGAGGACCTTCAAAATTTTATCAATAATTTTATTATGTAATATGGCAATCGTTTTCATGATTAAGACAGTAAATATTTGAAGATGCATGGAATTCCGTAAATAAATCTCATATTGTTTCCTATATTTGTTTTGAGAATTTTTTTTTTTAAATTTTTCTCTAATAGTCATGCAGTTTTTTTGGAGAATTCATTTTCCTAACAACTGAGTCATATTTTATAGATTTTTTTTTTTTTAGATTTCTAGATACTAGATTATATGAGAATGTAAACATATATAGTAATTTTAAATGATATTGAAAATGTTATCAAATGATTTAGAAAAGAACTTTTTCTTCTTACGAATCCTTGTTATAGATTTTAAGAATTGTTTGGTATGAAACTAAAATAATGTATGCTTAATTAGACTGGCGATTTTATAAAAAAATATTTAAATAATGGGGCCCCGGCATCAATGAGAGCGAAATTTTGAGTATAAACACTATCAAATTTTGTGTTAAGCATGGTGAATGCCCGAGTTTGGCTTATCAAGAGCATAAGTTTATCGGTGGGATAAGCTATTTTTTAAGGACCTGAGAAGCAATGGAAAACAAATCATCAAAAACTCATTAAAATGTGAAACAAGTGTGTGCTTTTGTAAGTTCAGACCATTGATTTACATTGAAGCAGCTTCACTCATTAGCGAGTGAATCCCTGTAAAAGGCTAAGAAAGGGCGTTTTTCGACACGGATCGGACATTGCAGACACTTGAATGATCTACTGCCACAACGCCTGCTGTCACGCGACCATCTCAATCAACGAGTTTTTTTGTCAGATATTATGGTCGTCCAAGGCATCTAATAAGGTCTTGGATTGCTTCCAAAAAATATTATAAATACTTCTAGTCGAACATGTAAGCTTGCTCATTAGAGTAAAAGGAATACTGCTCAAGCATATTTTTTGACATCTTATCGTCTGGTTATTTCTAAATCCTTAAATCCTATCTCTTAGACCGATATACGTGTATCTAGGGCCCAGATACAATATCTGAGGAGCAAGGGTGGATGGGTAAAAAATGTGCTCATATTACTTTTACACCCTACCGAGAACATAATCCTGCTGTAGGATCCTTACACGAAAATAAAAGAATATGAACTTAATGGACGATACAAACATTTAGTAAAATTCAATAAACAGTGAATTATATAATACGGTACAGAAACCTTTGAAAAAATTGATCTAAGTGCTCTGTGCGTTCGTGAACTGTATATTCCTTGTTATAAAAAATTCTATTCGCATTCTATTTTTTCATCATAACAAGAAAAATTGTTCACTTCCACCCTTCTCAGTTCGCGAACCATATCTCATTACAGCTTTGTATCTTCGTCAATCTTTAATAAAGAATTCTTTCATATATTTTCTATTTAGAAATTTTTTTTTGTAATATTTAAAATATAATTATTCGTAAATTAAATATATTAAAATATTTTAATATGAGTTTTTTTTTCTTGAACGTGATTTTTTCAATAGGTAAAAATGACACTTTGGAGCTTTTATACAGAAATGGAGAACAAGGAAAAAATTGATCCGTCATGAAAATACCAAAAGTTGATACTATAAAAAGTAATAAATTATACTAAATACTATTAGTATTAAACTCTGCTATTCCTCCCCCTAGGAATTTTTGGCTTTTTTTCATAGTGTTATTTTATCTTATTATGCAACAAAAAAAATTAAAAATAAATTAAACAAATTGCCGCATGAAAATCTTACGACATACAACAAGTTTCACTATCAACTTTGTTTTTTTTTCTTTTCCATCATATTATTTTCTTCTATCGCACTCCCTATTTCTCTAAATGTTTCTCCTTTTCTCTCTCTCTCTCTCTCTGCACAATCATATATACTATATATTTACTATACAATTTATATTATAACAGTTTTTAATCATATTTTATTCAATTTTTTTAATGCTTTTGATTACATTTTTATTAAAAATTTATTTTATTTCAATTACGGCAATACTTATTTTTTATTTTAAATTTTAATTATTGTCAATTTTCGGTTTTTATTTTTTGTTTTTGTTTTTTTTTCTCAATATAATTATGTTCTGACAGTTAATAGGATGATGTGACTATATATGTTTGCATGTTCATTAATTTTGCACTCGAAAAAAGACAATTTTTTGTATTTTTTTATCAAATTTGAATGACCTTTTCATGCATAAGAGAAATTAAAAATTACACTCTCACACACCGATTAGTCTACAAAAAGAGTAACAAAAAAATAATATGGCAGAAAGAGTAAAAAGAAGAGTACCAAATAATAGGAAGGATGACGGTTTGGGTAAACCGAGAAGGAAGCAAGGCAAGAAGAATATGAGCAAAAAAAATTGAGAGAGATAAAAAAAGAGTAATTAATTAAAGTGGAAAATAGCGAAGTTCAACCGTCCATCTTAGCCGCCTATGGTATTTGTTCGATTTTCGAATAAGTTCGAAAGAAAGTGAATCTCTTTGGTGTGTTTTCTTTTGTTTTTCTTTTTTTTTTTAACTAAAATTGTTTTTTCTTCTTGCAATGTTATTGTGAATATTATGAGTACATACGAACATGGTTGAAATCGGTAATTTTAGATGTGATCAATAATAATCGAATTAAAACATTTTTATTTATTCGTAAATAATTTTTAACTAAACAAGATCACACATTTCGACAAAAAAGCGCAAATTTTTCATGTTATTTCGAAAAACGAAAATTTTTTTTTTGAGAAATTTTGAAAAAAAAATCACTAATATTTATTCACTAATTTTTATCACTGGAATTTTCAAAATTTTTTTCTTTCTGAATTATTTCACTTTTTTTGGTCTTTTTTCGGGTCAGCCCCATGATTTTTGAATAATTTTTCCCATTTCGTATTAAACATCTTATATTTATTCAAATAAAATGTATAAAGGTGTTTGCAAGTTTTTTTTTTTTTTTTAAATATAAACTCATAATTATACTAAAAAAAAAAAAAAAAGAACCACGCGAACAATATTTTTACAAATTCAAATTCCAATTTTTTACTTTTATTTAAATTCGAATTTTTTGTAAAAATATATCAAAAAATTATTTGAAAAAAAAAGAAGAAGAAAAAATAAACAAAATCAACAATTTTTGAAAAATGAAATTGAAATATTTTTAATATTAAGAAAATAATTTCTTGTTTGTAATAAACCTTTTAAAAAATTCGGTAAAAACTTCGAACTGATCTTAACTAGACGGAATAAAGCGAACAACTGATTTTCGAAACGATCGCGATCAGGTATGTCTATACGGTGATTGTGGCTCTCTCTAGCTCAGTTCTTTGGTTATTTGATAGTATGTCTACCTGTACGATGTTCATCTACCTGGGCTGTTTGGTGTTGATTATTATGGTCTTTATTGGCGCGACGGTATTGTATCGTTTAGCGCTGACGCTGCTTGTAAAACGGGCTTTTAGAGAAAGTTTTCTTATGTGAAAGGAATCACGCGCAGCCAAATCCCCAGAAGCTTACTTAAGCAACACCTTCTGCATTTTCTTCTCCTTCTTTTTCTTCTTTGTCACCGTTGTTGTTGTCGTCTTTTTTTTACATAGTCTGCTCTGAAGCTAACGTTTTACGAACAATGCGATAGAAATTTTCAAAATCGCTACCTACGCGAACCTACCTCTCAAAACAAAGGAGCACAGGTGAGACACCAGAGTCAAATTAAAGTGATAAAGTAAAATGCAGTACAGCACAAGTGCATTGTAATGCAGATACACATTAACATAAACATAAACGTGTTGAAATTATTGCTAAAGATCAACCTTAAGGCGGAACTTTACGATTCCGTACGTCAAAGTCCGGCATTGAAGTCTTTTGTATGTGAATCAATATCGAATATAACTGATCATGGTATGAGGTCTTAAATCCGGCTTCGAAGATTTCGTCTGTGTTTGATTATTATTTTTGTGAAAATTATCTACCTTTTGCCAAGATGATTTGTGTTCTTTCAGAAAAATTTTAAGGAAAAAAAAATATTATTAACTAAATTTTTTCTAGATCAATTTTTTTATTTGAAAGATGATGAGAATTTTTGCAGTAAACTTTAGCAGGTAAAATCAACCTCAATGGTTTGAAGTTTCAGATTTAGAAGACGGCTTTAACGGAGCACCCTACAGCAAGCTCGGTTTTAACGGATGGTTGGAACGCTGCATAAGAAAAGTAGATTGTGCAAAGCTTCTTAAGTGCGCGGACTTTAAAATGATACTTATTCTATGCTGTACGATACAGTGGCTTCCAAAATGATTTCCTCATATTTTCATTGACTTTTCTCTTTATTCAAAATTAGGTTTATTTAAAAATTGTTTCAATCAAAAATATTTTTAAATACTCACAAGATAAATAATATAATCCATAATTTTCTTGACTAAATTGCTTTCGAACTAAAAAATTTTTATATGAATTCATCGAATGTTAAAAAAAAATTTAATATACCATAAGTATTGTACATAAAACTATTGCTAGCTCATCTTACTGAAACTTTGGATCAGCAATTTTCATTATAACTGCTTTTTATATAATTGCAAGTATGTACAATGGGTAAGTGAAATATGAATAAGAAATAATCGCTTCCATTTCTACGAGTACAAGTAATGAAATGTAGTGCAAACTTTGAAATGCGATTATTATTATTTTTTTATGCTACTAATTTCTACAAATAATCTGTGGAAAGAAATGTTTTCAACTTTTGATTTTTGATTGATGTGAGATTAATTCTTTTAATTCTCCATGGAATTCGTAACACTTACTTGTCATAGGTTTGGTTGGTTAAACAAACTGATTTGAAAATCGTAGTTAGTTTGAGGAAGTTGTCACAATTATTATCACATTGAACGTATCAAAACATGTTTATATGAAAATTTTCAAGTTTATTTTAACAACTTTAGATATTTATTATTGAATTTTTAAAGAAATAATTGGCCAAATTCTAGTTAATTAAATTAGTATTTTATCATTTTGAATTTTCGTGTAAAATTTTGAGTTGTAAAATATTATTCATAAAATAACTAAGAAAAATTCATAATTAACTTCAGCAAAAATTTTTAGTAAAACTTTTAGTCAGTTAAAATTTGTCAGTAAAAATTTATCACCAAAAATTTGTCAGCAAAATTTGTCAGCAAAAAAGTTTCAGTAAAAATTTGTCAGTAAAAATTTGTCAGTAAAAATTTGTCAGAAAAATCTTCGGTAAAAATTTGTCAGTAAAATTTATCACCAAAAATTTGTCAGCAAAATTTGGCAGTAAAAATTTTTCAGCAAAAATGTTTCAGTAAAAATTTGTCAACAAAAATTTGTCAGTAAAAATCTTCGGTAAAAATTTGTCAGTAAAAATTTATCACCAAAAATTTGTCAGCAAAATTTGTCAGTAAAAATTTTTAGCAAAAATGTTTCAGTAAAAATTTGTCAGTAAAAATTTGTCAGTAAAAATTTGTCAGTAAAAATTTGTCAGTAAAAATTTGTCAGTAAAAATTTGTCAGTAAAAATTTGTCAGTAAAAATTTGTCAGTAAAAATTTGTCAGCAAAAATTTGTCAGCAAAAATTTGTCAGTAAAAATCTCTGCTAAAAATATTCGGTAAAAATGTGTCAGGAAAAATCTTCGGTAAAATTTGTTGGTAAAAACTTTCAGTAAAAATTTGTCAATAAAAATTTGTCAGTGAAAATTTGTTAGTAAAATTTGTAAGTAAAAACTTTTAGTCAGTAAAAATTTGTCAGTAAAAATTTGTCAGCACAAATGTTTCAGTAAAAATTTGTCAGTAAAAAATTGTCAGCAAAAATTTGTCAGTAAAAATCTTCGGTAAAAATTTGTTAGAAAAAATTTATCACCAAAAAATTGTTAGCAAAATTTGTCAGTAAAAATTTTTCAGCAAAAATGTTTCAGTAAAAATTTGTCAGTAAAAATTTGTCAGCAAAAATTTGTCAGCAAAAATTTGTCAGTAAAAATCTTCGGTAAAAATTTGTCAGTAAAAATTTATCATCAAAAATTTGTCAGCAAAATTTGTCAGTAAAATGTTTTCAGCAAAAATATTTCAGTAAAAATTTGTCAGTAAAAATTTATCACCAAAAAATTGTAAGCAAAATTTGTCAGTAAAAATTTTTCAGCAAAAATGTTTCAGTAAAAATTTGTCAGCAAAAATTTATCAGTAAAAATCTTTGCTAAAAATCTTCGGTAAAAATGTTCGGTAAAAAAATTTGTCAGCAAAAATAAGTAAAAATTTGTGAGGAAAAATGTTCAGCAAAAATTTTTAGTAAAGTCTTTTTGTTAAAAGTTTGCTGTTAAAACTTTTTCTTAAAAATTTGCAGTAAAAACTTTCAGTAAAAGTGATCAGGTGTAAATTGGAACTAATATGTTCGTTACTTAATAAATGATGACGGCAGAAGTCATACTTTTTGTTTTAAACAAAAATTTAGAGTAATTATCATCTAATTTTCTTCATGTTATCGTTAAAATCGAGACTCTAACTGCAAATATTACGAAAGAGTTTCACTTTTTCGCTTTGATTTTGTCAAATTTATACAGAAGGGAAAAATTGGAACGAAAAAATCAAATATTAGGAATCGATAATAAGCGTACAGGTGTAAATGACAATAAAATTAATTTTTCGAATGGAGACGACTCCGAGGACCATGCAGAAACAAAACGATTTGCAAAACGCCATAAAAAGGTATTAATGAGAAGATCACATGCTTGTCGTGAATTATTGCAAAATATTTTCTTATTTTCTTCTTTTCAGGGACAACAATTTATTTGTCGTCAGTAAAAATTTTCAGCAAAAATTTGTCAGTAAAAATTTGTCTGTAAAAATTTGTCAGTAAAAATTTGTTAGTAAAATTATTAGTAAAAAGTTTCAGTAAAAATTGTCAGTAAAAATGTTCAGTAAATATTTTCGGTAAAAATTAGAGTTTCTTGCAGTGTCAAAACTTTTCCTTGAAAATAAGAAAATATTTTGCAATAATTCACGACAAGCATTTGATCTTCTCATTAATACCTTTTTATGGCGTTTTGCAAATTGTTTTGTTTTTGGCTAATGCCGGATGTGTACTCACTTTCAGGTCGGCGTGGTCCTCAGAGTCGTCTCCATTCGAATACTCGTAATTAAATTTTGCCTCATTTACACCTGCACGGTTATTATCGATTGCTAATATTCCATTCTAATTTATTGCATGCCAAAACAAGCACTTTGTTTTTAAAGAAAATAAAACTTCAATTAACTTTTCATAATATTTTCAAACAAAATTAGATGCCACTTCATAAGGACTAGTAATGAAGTTGACGCCAAGAGGAGACAGTTTTAATTAAACAATTTCGTCTTCTCAAAAGTTAAGTGAACAAAAAATTTAGATTGCACAGTCACGAATTTTTGAAATACTGTAAATTTTTACGTGTTTATTAACACTTTTTTTGTCTTAAAAAAGTTTTAAGTAAAAATATTGCGATTTTTCTGTAACTTTTTTTTTGACTTTTTCATTCCAATTTTTTCCCTTCCGTATAAGTTCGACAAAGTAAAAGCGCCGATTTGGCCAGAATAAGTGAAAGTCTTTCGTAATATTTGCAGTTAGAGTCTCGATTTTAACGATAACGTGAAGAAAATAAGCTGATAATTACTCTAAATTTTCATTAAAAAAAAAGTATGACTTCTGCCGTCATCATTTATTAAGTAACGATCGTGTTAGTTCCAATTTACACCTGATCACTTTTACCGAAAATTTTTACTAACAATTTTTACAGAAAATTTTTATTAAAAATTTTAATTAAAAATTTTTACTGACAAATTTTGACTGACAAGTTTTTACTAACAAATTTTGACTGACAAATTTTTGCTGACAAATTTTTACTGACAAATTTTTACTGACGAATTTTTACTGACAAATTTTTATTGATAAGTTTTTACCGACAATTTTTACTAACAAATTTTAACTGACAAATTTTTACTGACAAATTTTTACTGAAAGTTTTTACCAACAAATTTTACCGAAGATTTTTACTGACAAATTTTTACCAACAAATTTTACCGAAGATTTTTACTGACAAATTTTTAACGGCAATTTTTACTGACAAATTTTTACTAACAAATTTTACTAACAATTTTTTGGTGATAAATTTTTTCTAACAAATTTTTACCGAAGATTTTTACTGACAAATTTTTGCTGACAATTTTTTACTGACAAATTTTTACTGACAAATTTTTACTGACAAATTTTTACTGACAAATTTTGCTAACAATTTTTTGGTGATAAATTTTTTCTAACAAATTTTTACCGAAGATTTTTACTGACAAATTTTTGCTGACAATTTTTTACTGACAAATTTTTACTGAAACATTTTTGCTGACAAATTTTTACTGGCAAATTTTTACTGACAAATTTTTATTGACAAATTTTTACTGAAAGTTTTTACCAACAAATTTTACCGAAGATTTTTCCTGACACATTTTTACCGAAGATTTTTAGCAAAGATTTTTACTGACAAATTTTTGCTGTTGAATTTTTACTGACAAATTTTTATTGATAAGTTTTTACCGACAATTTTTACTAACAAATTTTTACTAACAAATTTTACGTACAAATTTTACTAACAAATTTTTGCTGAGAAATTTTTACTGACAAATTTTTACTGACAAATTTTTACTGACAAATTTTTACCGACAAATTTTTACTGAAAGTTTTTTCCAACAAATTTTACCGAATGCTTTTACTGACAAATTTTTACCGACAATTTTCACTGACAAATTTTTACTAACAAATTTTACTAACAAATTTTACTTACAAATTTTACTAACAAATTTTTACTGTTAAATTTTTACTGACAAATTTTTACTGAAAAATTTTTTCTGACAAACTTTAACGACAAATTTTTACTGACAAATTTTTATTGACAAATTTCTACTGAAAGTTTTTACCAACAAATTTTACCGAAGATTTTTACCAACAAATTTTACCGAAGATTTATACTGACAAATTTTTACCGGCAATTTTTACTGACAAATTTTTACTAACAAATTTTACTAACAAATTTTTACTGACAAATTTTGACTGACAAATTTGTATTGAAAAATTTTTACTGACAAATTTTAACGATAAATTTTTACTGTAATTTTTTTACTGCAACTGCATTAAAATTTTTCATAAAACAGTTTACTTAAATTTGAATTTCTTGTGAATGAAGAGTAATTTGAATTTGCATTCATTACGTGAGAAAATGTAGTGACTTGAATTAATAAGCCATTAAACAATAAATAAATACTCATTTGCCGTGAACAGGTTTATGAAAAATGAAAATATTTAATCGTAAAGGGCAAAAAGGTTATCTTAAACTGAATGATTTATCAAATTTCATAAATTTGTGTATTTCGGAAAAAAAAATTGCTAAATTCACGCACTAAAGTCTCGCTGTCACAGTCAGAATAACAAAAAATAAATTAGAAATGCTGGAATGCACGATTCGGTAGACATTTTTGTCGGTTTGTCTACAAATCAGTGTCAGGATGGGGTTGCTGACGTGCATAAACGCCTTAACCTTGACCCTGTACAGTTGCGGCAATTGTATGCCCACGCCTTAGAGACGAACAATGAAAATATTCGAAATTCAGAGTGGAATTCAAATCTGCATATTTGCATCCCGGTGAGTTCACTTTTTGTGTATGCTAGAATAGACCCCCCTCGAGGCGAAATTCGAAATAATTTGACACTTTGAGGTCCTTGTGCGTTATGAACTGTGAAAGTCTTTGAACTAATGGACTGGAAATTTAAGGCACAGCTACTCTCTACGCACTAACAGAGAAACAAATCAATTTATTGTCTTCCTATTATTATTATTATAATTGGGGAAAAAAAACTAGTTTTAATTGTTTTTTTTTATCGTAGCTGCATACCTTCTGTACGTATTGGTACGCTGTGCTGCAAAACAAAACAAAAAACTGATAAGCTGCATGAAGCCCAACTTGACACAGTTTTGCGCGGTATTTTCAATTTTTTCATCTTCACTTACAGGCTATTATTGCCGGAAATTTATGCGCAAACATATTTGAATGTTAAGCTATTCATAAGGAAAATTTTCTAAATAGTTTCATACGAAATATTGTGACATTTCGCAATTGAATTTTATTTCCATCGGCTCCACCTAATCTCCCCTTTTTAATGAGCTTTCAAGAAAACTAACTTTTTTTTCGTATAATTTTTTTTCTACACTTTGTACTCACGCGTATGTCTAAGTGAAAATTAATAGTTTTTTTTTTTTTTTATGGATAGGAATTCCATTTGGTCGTATGCAGATTAGAAATGTGGGTGGAAAAAATATTTGAAAAAAAGAAGAAGAGAAACTATCCACGAGAAATTTGCAAGGTTGTGTCTCTCGATGTGTCGCTGCAGCTTGGGAAGAGTCGCTTTCAGTTGAGGAGAGACGTTAGCTGTTGAGTTATTTTCATGGGTCATCGGTTATCATCCAAAGGTCATCGTCCATTGGCCATCGTCCATAATTTATCCTCCATCGAGGATGATTAACTTATCCCCAGTTGAGATTTTTCTGTTTTTTTCTCTCTTTTCTCTTCTTCTGTGTGCTGTCCACTTTATCGTCTTCCTTTTTGGACACGGAATAACAAATCACCACGCCCGATCTGCGTATTTAATTTCGTTGTTAAACACTTCTGAATACAGTCAACTCTACTCTGGATCGACCCAACAGACCAGACCACTGATTATATTTTTTTTACAATAAAAAATTTCTTTCCTTTTTTTTTTTAAATATCAGCAGTGCGATTTTTTCGTTATTTCATTTCTAATATTTTTGTGCAAATAAGTTTTGTAAAATTTCAAATTTCTTTAAGGTTTTGTGACTTTTTTAAATGTTTTTTTTTTTTGTTGAAAAAAATTTAGTAAAAATCTTTTTCTATTGTTTTCTTTTTTTTTTTAGAAATTGCATATTAAATTAAAAAGAACTTTTTAAGAAAACATATTAAAGTAAATGGTTGATTTTTGTTTGTGATTTTTTAATTGTGAAAATCCAAAGTCCTAAGAAAATTTTAATATATATTTTCTATTACCAAATATTTTGTTGCTACACGTTCATAATTTTTCAGTAAAAATTAGTTGTTTTTTTTGTGGACCCATCTACGGTATTTGCCACGTAATCCTTCTTCATGTATTACGAGGGTCATTCAACAAGTACTTAGCCTATAAAAGAAAAACGAAAATTTTGGAAAGGTGGCAATTTATTTTTCCACATAATCTCTTTCAAGCTCGATACACTTGGCCCAGCGATGCTCTAACTTTTTTAACCAGTCCAAAAAATACATTTTCTCGAGGGAAGCAAAATAGGCCTCCGTGGCGACGATGACCTCCTCATTCGACCCAAATCTATTCCCGGCGAGTGATTTTTTCAGGTTTGGAAACAAAAAGTAGTTACAGGGGGCCAAATCTGGAGAGTACGGTGGATGGGGCAGCAATTCGTAGCGCAATTCGACCAATTTGGCCATGGCGACGGCGGAGGTGTGAGCCGCGCGTTGTCGTGGTGGAACAGCACTTTTTTCTTCGCAAAGCGGGGCCGCTTTTTCTTCAATTCGACGTCAACTCGGCCCAATAAGTCAGCATAGTAGCGCCCCGTGATTGTTTTACCCTTGGTCTCTGGTGTGTACCAGTGAATCCATGTTTCGTCGACGGTCATGAAACGACGCAAGAACTCCGCTGGATTGCGCTGAAACAGCGCCAAACACGTCGCCGATGTGGTCTCACGGTTGCGCTTGTTTTCCGGTGAGAGCAAACGCGGCACCCATCGCGCCGACAGCTTTCTCATGCCCAGTTCTTCGTGTAGAATATGATGCACCATTCCTACTGCGATGCTCACAGTCTCAGCTATCTCGTGAACCTTCAACCGACGGTCTGCCAACACGAGATCGTGGACTTTTTTAACGTTTTCCTCCGTAGCAGTCGTTTTTGGGGCACCTGGGCGAGGCTCATCAAAAACCGACGTGCGGCCACGAACAAACTCGTTGAACCAATTATTGACGGTCGCCATCGAAGGAGAAGAGTCACCATACACATTATCCAAGCGATCTTTGATTTCGCTGCGCGTTTTCCCTTCCAAAAACAAGAATCTAATCACCGAATGATATTGTTCTTTTTCCATTTTTGTGCAACCGACCGATACGCTCGCTTTCAAAGACTCTCAAAACAAAACTAATGAAGGGAATCGACTGAGAAACTTTGACAGAAGGCTACTAAAAGAATGTACTGCACGATGGTAAATTTCTTTTGTGACAGCAGTTCCATCGGGCGATGAGGCTAAGTACTTTTTGAATGACCCTCGTAATTTATTACAGTCCAAGCAGTCGGGCCCTTTGCGAAGAGCCGTTCGCTTTGAAAAATGGCTTCATGAATGGATCGAGCCAGAAGAACTTAAATTTTTCCTTCGAGGTATCCGTTTATTACCCAAAAGATGGGAAGAAAGTTATCGCTCCCGATTGGGGATACTTTAAATTAAATGACTTTACATGTTGTTACATAAATAAATGTCAAATTTTGTTTAAAAAAAGGTCAAGAACAGAGATTCCCAGAATCAATATAATTTACAATATTCCCGGACGCATCGTCATACTGGAAAATGTGTAGTTTTAACTTTTATTGATATAACTTTATTTGTAGTAAAAAACAACTGTTATTCGTTCAATATTGGATTATTTCAAATTTTGACAATTTTATTTCGATTAACATATTTTCCTCTAAAAATTTTGTTGATGCAGAAATTCCCTTTTCAATTAAAGGCTCATAAAATGTACGCAAAAAATTGCCCATTTGTGAGCAGTGAATAAATTGAATTGATTATTGTAAAAGTTGGTTGTGAGACGAGATAAAATTTGTCTAAATCACAGTTTTATAGGCGACTCTTATTCTTCATTTAAACATTGTCTAAAAAAACAACATTCAAATTAGTCGATTTATAATTTTCCTGCTATTCTTTTTATCAATACAAATTTTTATGTAGTGTAATATTCCATATGGTAAATTATTAATTAAGTCCTAAAAACTTTTATAGGATTTTCAGTGGAAAATAATCAATAATTAATAATTTTCAGTTATTTTATTCACCTAAAAGTATACTATTAAAAATGTTGAATTGTGAGTTTTTATACAAATTCATAATTTGTTTGTAACAGTGTATACAAATACCTATCATTGACAGAAACCATGTATATCAATTTTTATAAAAACTTGGTAGTTTTCTTAGATAACTTTTGACAATTATATTAACTATAATTTATAACAGTTCGAACTTCAACCGTTTCTTAACATAGACTCTGACCACAGCTCAATCCTGTACAAAATTTGTGAGTTGTAAATTTTCAACACCCGACAAATCAGGCTCTGCTCAAAAGTTCTCAATTTAAGCTCTGCAATATCAAAAGCACGGAGAGAAATGTAAAAGCGCACAATCACCGCAAAGAGCACTTCACGTCAAAACATGAATTTACACAATTGCTTCATTTAGAATACAGATGGCACACATTTTCTCGCAGCTTGTTAAATATTTGAGAGAACATTGCCTGATCGAACCATTCAAACATTTAAAGGGTTGTAAAATAAGATTGATATGATTTCTTTTTTTTAAAAAAAAAAAGTGAGCGCACGAAAAGTTGCAATTGGAGAACGATTATTTTGATAATAAAATTGAATAATTTGTAAATGTTGTTCTCTCGTATATCTCTCCATGATAAAATTGTAAACATTACTGAATAGAATGAGAAAAAAATGACAGATCATGACATATTACAAATGGCCGAAACGTCACTTAGAAATCATATTACTCTTATTGGAAAATCCTATATTTTGTAGTTGTTTTTTGTTTTCTTTTAAAAATGGTTTTCAAATTTAATTAGCAGTACTTGGACAACAATTGTGCATCACTTTCCAATATCACTGTATATTTGTGATTTTGGAATAAATAATTTTAATTTGGTTGTATTAAAAAATGCTGGTTTGGTACTATTTTTTTTTTTTTAAATTAAGTTAGGGCTGTCAAAAGGTTTCTTTTGATTTTCGGAATTTTTCATTAAATAGAGTTAAAAATTGCAAAAAATTGTACGAAATTGATTTTTTGTTTTCCGCCATTTTTAATTTTTATAGGGAACCAATTTTTGCTTTTCTTAATTAACTTCTTTTATTCATTTATGTTGAGGGTCTTGATGGTGGTTTTTTTTGCTGCGGAGGCGGGGGAGGCTTTCTAGAATTTTTGGAATTTTCATTGAATCAATTTAAAAATTGCAAAAAATTGATTTTATTGTTTTTTTTTGTCTTCCACCATTTTTATAGGGAAGGGGTGTTTTTTAATCAATTTTTCTTTTCGTAATTCATTTTCTTTTGTTCATTTACGTCGGGTGTGTAGATGGTAGTGATTTGTTTCAAGCGAGAGCCGGGGAGCAGTTGGTGTAATTTTTTTCTCCATATTTTTCCTGCAAGAGTGTTGTTTTTACATTTATATTTTCTTATAAATACAATATATCTAATTTCAGAAACAACGGTTCTTTTAAGAGCCAATAACAAAATCTATTCGTTAGCTGTCTTCCATTGGGAAAGCTTTGCTTCTCAAAAAAGCTCCATCTACACCACCTCATACAGGTGAGTACTTCGCTTGTGTAGTTACGCATACAATTTACGGTAGGGTATTTTAGTTCCCAAAGTGAAAATAGATAGCTTAGCGGGTTCGTTGGTTATGTTGAAGTGTCATATTTTTGTTATGTTTACTTTATTCGTGCAGCAAAAGCGAAAAGAAATGGAATCAAATATTACTGGAGTGTGTTTTTACACCGTTCAAGTCATGGAGGACGTACTGCAGTTGGTTTTGATGTTAAAATTTACATTACGTTGTGGTTTTTAGCAAATACTGAAAGTGTACCGACAAATTGCAGACAGATTTGATGTCACAGAAAGTAGTGTCCATCGAATTTTATACCGCGTCGTAAAACGGTTTGTTGAAGTGAGTGCCAATTACATAAAATAGCTAACAGCATCCGAAATGTAAAATAACCAGATGCAATTTGCAGCTATGAAAGGTGTACCCGGTGTTGTTGAGGCTATTGATAGTTCTCATATTAAAATCAATCCTCCTAAACGTGACAAACAAGCATACTGCAATAGGAATAAATATTATAGTCTGCTTTTACATGGAATTGTAAACGCCGAGAAAAAGTTAATAGAAGTGCACTGTGGTGAACCTGGTGCAATGTACGATGCACAGCTTCTACGAAAATCGGCGTATTACTGAGGATGAGTCCATAATTATACCAGGAGGAGTGCTACTTGGAGAGTAAGCAGATATTTAGTTCCCCCGTTTAAGGGTTTTGGAAACTTAACTGAAAATGACTTCTGTGACATAGAATATTTAAATAATGAAGTCAACAACCTACAGAATTACGCAGAATCTGAAGGAATTGACAGTAACAATGGTGCACGTGCGAAGCAGCAAACGTTTGAAAATATGGATAATACCGGATTGTTAAATTAATTTAAACTTAAATGATGTATTTGTGTAACTTTATATTTATTATAACACTCTCAATTCTAAATAAATGCCTCCTTGGCTAACAAAAATAAAAATAATCAATTTATCACATATATTTAATATATTTAAAAGTGTAGAATGAGTTTCATCCCTATTATTTTCTTGATGATAATTGGACCTATAACGAGAGTAAAGCATTAATAAATATTTTCGTACAACATTTATTAATGCCTTTACCTTCGTTATAGGTCCAATTTTTAGACATTATGAAATATTTATCAAATTCAAAGATTCTGCGAAACAGATCCCCTCCACTTGACGTTGACAACCTGAATAAACTCACTATTTTCTGTCAGAAAGCTCTGCGTTCCATTGCTCAAGTACTCCCCCCAAGTACTCGCGAGTAGCAAAATAGGCCCAATGAAATACAGCTATTAGTCGTATTCCGATGGACCAATTTTGCTACTCGCAAGTACTTGGGAGTAGATGCCCATAGGAACGCACAGTTTACTGACAGAAGTGAAATATAACCTCAAAATAGTCAACAACAATACTGAGTTTACTCACACATAAACAATAATCACTGAGTTTATTCACACATAAACAATACTGACAAAAAAAAAGACTCTTCCACATAACAAACGAACCCGCTAAGCCATCTATTTCCAGTTTGGGAACTAAAATACCCTACCGTAAATTGTGTGGCGTAACTACTCATTTGCTCATGAGTAGCAAAATTGGTCCAATGGAATACGGCTATTGTGTAAAAAATGTTCATGTTCACAGCGAATAGTAGGAATTTGGGCGTAACTCAGAAACGGTAGGCAATCAGGCGTAAGAAAACTGAATTTTGTTCAAAAACCCTTGAAATGTTCAAATTTTCATTTTCAAAATTGCACAAAACTGATTTTTGTTGTTTTTGTGTTTTTCGCCATTTTTTCGGGGAGGGTGTGTTTTTAACCCAATTCGTTTTAATCAACAACTCATTTTATTCTCCATTCTCTTTTTCGATTCTAATTAAATTAATTATTAAATTCGGGTTTGTTTTGATTAAAAATAAAAAAGAAGAACAGCAAAATATTCATTTGCCGACAATATACGTAGTTGTGACAGCAGGAGATGCTGTCGATATCATCTCTAAAAACGGGACGCGTTAAGATCTGCGGCCTTTTATAGACCGCCACGTACACTCGGAAACCAGTGACCACACATTTCTATGTGCGAGTATCTGCAAACAGAAAAGACACGACTGCATGGATGACCGAACAAACTTTCAACGGCGATCAGATTCTTCCGAGCGGACAGGGACTAGACACCTGGGACCTCTTACCAGAGATCAGGTACAAAATTAGTTGTGATGAAAGCATGTCGACTGATCCGAATACTCGTAGATAAGCGATAATCGGCTGATCAGCTACAAGCGCTGGCACATGACTGTTCATAATTCAAACCGGCACCTAATTCGTTGGTTGTGGTGGGTCATTATCGGGACAATCTTCAGACCTTGGAGCTCCATATCTGATCTGTTATAGAGATTCGATTCGAAACGATGCGACAACGATTACTAAGATACAATCCGCTTCATACTGTGTTAATTTGATTTGAATGGAAATTCATTCATTGTTTTGGTGACAAATTTTCACAGCAGTGCTTAGCAGGATCGGCTTTTTCCGAAAATAAAAACGACTCTCAGGTGCGGCAGGCACAGGTGAAATTTTTGAAGAAAAAAAACCAAATTGCTATTACATTTAAAGTGTCATTTTGATCGGGAATTTAATGAATACAAAATGTTTAGTCAAGTTCATACCATTTGCAAAAAGTGCGGATATTTTTTAATTACAAATAAATAACCCAAATTTGTCAGAACAAAAAAAAACACAGTGAAGGCCATGGGGCAGCCTGTAAGGGAAGTAGATAATTTTTGCACCAACAATTTCGATACTGATCGGAGAATTTTAATATCTGTGATATTCTTTATACATCGAAGTGGGGTTATCGTTTCCAAAAAAATCCAATTTAGATTATTCCGATTATTCTTATTGGCTAAGCTTTTTCTGCTCAACTAATTTGAAAATATTAATTAATCAGGTCGACATTGTGAAGGCATACTCAGAAACGGCTTAAAAACGGAAAGCGCAGAACTGAGAAAAAAATAGTCGTGGCTAATGCCAGTTCACACATGCCACATTGCCCTCAAGAGAATATGCTCGTACTAATTTTATGCAATTTTTATGCAACAAAACATGATCGTTTAGAGGTAATGGCAATGCAAGAAACAAAAAAATGTTATCGACAGGAGGAAAAATTCGGAACTAATGGCGAAGAACACTAAAATCCCAGCAATTAAGAGTAGGCCCCAAACTGAGAATTAATTCGCGATGTTAGCAAAATGTGGGGGCAACTGTAAACAGTGCAGTGTGCTCTGTAGGTGCGGACGAATCAAAAACATAAAGTTTGATCGAAAAACTCGATGTTCTGATACGAGAGTCGATAGTGCTGATACGGTCGCTTCTGTCTTCTCCATTAAAATCCGCGGTGGACCTATGGGGGCCTTTTGCTAGTGCATGCATTCTGACTGCTGTTATTGTTGGTGTCTGTTGCTACTTGCTGTCATTGCTGAAGTGTTCTGCTGGTGGTGGTTGGAGTTGTGTGGACATTCAGATTAGCGCGCACAAGTGAATAAATTGAAAACGAAATTAATTAGATGAGAACATGATAAGTTGAGGAAGTCTCACATTGCAACCCCTTGTAAGCATCGTCCAGCTCGTGTACTGGTATGATCAGCCTGCGTATTGGAATTTTTCAATTCTCTTTTCGTATTTCTTGGTTCCGTCCTTTGTATTTGGATTCGTAGTATCGCCTTTATTCTGCTTGTTACCATCAATTAAACCGATGGTAACGGTTGATTAATTATTAAGTTCTCAGGTTTATGATCTACTTTCGTATATGAGTGGGATTCGTGTAGCTACAGAAAAGGGTGTAAGTTGGTAAATCACGTGGAATTGGGCCAAGTAGTTACCGGTAATCTTCAATCAATCCTAATAGGCTTACGCCGAAAAAAATTATATTTAAAAAAAATACCTGCCAATATTCACTTTTCTCACCATCAAAATATTGTTTTCTTAATATTTACAATCACAAAATCGTTTTTTACAAACTTTATTACTTATCAAAAACTTTTTCCATTCAACAAATTTCAGTGTTTATACTTCGGATGATGCCAAATGATTACAGGAAATTCCTTAATTGTGCAAGAAATTTCTATACTGTAAATAATGTTGAAAACTTTTTCAAAATACGTAAAAGCTCACGTTCAGAATAAAATCGTTAAAGTATTCAGCACGCATCCTTCACCAATTCAGGACGCATTCTTAAAAAAGCGCGCAAAATATAATCATCACCATTTAGCAAAAAAAAAAATAAATAAAATGAGAATTTCACTTACAACGATAAAAATAATGGAAATTTATGTAGGAATGAAATGGGGTGAGAGGGGAGGTTTTGTTGATAAGAAAAAAAAACCTGCTAACATTTCTGTGCTCTGTTAATTAATCCGCAATTAAGAAACATATTTGCGGTCGCGAACGAAAAAGGAGAAGTTTTTGCCCTACAACAGTCCAATTGGATTTTCCTGTCTGTCTCGAGAATTGTGATCTTCATCAGCAAGCACCGAGACAGCCTCAGAATTGCATTGCAGCAGCTAAAAGGGCCGTCTGAAGAAAATTCAAGTCTTATGCGCATTGATAGAATCCGAAATTAGTGTAGTTTGGAATTGGCGTAAGGCAATGAAACCAGTCCAGAAATTGGAGCTGATCAGTTCGATCGTACAACAGTGGGCACAACGTATGCGTTAGAAATGAATTTCCACGGCAACCAACAACAATAAAAACAACTGAGTCAACATGCCAGTACAACTGTCGAGCTATTATCGCCCATAAATAAAAGATAATACTGGAACGTGGGCATCCTGAATGCCGGCTAACCGAATCTCCAGAGTCATTGTGTCCAGCAGACGCCTAAGTTCCGTGAGGATACTATAAACTTCGTGTACTCCCGTAGTAATGAAATACGAAAATTCTGGATGCATCGACCGATGGATACTTTACCGAATAAACTATTGAAGACTGCACCAAAAGAATGCACAACACGATTGTGGAAGCAATAACAGAACCAATAAGAACAACAAACCAAACGCGAAACTCTTTGCTGGTGAACAGTAAAAAGTTGTCCAACGAAATTAACTTGTTCGCCAAATTAAATTATTTCGGAACGATTCTGAATTCATTTCATTCGAATGCACTGTGCACTGCCCATGCACAACAAGCTCCAATAATTTATGGCATTCAATGTTATAATTACTTACAAGGAAGCAAATTTATTCCCTTTTCCTTGTCGGGTAGGTCGATTGTTGATCATTTTTGCAATTGTGGTGTTGATTGTGCTTGGTTGCGTTTGCTATTAGTTGAAATGTGATTTTAAAAGCTGGCAAAAATTACACAACGTCTATTAGGAATGTTGAGAAGGATAGCCTCTTTTAGCTCATTTAACATACTTTTTATATTAAACAGTTTTTTTTTCTCAAATAAATTTCAATAATTTTTCTATTTAGATTTAAAGCAGAACTACGTTCTGCCTAGTTTGGGGAAAATCTATTTAAATTAGGCAGTAAGAATTAATAATTTTATGTTGCGGTTACTTTCTGGGAGTTATTGTTTTAAGCGTTTTTAGTTTTCTGAACATATTCTTCTGTATTTGTTTTTGTGATTTTTCCACTTTTTAAAAAAAATAAAAGTAATCTTACACTTAAGAGGAACTGTTTAATAGAGTTTTTAATGCATTATTAATGAAAAACGTTTCGAAAACTAACAATTGGACAAGTTCAAACCTTCTCAATAGCAGCCCTGTTTATTATCTAACAATGCTCCTGTTCACTCCTGCACCATTTTTCTTTGCATTTTCTGAATTTAAATAGTAGAAGTTCTTCTTTATGGGGAATTGGTTTTCGAGACGTGAACTTTCCGAGACACGAACCACTATCAGAAATGAATTAAATTCGCAAGTCATGGTACCAATAGAAATTTAAAAATAAAAAACATTATTTAAAAAAATTTAATTATATTTAAATCATTTTGTTCATTTTTTCTAATAATGTGTAATTTTTTATTAGAAATATTTTTGTGTAAATGCTTTAAAAAAAATCATTCTTTTCTTAATTTTAATTTTTATTTAAGGGAAAATACTTTCTTCATAATAAACGACGCGACAACTGTAGGTCCTGTCTAGGGTCTAGGTCTGCTGAATCAAAGAAATCCAGACGTCCCAGCTTCGCATCGCAGTCTTTCATTTCGACAGTCCCAGCATGTTTTCGGCGTACTGGCTAACATCGTCGCTTTACCGAAGGCAGTGCCTACCTCATTTTCTGGAACCACAAATGAAGCCACTGTATACTTTTCGGGTAGGATCCATCATATACATACCGATTAAATGTGCAGCTCACCGCAGCCTATTGAGTTTAATTTTATCTACAACCTGGCGGTTGCAGTAACGCTCCAGGAACTCGTCGTTTCCCATCATCATGTAGGGGGACAAAAATTCTCCAAAGGGATGCTGATCGCCATGTTTTTTGCTGAGATCGATGTTATGATCAGAAAACTACCAGCAGTCTGTCTAAATTGGTCTTGTATTTGACGCCGACGCTGCCATCATTTACTTTGTTTTGCCTTCATTTAGGTGCAGCCCAAAAATTTTTGCCGGCGGCTCAACCTTGATGAAGGTTTCTCATACAGCTCTTCCTGAACGACACATAATGTCGGTGTCATTGGCGTGCGCAAAAAGCTGGACAGACTTAATGAGGGTTGTATCCTTCATGCTTACTACTAAGTATCGAGACACTTTTTCCCGCACCACGTTAAACACAACGCATGAAATTGGACATCCTAGTCAGTCTAATCACTTTTTCTGGGATGCCAAACGCTCTCATGTATGTGTAAAGTTTTACCCCGGCTATGCCAACATAAGCGGCTTTTAAAGTCGATTAACAGATGGAGCTATAGACTATATTCGAACAGGTGTATAAGCTTAAATCCACTGTTTTTTAGTCAAAAAAACAAATGTGTTTTTTCATAGAAACCAATAACAAATTTATTCAAAGTACTTGCCTTCGCTAGCTATACATTTTTCCCATCTCTCGGGTAATTTGTGAATACCACACTAAAAAAATTCTTTCTCTTTCAAGGCAAACTACTCATCAAGCCATTTTCGGACGTCTTCGTAAGAATCGAAGTGCTGCTCAGCGAGCGCGTGGCCCATCAACGAAAACAGGTGGTAGTCGGAAGGGGCTAAGTCTGGTGAATAAGCGGGGTTGGGGAAGCACCTCACAGTTGAGTGTCTCCAAGTAGTTTCGGACCATTTTTGACGTGTGCGATGGTGCGTTGTCGTGGAGGAAAATCAGCTTGTTATGCCTTCGTTGATAATCCGTCCTTTTTTCACGCAGAGCACGGTGCAATTTGATCAGTTGTCGGTGATAGCGGTAGGCATTGACAGTTTCACCAGGTTTCAAGATTTCATAGAAGACCATACCCTGCTGATCCCACCAAACGCACAGCATCGTCTTCCGTCCGAAGCGATTTGGTCTTGGGGAAGATGTTGATGGTTGGCCGGGATCAACCCACGATTTCTTGCGTTTAGGTTTCTCGAAATATATCCACTTTTCATCGCCTGTCAAAATACGATACAGGAACGTCTTTCTTTTTTGTCTGAATGACTTTCTTTCATTTTCTGATATTTTCAGTCTTGCCCATGGCACGCAGACGCATGGAAATGGCTGGTTGAGTAACACCCAATTGCTCCGCAAGTATTTTGTACGATTGGGTAGCGTCTTCGTCCAAAAAAGACCTCTATTTGATGGTCCTCAACCTTCCTAGGCCGATTTTCACGCTTTTTGTCCTACAAGTCAAAATTGCCGTCTTTTTCATCGCCTGTCACAATCCGATGCAGGAACGACTTCCTTTTTTGTCTGGCGAGCAAGAGTTCGCACGCAGACGCATGAAAATGGCTGGTTGAGTAACACCCAATTGCTCCGCGAACATTTTTTGCGATTGGGTATCGTTTTCGTCCAAAAGAGCCTGCAATTGATGGCTCTTTTGGACGATTTTCACGCTTCTTGTCCCACAAGTCAAAATTGCCGTCTTTGAACCGACGAAACCAATCTCGGCACGTTATTTCCGATAAAGCACTATCACGATAGGCCTCCATAAGCATTCGATACGATTTGGCAGCCAATTTCTTCAAATTGAAGCAGAAAAGTAGAGCGTCCCGCATATGGTCTTTTTCTGGCACAAAACTAGACATGATTACCAAAGGAAAAACTCACGCCATCTATGACCAAACAGCGGATGTAAGCTTATACGCCTGGTAAAATTTTTCTTTTTATTTCTAGTTCATTAAAGCTTTACGTCAAAGGAAAACAAAGTATGCAAACCTTTACATCAAAACCATTAAATTGGATTGGGTCTTTGTAATGTGGGGTCTTAAAGAAGGAAAATTCTTTCATTAACCTTTATCGCTCTTTTGCAAACACAAACCCACTTTCCTCGAAAACTATTTTTTTTTTCTAAAAAATTTACCATCGTCACACTAAAATTAATTTGTAAAGCAAATTTCACCCCGAAGTAATTAAGAAAAGTCAATAATTGTCAGCTATTTGAAAGATATTTTATTGGCTATAATTCGTAGTAGCAATAAGCGTTGCTACTACAAAAAAAAATTATTTAAAAACAAAGGAAAACTAACAAGTAAAAACAAAACAGTATAAAGGAAGGAATTTTAAACAAATTATCAAAACACAAAAAAATAAAATTACATTCACTCATAAAATTTGGCGATTGTTTAAAAATTCAATAATTTTTTTTTAACAAACAAAGACAATAAGAGAATTTCGAAATGGAATTACCAAATTACTTGTTGCTATAATTTCGAATTCGGAATTCAAAATTTGCTGCTCTTTTGTTTGCACTGGAAAAAAATGTCTTCCTATTTTCTTTTTAATTTGATGTTATGACAAGGCAATTGTATAAAACCTGATCAAAATATAAATGAATCAATTTTGAATTCTTTGAAATTAAATAAAAACGAATGCTGAACGCTAATCGATTGTCAAAATTCTATCGTTTTGCCATTCCTTTTTGAATTGAACGAATTTTGCTGATAATCAATTACCGAACGCCATTTTCTGATTATACCCCGCGCTCTATCTTTCAGAATCGGCTATAATTTAATGCCATTTTTTCTTCTCTTCTCTTATTTTTATAATTTTTATTTTGAAGATCTTCCATCGATGTTAATGATACATTTTTTTTTTCGGTCGGTTTTCCTTTTTAATGACAACATAATAATTATTATTATTTAATTCATTAATGGGAGCTTATTTTTGAGCAAAAACTTCATGAACATTCTTTAGAACATCTCAATTATGCTTGTTTGCTGCTAAGTTCAGTGTTGTAACTTTTACTTTTAGATTTGTTCTCTTTCTTTCGCTGCTGATTCGTAAACGTTAGCAGGAGTGCGAGCTCCTTTTTTTGCTTCACAACTCAAATAAATACTTTATCATTTCTGTCCTTGGTTTTTGTATAAAAATTAGGAAACCATTTTATTTTCTATTCCATTTTTATTTTAGTAACTGTATTTTAATAATTATATCTGCTCATAAAAATACGTTTTTTTTTTGGAGAATAATACTAAATATTTTATTTGATTTTTACTGTGTTATATAGCAGAATAGTTGAAGTTTCCATTTTTAAGGTAAAGTAATTAAATTTTAAATATTATTTTAAAAGGTTTCATAACAATAAGATAATTGGGGCGTTCGAGTCAGTTGGTGAAGGAATGCCATGGGAGGTTCGATAGATTTTACATCTTCTTCTCTCCCTCTTCAGTTGTCGGTAAGCTTTATTTGTTCTTTTTTTTGTTGCTTGGTTTTTTTAGATATTTGTTTTCTATTTAATTCTAAATTTTTTTCTCCTCCTAAATTTTTATACCAACGCCATTCCCCATTTCTTTTCCACTTAGCCTTACATTTTTGGCTAATAATTTTTTTTTGATTAAATTAATTTTCTTCCTTTGGAGAAATTGAGACCTTTAAGTTACAGAATTTCCTTTTTATATTATTAGCATGAGTTTCTTTTGTCATGTGGGTGTAATGACACAACATAACAAACTCTTGAACACTCCCACCATTACGCAATGGTGATCCAAAATTAATTTTATTAATTCCAAAATTTTCCCAAGGAAATATTTTTTTAAAAATCAGACGTTTTTATTTAAGAAAAGTAATTTAAAAAAAATACTTGCTAAATTGCTTTTTTTTCTTAATATAATTTACGCAATAGGAAAAAAGTGAGTTAATTTTGTATTTTTTCCAATAAAATTTTAAGTAGGTTTTTTTTGAAATAGCAAATTTTACTTTATATTTTGGTGAAGAAGAAAAAATTGTGATCGAAAATTCAATATTAAATACCAGGTGTATAATCTTAAATCCGCTGTTTTTTTGTAAAAAAACACATGTGCTTTTTCATAGAAAGCAAAAACAATTTTATACAAAGTACTTGCCCTCGGGCGAGGGGGCTACACATTTTTCCCATCTCTCGGGCAATTTGTGGATACCACGCCAAAAAAAAATCCTTCATCGGGCCATTTTCGGATGTCGTCGTAAGAATCAAAGTGCTGCTCAGCAAGCGCGTGGCCCATCGACGAAAACAAGTGGTAGACGGAAGGGGCCAGGTCTGGTGAATAAGCTGGATGGGGGAGCACCTCACAGTTGAGTGTCTCCAAGTAGTTTCGGACCATTTTTGACATGTGCGATGGTGCGTTGTCGTGGAGGAAAATCAGTTTGTCATGTCTTTGTTGATAATCCCCTTTTTTTCACGCGGAGCACGGTGCAATTTGATCATTTGTTGGTGGTAGCGGTGTGCATTGACAATTTCACCAGGTTTCAACATCTCATAGTGGACGATACCCTGCTGATCCCACCAAACGCACAGCATCGTCTTCCGTCCAAAGCGATTTGGTCTTAGGGAAGATGTTGACGGTTGGCCGGGATCAACCCATGATTTTTTGCGTTTAGGATTCTCGAAATATATCCACTTTTAATGGCCTGTCACAATTCGATGCAGGTATGACTTTCTTTTTTGTCTGGCGAGCAAGATTTCACATGTGTTTTGGCGTCGCTCCATCTGCCTATCGTCCAATTCATGCGGCACCCATTTTCCGATCTTTTCAATTTTTCTCATGACACGCAGACGCATCAAAATGGCCGGTTGAGTAGCACCCAATTGCTCCGCGAGTATTTTTTACGATTGGGTAGCGTCTTCGTCCAAAAGAGCCTGTAATTAATGGTCCTCATCCTTCCTAGGCCGATTTTCCCACAAGTCAAAATTGCCGTCTTTGAACCGACGAAACCAATCTGGGTACGTTATTTCCGATAAAGCACTGTCATCATAGGCCTCAATAAGCATTCGATGTGATTCGGCAGCCAATTTCTTCAAATTGAAGCAGAAAAGCAGAGCTTCCCGTATATGCTCTTTTTCTGACACAAAACTAGACATGATTACCAAAGGAAAAAAAACGAAATTGCTGATAATGTGCACTGATTAATGTTGACAGATGTAAAACTCATTAAAAAAAAGTATAGCGTGTCCATGGTAGCTTAATACGCTCACTCACGCCATCTATGACCAAACAGCGGATTTAAGATTATTCACCTGGTAAAAAAAAAAAAACTTTTTGACAAATAAAAAATTTTCTTTACTGTTTTTAAGTATTTTCTTTTATTTTTGAAAATTCTCCTAAATAAATGATATTATTTTTGAGTCCTTACAATTTGATAAATCTAAAATAATTACATTAATATAAGTAAATTAATTAAAAAATATTCAAAAAAAATACTGATAAAAACACTTAAGAAAATCATTTTTTTTTGTATACCAATTATTAATTAAAATGTATTATACTTTTGTTGAATAATGAAAAAATTCCTAAAAAACGAAGGAAAAACAGACATGCTATGTCATTGGGTAATATTTAATTTATTTTATAATTATTGAATTAATTTTAATTAATAGTACTTATTTGAACATTCAATCTCTTCGATCTATTAGAAGCTATTTTCGGTTTTAATCTATTTATTTTTAAAAAAGGAGACTGACTAATCTTCATTAAACGAAAATTAAAATAAAATTCTTTATTAATAGAAAATATTCTGACTGTCTATAGAATATTAAAATAATTCTATGTAAAAAGTAAAATCAAAATAAAACTAATATCCACGTGGGTCTATTTACACAAATCGAAAAAAATCGTTTAAATCTTGAAGTCTACAATACGATAGTCTACCATTCATGGCTAATTTTTTAACGTTTATTGGCTCATAAATATGTCGAAATTATAAATTGGAAAAACATACATTCAATTGTATGAAAATAAATGGAAATTTTTCAATTCAATTTAAAATTGAGTAAAAAAAATAAAAATCGAATAAATAAACTAAAAGAAGAACACAGATCAAATAAACGGCAACTAAATGGCTTTAAATCAAATATAAAAATTCAGTGAGAATATACATAAAATTTAGAGTGAGTGTGTTGAAGATAAATTTGTTGGTAAATGGAAGAATGGTGCCACAAAGCCATCGAACAGAGGCGAATGTGAAATAATGGAAGGCAAGTTAGGAAGCCGCCGTTGGCGCTCAAAAAGATTATCTTCTTCAGCATTGTAATCATCACAATCAACACCAGCGCGCCATCATCTCCCCATCATGTTCGAGATCTTGTCTTATAGTACCTATATTCATATTCCTGAGTTTTTCTCCTATCAGTTGGACTTAAGGGTCTTAAAAAATCGAAAGCCAATTTGCAGCTTTACTCTAGTTTCTAAATTAAAAATAATCAGAAGACAATTGAATGAAATTTGATTGAACAGAGAATAGAGTTACAAGAAAACATTCAATAAACATTCAAGAATCGGCAGACTATGCAGGATCATTTTCTGACTGAATACAAATACTGAAAATTTTTATAGGGAACACACAAGAAAACGTGAACAAGACAATCTGAATAATTGTATCACTGGAGAACGAGTGTTCCTCCGCAAACAAAGTAAATGAAAAGTGAAACAAGTGTACCAACTACCCCCCCCCCCTCCCCCCCTTTCTTCGTATCCGTTTAACCCTATTCTTTCTGTTCCTCACCACCAGCTCTTCATCGATATCTTCGGTTCTCATTTTCCGTTGAGGAATGGATGATTAGCGGTGATCACAAAGGACCCCCGATGCGTATTAAATTAACAAAGACACCACGCTGGGGCATCAGGCACTTAGCTTTAATGCCCGTTAGTCATTCCAACCGATTTGAATACCTAATGAATTCGAAAATTATTTGTTAAAATGTTTTAGTTTGTTACAACCATTTAAGTCATTTCACGATATTTATGTTATGTTATTATAGCGCCAATAAAAATTTATTTTAATAATAAAATTTGTAATATATTATATTGATAGTAATTTTAAAAATAAACATTTTCCACATTTGATTTATTGACATCAAAAATTGAAGGTAACAGAAAAAAGGAGAGCAAAAAAATAGGTTTAATTACAATATACCATCATAAAAAAAAAATTATTAAAAACCAAAATCAAAAGCAGAAAACTTATTTGCAATAATGTGCAGAATGGATTAGAGTGTAATATGGGATGAAGTATGACCTGTACAAAAACATATGATATGTGGGGTCGAGTTAATAAGCAGCTGTCCATATTCATATTTTCTAATACTAATCCAAAAATATTTTGATTAGTTTTTATTTTGAGAAACTTTAATCAGCTTGAAATAATGGAATTTTAACTTTAAATGGTTTTAGGACAGTAATTTTTTTGTTCGGAAGTTCAATAAATAAATGGATTTTACTCTGAATAGTCAGTTCATCCACATTAATAGAAAAAAATTTAAGAAAGAAATCGTCCGATTATGCAGGCATATTATTAGCAAGTTTGCTCCTTACCTATAGTTTTATGAATTCTCCTTAGCCAATCACAAAAAAGTAGAATGTACGAGGTCTGTTCAAAAAGTATCGCCAATTTTGAATTTTTCGCAGCTTACGTACATTCGATTTTCAATTTTTTGTGGCGTTATGTTGGTACTCATGTCTCTCACTTATGCCGACAAGTTCGGCCATTTTGAATGTTCAGTTAATTTTTGACAGCTGATTTGCTTGCACGTGTTTTGGCTCGTCTTCAATTTTGGCCCATTCCAAAAAATGGATCAAAGAATCTGTATCAAAATTTTGGGTGAAAAACAGAATTAATTGTGCGAACGCATTCCGAATGTTGACTGTGGCATATGGTGAAGCTACCTTGGACCGAAGCAACATATATCGGTGGTACAAAATATTATCAGAGGGCCGAGAAGATGTGAACGACGAAATGTGTGCCGGACGCCTGAGCACGTCGACAACAGACGAAAACATTGATGAAGTGAAGAAAATAGTATTTGCCAATTGTCGAATCACCGTTAGAGAAGTTGGCACGTGCCATTCGATTTTTACCAATTGTCTCTGATTGTGAGACGGGTCGCCGCGAAATTCGTACCAAAATTGCTCGATTTCGACCAAACACAGCATCGCATTAACATTGCTAAGTAGCTGTTGGACTTTGTCCGCAACGATCCAAGTTTGCTCCAGAGGGTCATTACTGGTGACGAATCATGGGTTTATGGTTATGACGTAGAAACCAAAGCTTAATCATCTCAATAGAAGCTGCCGCACGAGCCAAAACCGAAAAAAACGCGCCAAGTTCGGTCGAATGTGAAGGTTTTGCTTACAGTTTTCTTCGATTGCAGGGGCGTGGTGAATCATGAGTTCTTGCCACAGGGTAGAACGGTCAATAAGGAATATTACCTGCATGTTATGCGTAAGTTGCGCAAAGCAATCCGCCAGAAACGCCCGAACTTGTGGCAGAAAAAATATTGGCTTTTTCCATTTTTGGCCAAAAACAACTCACTAATAATGCCGCAGCCACCGTATTCTGCAGATCTGGGCCCCTGTGACTTTTTCTTGTCCCCTTCAAAGTATTCCCCACCAGATATTATATAGTTCTGCCAAAGTTTTTTCCAATCCTCGAAGCACTTCAAAAAATCAGAAAGGACGACGCTATGCTAGGATTGAGGAGATAAAGACGGCATCGAAGAAGGAGCTGAACAAGATCACAAAAAATGATTTTTTGAAGTGCTTCAATGGACATTCACAGACATTCACAGACATTGAAAAGGAAAGCCAAATAAGATAATAATAAATATAATTGTTATAAGTGACTAAGAAAATACTTTGAGAAAATATATAAACAAATTAAAAACACAATAAAGTAAAACGTTTTTTGAACTTATTAAAAATCTAGAACGAAATTTTGAAATTTTATTAAAAATTCATTTTCAATTTGAAAAATATGCTTTAATAATAAAGAGTATCAAAACTATTATAGAATAATTATCCTATCTACAAAGAATCAAAGAATATTGTGCACAATAATTTTTTATAAAAAGTTTAATATTAAATTCTCAAAAGAAATCCTTTTTTCCGTTAAAAAATATATTTACTGTGCATCTCACTAACGAGACTAATTTTAATAAATAGAAAATATATGTTTCACAATATCAAATTTGAAACAAATAGGCTTTTGCCCAAACAGGATAGATAGTAATAAAAATCCTTTTTATAAAAGTTAAAAAAAAGGTTCTAAAAAACTTGGTTTTGGAGATAAAATTTACAAATTCATTGAAGACTTAATTTCGAACATAATTCAAGTATCCTTTTTATCCTGAAAAGATAGAAACAATTTTTTGAACTTTTTACAGATATTTACTACTTTACCATTATTCGTAACAAGCAGATTTATATAATATTAATAATTAAAGTGAATGGTTATGGTGAGTAAAGAACCATTGAAGCTTCTCCTGCTAGAGTTTTTTTTAGTAAATCACACGATCAATAAAGCTTAAGTCTTCGACGGGTATTTTTTTGAAAGAAAGTGGAAGATATTTCTTGATCAAGGGAATTAGTCTGATTGGAGACACGAGAATGGAACTTTTTATAACGAGACACATCCGCAGCTAAAACAAATGGGACTTAAAGATCACGATAAATAACATTATTGAGAACATATCATAAAAGAGAGCGTCAACAATTGTACGGAGTATTTTTGATTGAAGGGATTGGATTCGAAGGGAACTGGAAGGCTTAGCACAAGCCCAGAGTTCTAGTCCGTAAGTCCAAATTGGTTTCAGTCGTATATCATATAAAAGTATCTTGCTGTCGTCTACGTTTGTCTAGAAGGCGAAGTAGTTGTAGGTACCGTCTTTTTTTAATTCTTGTCTTTTAAGTCAAACTTCGGTGTTGTGGTATGGTACTACCATTAAGGTATATGAGAGGACATGGTTCACGGTGGAGAGTAAAAGTCACGCGGATAGATTCACAGTTCTGAAGAGTTTGAATTTGGGTTTGCAGAATTTCGGAAGCATGTTGGGCATGTACGCTAGATGCAAGGCAGACCATATCATGTAGCAAAGAAGGTATTGGGACAGATTGGAATATCGGATGTATAAATGTTGTAGAGGATGGGCTCAAGTACACTTCCCTGTAGAACACTACTCAATAACGATGAGAAAAACAAATTTTAAAATATTTTCTATCTTATTTTCTGAAATTACAAGGCGCCTGGTGAAAAATCTCGCTTTGGAATTACAAACAAGTTTACGCATTTCCTTGTTTTTTTTATTGTTGATTTTTTTAGTTTTTTTCATGATTTTTCTGGGTTGTTCAATTGAGTATGAATTTTATTTTTTGAGGGCTTCTTTTAAGGATAAATCATTACTTATAATATGAAAAATAATAAATGCTTTTAAATTTGAATTTTAAAAAGTAAAATTTTGTGTCTCTTTTTTCTTATCCTTTTTGCATCGTTTCATTGATTCCATATTTTGCTTATGTCATTTTATTTGTTATTTTTTAAAATTAAAAGAATTCTTTTAATATTAAGAATATTAAAATTTTTTATAAAATAGAACTTTCAGAATATGGTACTCGTATTTCTACATTAGTTCATAATTGTTGGAATGGGTTCATAATTGATGGTGATCTTTTTCGGAGTTTTCTTAACCTTTAAGAAATTATTACTAAAAATATTTTTGAAAATTTTTCTTTCTATTACGTAGAAGTTGCTATTGAAATATTTTTTAATAGAAACATTATTTAAATTCATTTCAATTTACAACATTTTCTACCAACAAATTTAACTCATTTTCATATTTCTACAATTATTTTTACTGATTTAAGATATAATTTCTCTGGAAAAAAAATATTCAAAAATAATTAAATGATATATTGGAATAGCCTAAATGAACTAACAAACAAATTAAAGCTAAGAAACAAAATCATAAATTGATCATAAAAACTAATATCCACCCGCATCCGCTTGAAGATTGCCAAATTTTTTCATTTAATTTTATTGCCTATCAAGTCCGTCTTATAGTGCAGAATATTCCAGACGAACTTTGTAATTCTATTGGAATTATTTCAATATAAGGAATAACACGCAAAGCCAGTATTATTAGTTCATCAAAATCCAATTTAGAATCGCAATCAAATAAGGTAAGCGCCAGCCATCTAAAGGATTCTGTTGTCGTGATCGTGTTGAATCAACTTACTTGGCCGTTCACTAAGCGTGGGACAAAACGAAGTGAACGGGAAGAGATCCTCGCGAGTGAACCACCAGAAAACTAATAACCTAGGATGGCATCGTCTTCACCTGCTTTAGGAATTTTCTTAACTTCCCCGGAGATGTTACTCGAGTTTCATTCAAAATTCGTTGCGGTTCGATTCAAAATGCACCACTGGCATTCCAATGTACCCGCAAAAGGACCCCTAAGATTGATTCTAATGTTTACCTTAAAATATGAACTTTTGTAGTTTGTTCTTTTTAAAATTTTGGTCTTTGAATATCTTTTCATTCATTTAAATTTTTAGCAGTCACAAATTCTACTCTCTGGCATATTTTATTTCCTTTCCAATTTAGAGGTTAAATTTAGGATGCAATCACTCACTACCTTAGACTGAATATTTACTAAAATAAACTCGTTTTTACTTTTCGTTTTACATAATTTATGAAGATAAATGAGCAATTTCAAATTATTATTTCAAAAAAAAATTTTGTCTTAGTTTTGAGGTTAACATTTTTTAAGATTAATGGGATCCTAAAGTCAGAAATAACGTAGTATTTATTGTGATATTATGTTGGTCCTTTTAGCAACTACAAAATAATTTCAAATAATTGTAAAAACCTCACATTTTTATTATTTGTAATTGCAATTAATAATTTTTTTACCAATGAAGAAATTTGTTTAACACAAAAAATGTTTACGAAAGAAAAAAGAACTGCTTATATTGTAGGTAAAATAGAATAGAAGAATTTATTGTAAGAAAAATTGATTAAAAATCAATAGAAGAATTTATTGTAAGAAATTATAAATTAGGGTAATAAATAAAATAGTTTTTCAAGAAAACATTTTTATAAGCATCACCTTTTGCACATTTCGTCTCAAGTTTGAATCCGGTTAATAAGTAGTTCAAAAGTACCTAAATAATCAAACAAGTTATATGAAAAGTCTACCTTTTAATGCAAATATGAGTAATAAAATAGCATTAAAAAAAATACATTATTTACTTTAGAAATAGTTTCAAAAAATCATAATATTTTCAGTACTGCGATCAAAAATTCCTTTTAATATGAGAATTTTGTACAATTAATTCTTCGGGCACTTTACAACAGCAAAAATAATCTAATTAATAATCAAATTTTAGAACGTTGGATTTTTAAAGTAAAATGTAAAAAAAAAAACAATTAAAAATTTAAAAAAAATACTCAATTTAATAAGAAATACTCGAAACGGAACCAGACCTCATCTACTGCTGACAAAGTACGAGAGTTGGACTCTTATGAGAATGATTTGTAATCTTGGGAACGCCCAATGAACATTTCAAAACTCATTAATTTAATTCGGTTCATCCTCCTCAATTTCCTTTAACTTGTTATTCAAAGTCTAGAACATCTGACCGAACCTCGATGGATATCGGTTTCGATTATTAAAATTAGCTCCTCTTAACCCAGTATGCGTGAACCTGTAGGATTCCTCATAAGACCAGACCGACCGTATAATACGATTTGCATATTTAATTTAGTTCTGATTAATAATAATAATAATAATATGGTAACCAAACAGAAAAAAATCTTTAATACAATAATAGTCGGCAAAGTTTGTGGGGCGGATGGGGGATTGTGAAAAAATAATTTTAAATTTAATAGAAAATCGAATAGAGAACATCAAAGTTTTTATTATAAAAACGGCACGGCACGGCACGGCACGCACTCTTTAATTTTGTGTGATTTCTTTAACAAGATTGTATTTTTTTTGTCTTGTGTTAATTTAATGTTTATTAAAAATTAATATTAATCAGAAATGCACAAAAAAAAAATACAAAAAATCAAAATCCAATCTAATTTTATTGATTTTTTTGTATTACTTTTAATTATTCTCTTTTGATTAAATCTTGTAGAAAATAATTTAGTATAAAATAATTTAATAGTACAATAAATAATTTTTTTTTATAAGACCATTAAAAGATGTCACCTACTCCTCATCATAGTTATGATGGAAAGTGACAGAAGTAAATAGAAATAATTAAGACGTTTTATTTATGGCTTTGATTATAATTATAGGCGGAATAAGGTACGGTTGAATATGAATAGTTTTTATAAAGAAAAAACAAGTAAAATTAAAATTCTTTTCTATCAAATGAAAAATAAATTTTAACCAAATATATAAATATTTAAATATTTAAGTAAAAACTTGACTAGAAATTGTAGTGAACAGAAAATAAATAAATAGTTTTTTTTGGGAAAATTTTCAATATTTAAGCTAATCTTTAATTTGGAGCTACTCGTATATTAAAATAAGCACTAGACAGCGAAGACCCATTTTTTATATACCCAATATACGTCAACAAACCACTCCAAATGTAAAATTTGAAATATTCCTGACTGCAGTTGAGAATTTTTTGCTCCAGTAAATCCACCCAAAACTTCAAATCTTAACTTGAAATCCCTCAAAAAATTCCCCAAATCCAAATCGGAGCTAAGCTAGACTGCGGTTGTGAATATTTTTCTCTTGAAATTCTCCAGAAAAGCCACCCAAAACTTCAAATTAAGACTTGAAATCTGAATGGTAAGAGTGAGATTTTTGTTCACCTGGATTTGATCGTAAAACCATTCAAATTTTATTTAAGCGTAGCTGAGCTTTTCTAGCAATTTTTCTTTTACATGAAATTCTTCAAAAAACGACTCAAACTTCCAATTTCAATTTGAAACCCCTCAGAAAATTTCCCAAAATCAAATCTGAGCTAACCTGGACTAGGGGAAGGAATGTTTTTAATATAAAATTCTTTACAAAATAATCCCAAACTTTAAATTTAGATTAAACTAGAATGAGAGAGCAAATTTTATTTCACTTTAAATTCCTTATAAAACCAACCCAAACTTCAAATCTAAACTTGAAATCCGGATGGTAAGAGTGAGAATTTTGTTCATTTAAAATTCCTCGTAAAATAACTCAAATTTTATTTAAACTTAGCTAAGCTTTTCTATAATGTGAAATTTTTCATTAAACCACCCCAAACTTCAAATTTAATCTTGAAGCCCAAATGATGGGATAGAATTTTTTATTTAAAATTCTGCAAAAAACCACCCTAAACTTCGAATCCAAACTTAAAACCCGAATGGTGGGAATTAGCTATCTTCCACATGATAATTCTTCAAAAAAAAACCACCCCAAACATAAATTTCTACTCAAACTTAAAATTTAAACTTAAAAAGGAAATGATTGCAGCAAATTAGCTTGTCTTGAAATTCCTTAAAAATCCACCCTCAACTTGAAATTTATACTTGAAACCCGAATGACAGTAGTCATTTTTATTTTACATGGAATTCTTCAAAAAATTGCTCAAACTTAAAATTTAAACATGAAAACCCCAGAAAATGCCCGAAAAATAATCTTAGCTTAGCTAGATCACGGAAATCTTCAGAAAACAACCCCAAATTTCCAATGTCAATTTGAGACTCGATTGGCGGTAGAAAATTTATGTTCACTTGAAATTTTTCAAAAACTTCCCCCAAAACCAAATCTTAGCTAGACTAATCGGCGGTTGCGAATATTTTGCACTTAAAATTCCTCAGAAAACTACCCCATACTTTAAATCTAAAATTGAAACCTATTTGACGATAGCAATTTTTTTTGTTATTCACATTCTTGATATTCTTCGGCTGATCGCGCCAGCTTTTAAAGTTAATCTTGAAAGCCAAATGGCGATAGAAAACCTTCGTTCAGTTGAACCACCCCAAAAAACGGCCGAAACTAAATATTAGCTAAGTTATACTGTGGGATCAACTTTATTTTTCATATGAAAATCCTCAGAAATCCACGACAAACTTTAAATTCAAACTTGGGACCCAAATGGCGGCAGTGAATTTTTACCGCTCGAATTTTTTCCCCCAATCACCTCAAGTCAACCAGGGGCCTAATCATGTTATTTTTACGAGAGGGAGAAATAAAATTTCTTAATCTACGAGGTCGTTCAATAAGTCCTTAGCAAATCCGAGAAATTGCGCTCGTAGTGTCGGTAAAGATTTTTTTTGTAAGTAGCATTATCGACAGGAAAGCTGTCAAAATTTCAGCTCGATCCATAGCGTAGGTCAATTTCTATCGTCGATTAAAGTTAACGACATTTATTTGTGCATAACAATGGAAAAAAGCGAGTTTAGGGCTATCATCAAACATCTCCATTTGAAAGGCTTAAGCCCGAAAGAAATCAAAGCCAAGTTGAACGCAGTTCATGGCACATCTGCACCTGTGTTTGCGACGGTTTACAATTGGGTGAATGAATTTAAACGTGGCCGTTCATCCACAAAAGATGAACATCGTTCAGGACGCCCAGTTGAGGTGTCTACTCCTGAAATTATCGACAAAATCCACGATTTGATTTTGAACGATCGGCGAATTAGTTGAGGCCACGGGCACATGAAAAATTGTCTGTGAAAAAAATTTCGGCAAGATGGGTGCCGCGTTTGCTCTCAGAGGAGAATAAGCGCAATCGTGCAGTGGACTCTGAGGCTATGTTGGCACTCTTTCATCGCAATCCTGCCGAATTCCTTCGCCGATATGTCACTGTGGACGAAGCCTGGATACACTACTACACTCCAGAAACGAAGAGATAGTCATCACAGTGGATTTTCAAGGGTGAGCGGGCTCCGAAGAAGGTAAAAACTTGGCCATCGGCCGGCATGGTGATGGCCACGGTCTTTTGGTTTTCGCAGGACATCATTTTTATCGACTACTTGGAAAAGGAAAAACAATAACAGGAGCGTATTACGCGTCGTTATTGCAACGGTTGAGCGAGGAAATCAAAGAGAAACGCCCCCATCTGAAGAAGAAAAAAATCCTCTTGCATCAGGACAATGCGCGTGTGCACACCTGCGCTGTTTGCATGGCCAAAATTGTGGAATTGAGAATGGAATTGTTGCAGCATCCCGCTTATTCACCAGATTTGGCCCCGAGTGACTATTTTCTTTTCCCCAATCTGAAGAACTGGCTTGGCGGACGACGGTTCACTTCCAACGAGGACGTCATTGCTCAAACGGATGAGTATTTTGCAGAACTTCCGAAATCCTATTTTTTGGACGGGATAAAAATTTTGGAAAAACGTTTGGAAAAGTGTATAAAGGTAAAAGGAGATTATGTTGAAAAATAAAATTTTTTTTTTTAAAAACAGTTTTTTTCCATCTTTTTCTAAGGACTTATTGAACGACCCTCGTACTTTTAGAATATTACTAAATTTTTTTTAAAAACCTTTTATAAAATTTGAAATCGAATCCAAACCAAATAAAATTAATTTTCGGCAATTTTAAAAATAACACCAGAACCAGTAACCTCATAAAAGGTTGTGGTGTCAGCTAAATGCAAATAACGCTTATTATCTTCTTTGATATTATTTTATTTTTTAGTTGATTTTCTGTATAAATACAACGTGAATTTTAGTACTTATCAATCTATGGAATGCCGACCAATTAATTTTGTAGTTGTTTTCCAAAACGTTTAGAAAAAATTAATTTTAATCACCTTTTACTATCGTAACTCATAGGAATTTTAATAATCAATCGACTAGGAAAATTATAGCCCTAATCGTATCAGGGAATCTATCATTGATCACAGAAAATGATATGCTTTTATTGCATACAATATTCGCTAAATTCATTTTCCGTTCATTTAAAAATTAATATTTTATTACAAAGAACGTAAAAATTTTTTGCTTTCAAAACACTATTTAAATAGTATCACTGCTTTTAATATAACAAAATTTTATCCAATTAATGAAGTGTTTTGGGGAAAAAATTCCATTTAACAAAAAAATATTCATAATAATGAAAAAAGGATGGGTGTGTGTGTCAATAAACTTTGATTAAAAACAAATTAAAATGCAAAAAAAAAAATATTCTTTTTATTTAAAAGGATGTCACGAATATGTAACGAAAATGATTTACGCCAAAAATAAATTGAAATATAATAAAAATGAAATTAAATTTTTGATTTTCGACTTTTCGAAAATTCAAAAAACCAAAACAAAAAAACTATTTTCGATAATAAATTGTTTTTTTTTTGTTGTATTCTCTTTCCCGCTTTATCCCTCTTTCACTAAAGTCTCTGCAATTCTTCTTCTTCTTCTTCTTCTTCTTCTTCTTCTTCTTACAAATATATAGTCGTAGCTAGAAAAGGAGTAAAAAAATGCGTATATTTATAGGTGTGTGATTTATAGCCTAAACACAGCAGGGGTTAAAATTTGTTATCTGCCTGACTAAATGGCTGAATGGCTCGATAGCTGATCTTGTTGGTTTTCTTATTAACCGGCTGACGACTGTAGTATAGTTTTTAGAGACTATTTCGAGATGATCTGTTGGGTGAATGTCGGCTATAGCTAATAAAGAGTTTTTAAATATTTTTATCGTTAATAAGAAAGTTGTTAAATAATCATTAACTCTTATTATTATATTTATTTAGTTTTTTTTTCGCTATAATTTCATTTTTACGAGAGTCTTAAAAAAAATGTTATTCATTTTCTGTCTATAATTTTATTGCGTGTAATAAATGCGTACGCCAGTCTTTATATTTTATTCCTCCGTCACTAATTTATTTTCTATTAATGGCATTATTGTTACTATTATCATTATTATTGGCTTTAGTATTATTATTATTATTAATAACGATTTATTTCGTATTTTTGTTATATTTTGTTTCTCTTTTTTCTTTGGTTATAAATCAATAATTATTACTTTGACCATAAGAGATTGGTTAGAACCAAGAACAACATTGTAAATTTTATTTACTACTTTATATTATAAACATTTAAGAAATGAGTTGATCTAGGCAACCTTTTTCAACTGTTTTATTTATTTGAACATTTTCCCACCCATTCGATTTGTTTCTTTAACCGTTTTAATTTTACCGACCATAATATTTTTATTATTCTAAAGTTTCTCTATGCTAATGCGAACCATCTTCGGGTTATTTTAATTTTTCTAATATGTGTAAATTTCCTGTCATCATAATTTTTTTAATTTTTTTTTTTTATTATTACCATCAGTCAGAATTAATTATGACAAAGTTTGAAATTAGTAAATCTTTATTTTGATATTTATTTAACGATTGTGTTTATTTCAAATGCAAATCATTCGCTTATTGGATTTGGATAAAAATGAGTGTCTTAATTTGCATAGACACTGTATTAAAAATTAAATTTATTATATGACATCTTAGTTGTTATTTTTTTTGTTTTTTTTTTGTTGGCATTAATAATCTTTGTAATTATTTTTTGGTTTATTAATAATAAAAAAAAAATTATAATTTTTGTTTTTATAACAAGAATAGAACGCTTACATCGTCAAATAAATTTCAAACAATATTACCCATTGTGTTCAGATTAATGGAAACACAAAGATTTATTCGAAATCAAATTCGAAACTCAAAAAAAAAAATTAATTTGTCTATAAATTATCTCAACCAATAAAAATGCTTTGTTAATTATTAAATATTTGTTTTTTCCCTAAAATTCCTTTATTGTCATTATGAAAAACATCCTACAACATGACACGAGCATAGAGTATTAAGTGTTGGAATGGTTAACTTGAATAATTTTGAATTTTATTTATTGTAAATTTATACGAAAATAATAGGAAAATATTCATTTATTTTTTATACAATAATTACTTCATTTTTTCTCTCGGCTTTTTGACTTTCTGTGAACGAAAGTTTATTAATGGTGCTGTTCAAGGTATAATTTTTTGTATAAATGGTCTTTAAGAAGAATTGCTAAACTATGACTACTAATCATGGTTTCTGAATAGCTTTTTTTAATAAAATTTGCATAAAATATTATTAAAATTCATTTTTGTATGTAGAAGGTTTTTTTTTTAAGACAATCTTTAAACATTTTTACGTTGTATTTATTTGAATTTTTAAAGACGATAGTTTTCGAAAAACAACTTTTTTTTCGAGCAAACATTTTTCAATTATTTTTCGAACTTAATTACTTTAGAATATATTTATATATAATTAATTGTAATAAAATAAAACATACAAAAAACGAACTAAATTATTTTTATTTACCCATTTTAATTTTATTTAATTTAATTTTAGTCTATCATAAAAAGTACAGAAAATTATCATAATTTTTTTTTTCTTTTAAATAAACACAAAATAAGAGGTAAACATTGAGCTCTTCTCACTATGATTATTTTCCTATCATTCTAATAGTCTCCAAGACACACCACCGCACACATTCATAAATATTTGTTTTTCCCCCATTTATTTTTCACACTATTCATAAACTGTTTCACAGAATACAGAATAATTTTTTCTCTAATATAAATTTGAAGGTTAAATGTCCGAATTTGGAAACTATTTAAGCACATTTCCATTATTTTCTAAAAGTTTTGTATTATGCCTATTCTATGCGCAAGGATAAGTTTTGTATTATTTCAACCAACACAACATCCTTATTCGGTAATACTGATTTTTTTTTACATGTGCGCATAAACATGCATTCATATAACACAATCTGTTGCATTTTTTCATATCTCATTCAATACATACATTATCATGCACCCAGACAGACTATACCATTTCTTGCATACGACATATTCGAATGCATTCAAAGGTATTTTTAGAAGAAAACTAGCTTATAATATCTCCGTGACCATTTTGCCGCATCATTTCAAGTTTGAGTTCGTGTTCCCGAGCTTTAAGGCGCAAGGCAGCAATAGAAGAACTCCTCCTATCTTCTGGGGGTGTTGTTGAACCGGGCGTGGCTGTTGGAATCTGAGCGATTGGCGGTGATACTGGAGGTGATGCTACCACATTTGTTAGAAATTCTGGGGGCGCAGCACCCTTTGGTGGCATAACCGCATTCTGTGCTGCCGAAATATTAGCCAGTAACGATTGAAACGAGGTCGATGGTGAGTAGATTCCCCCTATACCCGGTGGAAGCATATGAGGATGGGGTGACCTGCAATTACAGTAAATAAAACAATAAATTATTAGTAAAAATGTTTCAGTAAAAATTTGTCAGTAAAAGTTTGCAAGTAAGAATTTGTCAGTAAAAATTTATCAGTAAATATTTTCACTGAAAGTTTTCAGTAAAAATTTATCAATAAAAAATTTTTTAATGTTTAATAAGAAATTCAGACAAAATTTCTTATCAAAAATTTGTCAGTAAAAATTTTCAATAAAATTTTAAACTAAACATTTTCAGTGAAAGTTTTCAATAAAAAGTTCTATGAAAAAATTCTCACTCAAAAAATTTTTAAGTACAATTTTCAGTGATAGTTTTAAGTAAAATTTTCAATAAAAATTATCAATAAAAATTTGCAGTTAAAAAATTTGCAGGCAGGTTTTATTGAAATTTATTAAAATTTTGTCTAAACCATTTTTTATTTGTAAACCTCTCCAATCTCATTAAATTATCTTTCAATCCGAATTCAATTGAATTCACTCACATAAATTGTTAAAATAAATTGAAAAAAAGTATGATTAGAAAAAAAAAAATCGTTTACCTATGAAATTGATTAAAATATCCTGCTGGAAGAACAGAACCACTTGCTATGTGAGGATAACGGAAGCTCGCTAAATTGGCAGCTGCCTCAAATGGTTTCCGGAAATTAAATCCTAAATGCGTAAATGGATTTGGTGGTAGGGCTGAGCCAACAACGGTTGCCGATTGTACACCACCACCACTTGGTAAATAAGGATTGTACGGATGTCCTTGTGGCCCAACTTTTTCTTGTTTTCGCCATTTAGCACGTCGATTTTGAAACCAAACCTGCAGAAGAAAAGAAAAAATTTAAATGTAGTCAACTTTAGCTCAAAAATAATATTTTCCATTTTTTTTTTTTGGATAGTATTTGAAATAGTACTGAACAAATAGCGAAACTATACTTCCTCCTAAAGGCCTTATTATGACTTTAATCAACAACACCGTACTATCACTATCACTATCACTATCACCATCACCATCCTCCATGTACGTAATAGCGCCGAACTATACACCCTTCGGAAACATATCGTGATATTAGGATATCGTGCTATTGATTATAATCATTATGAGGCCAAAAGCATAATCATAAATAATAACCGCAATTTAAGATATCTTATTTTGATTTTCATAAGTGAAAAGAGTGAGAGGAACAGCGAATAGGAAAGGTAAACGGGCCAAATTGAACGGAACCAAATTATCCGCAGTGAAACTGATTGTATTTTAGGCACATGAGAAATAAAAAAACTAAATAAATAAAGTCGAAAATTGATTCTGAATTTTTTTTTCCTGTTCAATTACTTGTACGAGGATGCCTGGAAAAGCTAATCACTTGGAACAAGACATCTTTCCTACCACTCCTATCTACCGTCAGTTTTGAATCTTGTGAGGGGTCTTAATACATTTCTTACCGTCATTATAGACTTTCGTGTAATTTTATTGATTGAAATATCATTTTTCGAAAAATACCGATACTGATAGAAAAATGCCGGAAGGCAGGTGCATACGTGCTAACAAGCATCAACAATGATCCTAATCAGAATGCGTTGCAGCATCACTAATTTTATCTGTATTACTCGTACTACCACTGATCAGTTCTTATTGAAATAATTACAATTTTTCTTATACGAATTACCAATAATTATATTACGAGTAAATTAACACAATTATTCCAACCCGATGTCTATGGTAAATTTAGTAATTTTGTTGTTACAAGTACAGGAATTTTCTACTTACTTTTGTTACTACTCGTAGTTATCATTTTAATCGACACTATTTATAGCAGACAATTATGAGTATTTACTAGTTACTTAAGAGAAAACTTATAATTTATCTTATAAAAAGACTAAAACAAGTTTCTTCTACTATTCATTTAATTATTTTATAAATGGAATGAAGTATAGATAGTTGAAGAACGATCAAACAAATCAACTACAATGGGGAGGAGGAGAAGGAATTTTTAACAACTCTACTAATCCATGCTCAGTGGTATGAGACCAACGAATACGATGGATGGAATTTCAAAAAGGTAAAATTTTCATTAATTCACCACCAAACACCAAATTGAATTAAAATTTAATTAAGTGTTAAATATCGAGGATTGAATAGAGTCTTTTTCGAATAGATTTAACGAAAGAAGGGTGAGTCCGGGGTCCTAAGCCACTTTACCCGAACAATGCGACGCTCCAGTTGAAAATTAACTCGTACAAGGCACAACCAAAGGACGTCGGCTAATAAACAAGATGGAAATCAAGCTATAAGAGAAGAAAACGATATTATTCTCTCGTGTAAACGCCCATTTTTATTCAAAAATTTTTTTTTATTAATAAACTGGTCAGACTCTATAGATCCCATAGTTGGAGATCTGATGCAGAATATCAATTTTTATTTAAAGTCCAAATTATCAGAGCTACAATAAATAATCGGAACACGTTTTGATATTATTCATTGCTAACTGATAGCAGATTAATTAGAATAAGTGACAGAAGTGATTTGAATCAAATTGCAAAATTCAAATACACAATAAAACCTAGAGTTCTGCTCATGTCTAGGGTCCCAAGAACTTTTGAATAAGCTATTGCACATACTGATTTCCTAAATATGGAAGATCGACAAAAACTCATCGACAATAGCTTATTTTAAGAATTTTCTTAAGTCCATTATATGAAAAGATAATATTTAAAAGGAATTTGAAACAAAACCGAAAACTTATTAAGTGCATCCACCAAATATCGGCCGAGCGACCATTTCAGACTTTAATGGGTGTTGAATATTTCTTACACAACAAAACGACTACAAGATCACGTGGCGTAAACAAAACTGACTCCAAACGGAGATTAGTAAGTGGAGGATCAGAAGCACAACAAAAATAAAACTTTAAGATTTTATGTAATTTACTCGGTCTGGCACTTCTGTATTGAGAGGAGGAGTATAAATCACAAAACGAATGGGAAAGACTATCTGCACAAGTTTTGCTCAGTTGGCTTTTTCCATAATATTGGGACCCCATTCAGGTATGTGTGTACCTTACAATTAAGAGCCTTACGACAAGATTATGCTGAGACTACCAAACAGTAGGCAAAATAAAATTTAAGGGAGGCTCGTCAAGAATCTAAAGATATATCGCTTCGATATTTCTAATTAAACCGATATTTATCGATAATTAAAAGAGGTTGAACCACTAATTTCGATTCGTTTTATTTTTCTCATATTAATTATTTTACATTTTAATCGATAAGAATTTTTCAGCTATTTTAATCGAAATAAACACAATGTATAAGTTGTGGAGTTTTTTTTTTTATTATTGAACAATTTCCCTCCCCATTTTATGATATATGGAAAGATTTGCTTCAGAAACATACAAATTAGTTAAAGTTCGATGTTTGACAAGAAAACTTAACTGGTTTACGATCGTCAATAATCTACAATAATTTTGCCCCAAAATTGTTTTTGTTGAAAATTGTTTTACCTAAAATAGTTTCGATTATAATATTCTTACTGAAAATACTTTTACTGTAAACATTTTTTTTAATTAATTAAAAATGTTTATGCTAAGAAATTTTGAAGAATTTTTTTTTTAATGCAAATATTTTTTTTATGAAATTTATTTTGCATAATTATATTTACGAAAAATATATTTATTTTTTTTACTAAATATATTTTAAGTACTTTTGTTTTGGAATTTTTATAGTAAAAAATTCTTTTACCGAAATTTGTTCACTTAAATTTTTTTTTTTTTATTTTTTTTTTTTTTATCTAAAATGCAATTTTGTTGTAACAAGCAAATTTCCATAACATTTTAATTAACAATCTTATGCATCATGAAGTGGGAGTAAACACCCATCGGCGTTTCTCCAACTAACGGAAGTTAGATTCCTCTAGAAAATCTCTAGGCCATTGTCTCTTAAGTCTCCGATGAGTGTTTTCGGGGAGGGCTGTACAAGACAATTCTTAGCCTACAAAAGAAAAACGAAAATTTTGGAAAGGTGGCAATTTATTTTTCCGCATAATCTCCTTGAAGCTCGATACACTTGGCCCAGCGATGCTCTAACTTTTTTAACCAGTCCAAAAAATACATTTTCTCGAGGGAAGCAAAATAGGCCTCCGTGGCGACGATGACCTCCTCATTCGACCCAAATCTTTTCCCGACGAGTGATTTTTTCAGGTTTGGAAACAAAAAGTAGTCACAGGGGGCCAAATCTGGAGAGTACGGTGGATGGGGCAGCAATTCGTAGCGCAATTCGACCAATTTGGCCATGGCGACGGCGGAGGTGTGAGCCGGCGAGTTGTTGTGGTGGAACAGCACTTTTTTCTTCGCAAAGCGGGGCCGCTTTTTCTTCAATTCGACGTCAAATCGGCCCAATAAGTCAACATAGTAGCGCCCCGTGATTCTCGAGGTAATCGATGTGGATCACACCTTGTGAATCCCAGAAAACGGTGCCCATCACCTTTCCGGCCGATCAAACAGTCTTCGCCTTCTTCGGAGCACGTTCGCCGGGTGAAGTCCACTGTTTCGACTGTTCCTTGGTCTCTGGTGTGTACCAGTGAATCCATGTTTCGTCGACGGTCACGAAACGACGCAAGAACTCCGCTGGATTGCGCTGAAACAGCGCCAAACACGTCGCCGATGTGGTCTCACGGTTGCGCTTGTTTTCCGGTGTGAGCAAACGCAGCACCCATCGCGCCGACAGCTTTCTCATGCCCAGTTCTTCGTGTAGAATATGATGCACCATTCCTACTGCGATGCTCACAGTCTCAGCTATCTCGTGAACAATCGACGGTCTGCCAACACGAGATCGTGGACTTTTTTAACGTTTTCCTCCGTAGCAGCAGTTTTCGGGGCACCTGGGCGTGGCTCATCAAAAACCGACGTGCGGCCACGAACAAACTCGTTGAACCAATTCTTGACGGTCGCCATCGAAGGAGAAGAGTCACCATACACAGAATCCAAGCGATCTTTGATTTCGCTGCGCGTTTTCCCTTCCAAAAACAAGAATCAAATCACCGAACGATATTGTTCTTTTTCCATTTTTGTGCAACCGACCGACACGCTCGCTTTCAAAGGCTCTCAAAACAAAACTAATGAAGGGAAAACTTTGACAGTAGGCTACTAAAAGAATGTACTGCACGATGATTACTTTCTTTTGTGACAGCAGTTCTTTTGGGCGGTGAGGCTAAGTACTTGTTGAATAATCCTCGTATGATGATAGTGAAATTTTTGATATCGGGAAATGCACAGGTCATGAACAAAGGGAACATTTAGGTCACGATGTATTACAGTGTTACGAACATATAAGGGGGCATCAACAATTTTACGGAGGCTCTTGGATTGTAAGGTTTGGACGCGATAGGAATTGGAACGTTTCGTTAAACCCCAAAGTTCAATTCCATATGTCCAAAAAGGTTTTATAATTTTATAGTATATTAGAAGTTTACTTTTAATTGTTAGTTTTAAGCGTTTGTCCAGTAGTCTAAGAAGTTGTCGGTAACATCTGTTAGCTTCAGCTCTATGTTAGTCTCTTGTCCAGGTAAAGTCCCAAATAACGCACTTTATCTAATTGCGGTATCATGTTGCTATTAAGGTGTAAAGGGATAGGTTTTCCTTGACAAAGTTTTCCTCTTCTGTTCATTTACCTTCACTCTCCATCTCTTAAACCACAGATTGAAGGTTGTGGATATGGGATTGTAAATTATTGGAAGCTATGTCAGGATTTGAATGGGTAGCAAGTATGGCCGTATCGTTTGCATAAGTAGCAATGATAGTATTAGGATTAGCTGGGATGTCATGCGTATAAATATTATATAAGACGAGACCAAGGATACTGCCTTGTGGGCCTCCGGCGAGGATAGGATATATTTCCGAGGATTGTGAGTTAATTGCAACTTCGAAATGTCGTTGGGAGAGATATGAATTTATGATAAGATAGTATGTTGAAGGAAGAAAGCTCTTGATTTTCCAAAGGAGTCCAGGATGCCACACACGATTAAAAAATTGAGAGATATCTAGAAATACTCCTGGGCAATACTCTTTCCTTTCAAGAGAGGATGCAATATGATCAACAATGCGATGGTATTGTTGGATAGTGGAGTGTTCAGATCGGAAGCCAAATTGTTGGTCAGGAATAATTTTTTCGTTAACTAGAACTGAGTAGATTCGTTTTATTGTTATAGAAGTTTTTCGAATACCTTACCAAGAATTGGTAAGAGGCTGATAGGTCTCTAGGAGGAAGGAGAACTAATGGGTTTATTTGGTTTAGAAATCATTTTAATGACAGAATATTTCCAGAGTAAGAGAAAATAGGTTGTGCGCAGGATACTATTAAAAATATATGTGATTAAAACTAAAGCTTTTCGGGAAATTTGCTTCAGAATAGGAGCTGTTATTAGATCATAACCAGGAGCTTTTTTATTGGGAAAGCGCAGAATTGTAGATTTAATTTCCAAGGGCTTGAAATTTTTGGGAGCAAGACTCACAGGGAGTGGGAACATTAATTCTTCGATGATTTTGTTAGTATGGGATTTGTCTTCTACAGGGTGGACCATTTAGAAGTTCCATTTTAAAAAGTAAATTAAAAAAACTAGTGTATGTTTTTTCAAATTTCCGGTTTAATTAAAAAGATTGAACCTTGAAATTTAAGAATGAAACACAACATCATTTAAATGACTGCCACAGCTCGCATTACAGTACCCCATTCGCTCGACCCAATTTTTCAGTACATTTTCGATTGTCCGGGCGTGTATCTCTTCAATGGCAACTTTGATTTCTTGTTTCAAGGCGTCAATTGTTTCTGGATGACTTGCGTAACATTTATCCTTAACGACTCCCCACAGAAAATAATCTAACGGGCTCAAATCACAGCTCCGAGGGGCGGCCAATTGACATCAGAATTTCGGCTAATTATCAAAAGTTGGATTTTTACATTGGCTGTGTGGCAAGTGGCACCGTCCTGTTGAAACCAAATGTCGTCCATGCCGTTCTCTTCAACTTTTGGAAACAACAATTCGTTGAGCATGCCAAGATAGCGCTCACCATTGACCGTAACGGCGGCTCCTTCATCGTCTTCGAAGAAAAACGGGCCAATTATGCCTCCATTCCAAAATCCGCACCAAACCGTGACTCGTTGTGGATGTATCGGCTCTTCCACGGTGACGTATGGATTTTCTGAGCCCCAGATGCGACAATTTTGTTTGTTGACATACCCACCGAGGTGGAAATGGGCCTCATCCGAAAAGATGATTTTTCGGTAAAAATGCTCATCTTCGGCCAATTGATCTTGAGCCTATTGGGCAAACCGAAAACGCATAGGATGGTCATGCGGCTTTGGCTGTTGGACTAATTGAACTTTATAAGTTTTCATACCGAGGCAAAATTTTCAACAGGGAAGTGCGGGAAATGTTCAATTCCTGAGAATGGTGACGAGTTGATGTTGATGGATAATCACTTACATTTTCAGCAACGCCGGCAATATTCTGGAGCTCTTAGAGCGGGAACGAGTTGCTTTGGTAACCAACAAACCAGTTTCGCGAACTCGCTTCACGAATTTGCCCACAAATTCACGTGATGGTATTCGATCTTTACTCATTTTTTTTTTAAATTTCTCACAGTTTGGGTTGAAGACTCACCACTTTGGAAGTAAGCTCTCAATATTTCCCATTTTTCTTCAAGCGTATGGATTACCATTTCGTAATATTCAGACTTTCAACTGACAATCTGTCAATTCGTGTTGACATTTAACACTCTAGTACTTCAAATAAATAGTAGTTCAAAATGGAATCGGTAGATGGACTACCCTATATATCATCATGTAGAGCAAAAGTATTTACCAAATGTTTAGCAAATATTTCGTCTTTTTCTTTGTTTGTTTTTGCCCAGTTACTGTCATTTGATGTTCTTTTGTACGAGAGTATTCGTCTAGTGGCTTCCCATAAAGAAATATTGTCACTAAGCGATTTTGTATAAGTTTCATGCCGTTCATTATAGTCAAAATATATACTGAATTTTGTTTAATGTAAAAAAAATTTTACTTTGCGAAATATTTTTAAAATTTAAATATGAAAATTATATGTTAAAAAAAATTACGAAACTTTTGCCAAGAATGAGAATTTACTGACATTTAGCAAAAGCATCGGCTTTGAGGTTTTTTTTTCATAACTAAGATTATTATGTTGCTATTATTATTCAAGCTAAAAAAATCAATTTAAAAAGTATTATTTTAACATTAGGCTAACACAAAATGAGGGGGAAAAAACCCACCACTCAATATTATTAACGAGTACAACATTAATTGCCTTTTCGCCGTTTATACATTTCAACGTCAATTACCATTAAAATGAGTGAATAACTTAAAAGAATAAACAAAATTGTATTGGAGAAAAGTTAATTTAACGTTTTTTTTTATAGTATTTTTATCGGTAATCAACCGGTGTATCATTGTCTGTCACTCATTAATCGAATTGCATTTGTTACGACAGCCGTATGGCCGGCATGACTCCCTCACAAGACTATAGGGGATGATGTCCGACATGTTAATAATCACCTCATATTGTCGTTTAGTTTTATTTTTTAATACTGTCCATTCTGTTACAAAATTAGAACTAATATAACCAGGCATGCAGTAATGTCCATAGAGTACACGTTGTTATTGCAGCACTTCGAAAAAAACGTATACACACAAACGCAAGCTGTCAGGTTCATTTTTGTTTACATGAACAAATTGTAAGTTGAAAAAATTCCTAAAACAAAAACATTTTCAAACAAAAAAAAATAACAAAAAAAGGACGAACGGAGATAAATATACGCAAATGGACATTGAACAACAAAAATTTAATTTTCTTCTAGTCAACTTCAGTTTTATGATGTTCGTATGCATTTTAATATGGATTCTAAGAGCTTAAATGCACCTCACCCACTACTCGTACTCCGATACTGTCATTTCTGTATGTAGACCTCTAAAACTACTGCTTTTATTGTGTGCGCATAAAATAATGTTCTGAAAAATTTATTGTGTGTGAACTGAAAATTTGTCGGACTATGCTCGGTTGTTAGGTTAAACTGCACAGATCGAAAGAAGGATTGTTTCTGTTTCTGATATATTGTTGCTTTGCAATAAAAACAATATACTCGTATATATATATATATATATTCTGCTGTTATAGGAGCATGTCATGCGTGTCAATGATTAGTTAGTTCTCGCCATGTCCATGGTCATGTCCGTGTGTCGACAGGTAAACGAACAGAACAGACAAAACGAACCGAAGCAGTAGTCTGGAAAAAATGGGCAATCGAATAATTTTAACAAATATAAAACGTATAACAGTGTGTTGACTTAAGTAACAATCCCTCGCCCTCCCCACAGGTATGGAACAGCAAAATAGACTCTTGGCTTCGGTTTCGGTTTCGGTTTCGGTTTCGATTTCGATTTCAACTGCGGACTTCATTCAAACTATTGTAATTTGCTGCTCGTGGTTGATTGAACTCGGCAGTGCCGCCAAGTCGAGACTTCTGCTCAAGCATCCTTGCTCGCAGCAACAGATCTGTCAGATGGAAAATGATTTCGTTCTTTGGATTTTTTCATCTTTTTTTTTATCACCATCACAAATTGTTGCATGTCAGTTTCTCCTACAATCCCAGAAGAATTTCAGTGCACATACACGAGTGCAATAGCAAATCTTTAAATTCAGTGAAACACAAAAAACGGCATACTATATACTTCCTCCACACACTATAAGCAAGATACAAATTTGCCAACGTTTCAAAGACAGAAATCATCTTCAAATTGGCAAAAAAAAAAAAAAATAGGAAGACAAAAGAATATGATCTGAAATACTACAGACCATTCAAGTGCCAGCGGGTGGCACTTATTACCATTGTCAGAACTTCGACTGGCTTCTTCGATTGAAGAGCCACAACTCTATAAGCTCGGACACGATCAAGTCGACGTTCCCCAATATGTCTACGTCAGTATTTCTATTTGCCTAAATCAATATTTGGACATATGTTCATTGTTAGACTGCACCTCCTAAGACCAAATTTCTAGACATGATACTACCTATTCCCCGTTTACCTATTTTTTTTGTTATTCTGTTTTTGTGAGTATAGAAGAACTATTCACCCCTCATTCGGTTCTATCAATTTTTTTCTATAACAATATACGCCACATCTCCCTGTTATAATAGTTAATCGACTAGAAAACTAAATAGTCTACAACCAAATTGCCAGACAATGTAGACAAAGTGAAAACAGAGCATGGATGGATGGGATGAACAGTTGGACAGTTACTTCGGTGGATGGATAGGATAGGCCCACAGTCTACATACTTCAAACCATCATCACTCACTTGAGGATATTTTAGTCATTTGTCTGCAGGTTAATTATTACAATTTTTGATTGTAGCACGTGCACAAAAGTTCAAACGGACGTCCACGTCCATGTTTGAAGAATTTTCAACTTTTTGTACACCTAACATAGTTAACTGTTCATTTTGGATTTACCTTAACGTCTGCTTTAAATAATAATAAAAAGAAATTGATTGAAATGATTTTTCAATTATATCGAACAATCATATTAGATTCATATTTAGTGGAAGAATATTATCGACACAGATTTTCAATAATCATATTCTATGTTGAGGTCAAAATAACTTCTTCCTCTTTTTAGGCTAAAAATGTTGCTCCTATTATTGCGCAACATTATGAAAAATTTAGAAAAAAACATCTATTGAGAAATAATGTTTTTGGAAAAACTGAAAATTTATAGAGAAAAAAAGCGTTCCCGAATTTTTTAACAACAAATCTCCAAATTTTTCTGGAAATCTTTTTTTTTCTAAGACTTATTAATAAAAAAAATTCTCTAGACAAATAGTAAATTTTTTACTCAAGAAATTATTTTGAAACTTTTAAATTCTGTGAGATAATTTTGCTTTTTAAATACATATTTGATAAATGATTTCACAAAAAATAATATTAGGTCATAAATTTTTAAACATCGAATTGCAAAATAAACAATTAAAGAAAGTTTTCTTAAAAAAGGCTTACATAACGAAATTACCGATCGTTACAAGCTTTTTTGAGAACCTCTACTTTCTTGTAAAAGTTTATGTTAACAATCGATTTTGCACAATAAACAAAGAAACAACAACTTCTACAGATGCTTTTATATTTAAATAAAAATAAATAAAATCAATTGAAAATTTTACATGGTTTTTTTTTGTAAAACAAGAAAGTTTTTTAGTTAATTGGGAAAAAAAATTATTGTAAATTTTCTAAATTTCCGAATTTTTTGCCAATAACTCTCATGGATGAAAGGTCAGAACTGGTAAGAAATAACAAGCCTAACCCAGCCTTTTGGTAGGCACGCCTTGACGATTTTATGTTGAAAAACTTTCCCGATTATGAAAATGGCAGTCTTTTCACACGTTATAAATTTCATATTATACGACTTTGGTGTGTGGCCCATAAATTGCAAAATTTGATATTACAATCAATAAATTTATAATAAAATAAGATAAAACTGAGAATTTTTTGAGATCAGGCAAATTTTGAAAATATTCACAATGAAGTGTAAATAACCAATTTCTTAAAAATGGGAAGAGACTCTCGCATGCAGATTTGTTATTTCTGAAAGTGTGTGTGTGTGCAAAATAATGTTAAGAAAAGTCCAAGTATCTAATTAACACGTATTGATAATAACAATAAATATCGAAATATCAAGAAAAAGTAGCTGACAATACTGAAAGACTAACCAGCCATCCAATTAGAAGAAGGATGTACCGTACAATTGGCTACTGGATACCTGTTGGATGGATGGACACCCTCAGGCAGTCAATCTTGCTCCAGCGTACGAATGGCACGGCATCCAGTACTTTATCTGCTTAGAGAACTCTTCGGCTTCATTTATGGATATTATCTTGCCTATTTACAGCATTCTAAATGCACACAAAAACATAAATCTTGACTTGTTTTAGAGTCACATATCTCGTCTCCTACGGAATCTCTTCGCCTTCCCTTGGTCTAAGTTCTAAGTGATTATAATTAATCCGCAAAAACACAAAACGGACCTTCATGCGAAAACGTAAAAACTTGAATCGCGTGAGAACAACGATACGAGAACTTTGCGTTGGGTTAAGATGAGCGGTAGTCTCCAAGCGTACTGTTTACCATAAAACAGTAAAACCTGGACTAATTGAGTAACTAATTTATATATAATAAGGAGTTATTTTATCGACAGGTTGACAGTTCTACGCATGTACGTACCGCAGGAGATATAAAAATGTGGGACCCTTATGAGTGGGTTCCAATAAAACTCATGTAAGAGCAAATATTCTCAGAGCCACATTGCCATCTACGCTAATTTGATAAATTGTAAGCTGATGTTTTCTTAATTTGACAGATTGAACGAATTTAAGAATGTTTTAATCTTGTTTTTATCAGAAAAAAACGTGTAATTAAATTTCTAAAAATAATTTTTAATAAAATTTCATATAAAAACTTTTAATCAAAATTTTTTTCAAACATTTCAAAAGAAAATTTCAGAAGAAAATTCCAACAAAAAATTACGACTAAAAATTCCAACTGAAAATTTGAAGAGTAAATTTAAACTGAAAATTCTGACTACAAATTTAGACTGAATATTTTGACTGAAGATTTTGACTGAACGTTTTGATTAAAAATGTTGACTGAAAATTGCAAGAAAAAATTTCGACTGACAATTCCAACAAAAAATTTCGACTGAAACTTCTAACAAAATATTTCAACTGTAAATTTCGCCTGAAAATCAAACAAATAATTTCGACTAAAATTCCAACAAAAAATTACAACTAAAAATTCCAACAGAAAATTTTGACTGAATCCCCAAAAAAATTTCACCTGAAAATTTTGACTGAATTCCAATAAAAAATTTCGACTAAAAATTCCAACAAAAAATTTTGGCTGAAATTCCAACAGAAAATTTCAACCGCTTTTCTACCCGAAAATTTCGATTGCAAATTCCAACAAAAAATTTCGACTGAAAATATCAACAAAAAATTTCGACAACAAATATCTCTTGAAATTCCAACAAAAAATTACGACTTAAAATTCGAACAAAAAATTTTCACTGAAATTCCAACAGAAATTTCTACTTAAAATTCCTACAAAAATTTTCGGCTGCAATTCTACCCGAAAATTTCAACTGAAAATTCCAACTAAAAATTTCAACCGCTTTTCTACCCGAAAATTTCGATTGCAACTTCAACAAAAAATTTCGACTGCAAATATCAACAAAAAATTTCGACTCCAATATCTCTTGAAATTCCAACAAAAAATTACGACTAAAAAAAAACGTTCACTGAAATTCCAAAAGAATTGCTACTTAAAATTTCTACAAAAATATTTGGCTGCAATTCTACCCGAAAATTTCAACTGAAAATTCCAACTAAAAATTTCAACCGCTTATCTACCCGAAAATTTCGATTGCAACTTCCACAAAAAATTTCGACTGCAAATATCAACAAAAAATTTCGACAGCAAATATCTCTTGAAATTCCAACAAAAAATAACGACTAAAAATTCGAACCAAAAATTTTCACTGAAATTCCAACAGAATTTCTACTCAAAATTCCTACAAAAATTTTCGGCTGCAATTCTACCCGAAAATTTCAACTGAAAATTCCAACTAAAAATTTTAACCGCTTTTCTACCCGAAAATTTCGATTGCAAATATAGATAAAAATTTTAAATGAAAATTTCGACTAAAATTTTTTACAGAGCCAAAGAAGAGTTTAATTATTTTTTTCAAAATTTTAATCTAAATTTCAGGTTATAATGAGTGTAAAGGTTATAATAATCGACGAGAATGTAAAAAGTAACAAAGAATAAGAACAAAAATCGAGTAAACTCAGAATTTCTCACTGTATACGCAACAAATTAGCCTTTATTTGATTCGAGACGTGTAATCTGTAAAAAGTGTAATGAAACTAATAAATAAGTTACTCCAAAGAAGATGAATACATTCTCAACAACACATTCACTACCATCAAAGATAACACGGGAATGGATCCATTGACCAACATCAATTCCGATCAAATCTGAATATTAACGTTAAGCGATCTCCGGTCATGTTGGCCAACCGAAGAAGAAGTGATGGCAACGCAGATGGAAATAGAAGCGATCATTGCTGGTAATCGTTGTGGTCGAAGATAAATTTTGCGGTATTCGGTGGTGTGTTGTGATGATGTTCATTAATTTCCAACATGATCCTTTTATGCGAATTCAGTCTTCCTGTCTTGCTAGGGAATCCTGTCAATTATTTTTCGAATTTAATTTAAAATTGTAAGTGTTGATAACTACACTAAATAAACCGTTTAAGTACTTTATTAGTTTAGTTTCCGAATGTGACTACAAATCCAATTAAAAAAAATTCCAATTTATTCCAAAAATGATTTTTTTTTAAATTAATATTGATCAAGTTAAAAATAAAATTATTAATGCCATATAAAAAAAACTCATAATGAGCTTACAAAGCTTGAAGTAAAAAATTTAGTCATTCATTTTATGCAGATTCAAAATCAAGACCATTGCGTAAGGGATACATAAACTAGATAATTTTATATAGGATGTATGTGTAAGCTGAAGGATTGATGAATCAATTCATTAAAACCTTTAAATTTTCAGTATTTATAATAATAATATACCATATAAAGAGCTCCAATGTCGATCAAAATGTTTGTATATGAAAATATCACCTGATTAGGATGTATTTGAACATTTCTCTTCCCCCTGTACTTCCCCCTGATTTGAACCTATACTTGGCCATATATGGTGTGATCGCGAAAAATCAACACCATTCGAAGCGCATCTGATGGAACCAAAATCAACACAGAGAATTGTGATAAATGGGTTATAAAATATACAGCAGATGGCAGTAGCTGTTATAAATCTTCCATATTAGATTACTTTGTTCAGAAAAATATGATCGTTAAAAAATTTCAAAAGAATCTTCCGTCTCTTCGAGCAAATTTGTGTCTACCATTGGTCACTATAAATGGCCACTCACGATGGTCACTTAAATTTATCAGTAAATTTTGTCAGTAAAATTTTGTCAGTAAAAGTTTGTCAGTAAAATTTTGTCAGAAAATTTTATCAGTAAAATTTTGTCAGTAAAATTTTGTCAGTAAAATTTTATCAGTACAATTTTGTCAGTACAATTTTGTCAGAAAATTATGTCAGCAAAATTTTGTCAGTAAAATTTTGTCAGTAATGGCCACTCACGATGATCACTTAAATTTATCAGTAAAAATTTTTTCAGTAAATTTTGTCAGTAAAATTTTGTCAGTAAATTTTTGTCAGTAAAATTTTGTCAGTAAAATTTTGTCAGTAAAATTTTGTCAGTAAAATTTTGTCAGTAAAATTTTATCAGTAAAATTTTGTCAGTAAAATTTTGTCAGAAATTTTTTCTGTAAAATTTTGTCAGTAAAATTTTATCAGTAAAATTTTGTCAGTAAAATTTTATCAGTAAAATTTGGTCAGTAAAATTTTATCAGTAAAATTTTATCAGTAAAATTTTGTCAGTAAAATTTTATCAGTAAAATTTTGTCAGTAAAATTTTGTCAGTAAAATTTTGTCAGTAAAATTTTATCAGTACAATTTTGTCAGTACAATTTTGTCAGAAAATTATGTCAGCAAAATTTTGTCAGTAAAATTTTGTCAGTAATGGCCACTCACGATGATCACTTAAATTTATCAGTAAAAATTTTTTCAGTAAATTTTGTCAGTAAAATTTTGTCAGTAAATTTTTGTCAGTAAAATTTTGTCAGTAAAATTTTGTCAGTAAAATTTTGTCAGTAAAATTTTGTCAGTAAAATTTTGTCAGTAAAATTTTATCAGTAAAATTTTGTCAGTAAAATTTTGTCAGAAATTTTTTCTGTAAAATTTTGTCAGTAAAATTTTATCAGTAAAATTTTGTCAGTAAAATTTTATCAGTAAAATTTGGTCAGTAAAATTTTATCAGTAAAATTTTATCAGTAAAATTTTGTCAGTAAAATTTTATCAGTAAAATTTTGTCAGTAAAATTTTGTCAGCAAAATTTTGTCAGTAAAATTTTGTCAGTAAAATTTTGTCAGTAAAATTTTGTCAGTAAAATTTTTCAGTAAAATTTTGTCAGTAAAATTTTATCAGTAAAATTTTGTCAGTAAAATTTTGTCAGTAAAATTTTGTCAGTAAAATTTTGTCAGTAATGGCCACTCACGATGGTCACTCACAACGGTCACTCACAATTGTCACTCACAATGATCACTCACGATGGTCACTCACAACGATCACTCACAATGGTCACTCACAATGGTCACTCACGATGGTCACTCACTATGGTCACACATTAGAATCACGTTCTATAATCACTCAAGAAGGTTACTCACAACGGTCACTCACATCAGTCACTAACAGTGGTCACTCCCATTTGCCACAAAATCGAGTCAATAATGAATTTTTTTTACTATTATTGATGGTAGGAAAAAATTGACCGGGTGGGAACTTAGAACTTTAAATTTTTAATCTGCCCTATGGTAATTTCTAGTAACCATTAAACTGAAAAGTGCATTTGTAGCTCTACAATAACTCAGGACATTTGGCAACCACTAAACAGCACATCCTCTATGCCACTTGATTTATTCAAATCTAAATCGATAGCATCTTACAACATGAAGATTTCCAAATAGAATTTCCAAGGATTAATAGATTTAAAATCATTTAATTTTTTATGAATTTAAAAAATATCCGGTAAAATTAAAATAAAAAAAGTTTTAATAATAATTTACCTGAATTCTAGCTTCTGTCAAACCAATTTTCATAGCCAGCTCTTCTCTGAAAGTATATAAAAGAGAAAGTTTTAAATTTTTTTGATGAAAAGAATTTTTATAGAAAAGATGTGCGTTAAAAAATCGGACTGTTATATAAGTGCCATTAAATAGCGTATAAATAGCCTATTATATATAAAATTTAAAAATTCCTTTTTCCTTTTCCTTTTATAAATTGTCATACCTAAAATTCGATCAAGAATAAATCCAAAAAAAGTGCATCAATTCAACAATAGTTCTGAGGCACCTTGTAGGGCAATCAACAATTTTCGGTTACCCTCGTAATAATTTTTTTTTTTTTCATAATTTATACGCCCCCGCATAGCTTTCATGATATAAATACACATGAAAAAAAAAATGGAAAGTGTATAAGAGTTTAATATGGCAATTAATTATTGAAATTTGTTTACTGCTGTGAGGCCAATTGAATAAATATTGTCACATACAGATCAGTGTACATTGATAGTGACAGGTGGAATTTCGTGTAGTCGGAGAAAATGGGAGAGCACATCTTATAGCGCACAGCATCCCCTCCCACATCTATACTCAAATGCACACATTCAACCATGTGTGCATAGTGTAAATTGAAAGAAACGAATCTCACTAAGGTGGGCTGGGGCAGTCCATAAGAGAGGCGACTGTCTTCTTTTTAGTCATTCGTACAACATCTCAGACAAATATTGAACAATTTTAAATTCAAGCTAACATATTCACCTGTGCAAGCATTTATTTTATTTATTAACAAATAAATATGAGAGCGGTTGTCAATTCAATTTATTCATTTTGTTTGCATATGTACTATATGACATTATATTTTAATGGTAGTCTTTAGTTTTGTTTTGTTTTGTTCATTTTTTTTTTTTTTACTGTTTTTATTGTTATAATTACATTTTTAATGTCATTTTAGTTTTATTTATATTATCGGTGTTCATGTTCATACCTGTACCGGTTATTTATTTCTATTTTATTGTAATTTATCTTTATTGAAATTAAATAGATTAACGCACTTAAAGTTCTGTTGGAATACTTTTGCGAATATTTGATGATTTTTTTTTAAGTCAAAAAAAAAATCAACAAAAATTATGGTATAATAACTGATAAATTTGCAATATATTTGTGAATGGCTTTAAGAATATAAAGGGTTCATCATCACCAACGGTACGACAACCGAGAGTCTGGTTTATTCCCGCTGCAGTTTCGCGCCGCTGTATTCCAATTCGACAAATCCAGCATGTCCTAAACGTGTGGTCAGTCCTGCGTCGTCTTCTGGGACCATAAAAAATGCCACTATAGACTTTCAATGCAGGATTTTCCTCATTCATACGGATTAAGTGTCCGGTCCACCACAGAAGTAGAGCTTGATTTTAAGTACGAGTGGATGCTCGTGGTAACGCTCCACAATCTCTGTGAGATCGCCCATCCTCAAGTAATGCGCCAAAGTTCATTTGCGTAATTGTATTTTAGGTAATTAAGTCAAGTGCCAGGGGCAGCTTTATAGCACCATGCGGTTATTTTGCGATTTCAGTACGTGAGGAAATCTCTCTAAATGAGACTGGTCTATTGTTAGTAGGGTTCGATAGTAAAGGTTTTATTAGATTTTTTGGAGCAGGTTAGTATATTGTAAGAGATTAACACGAAGAGATTCGGGAAGGGAGTTATTGAAACCAGGGGAGGAATCCTGCTCGCAAAATAATTCTTTGTCAAAAAGCATTCACTCAATATATGAGTGATGGTAAACTGAGTACCACAGGATTTTGTTGGTGCTGGCAAAAAGAAAATCATTGGTGAGCGTAGTACATCCAATCCGGAATATCGGTATGGATTTTGAATAGACTGATTTATTGGTAGTTAGTAGGCGAGGCAGATTAGGGATAACTGTAAGCACTGGATGATGAAGAGTTTCACCAGACAGCTTATCAGCACTTTTAATGCCCAAAAATTCTACATGTCCTTACACCCAACACAACTCAAAACACCTGTTATTAAGTGGGCTATTACGAATTGTGCTAAGTACTGTATAGGGGGGGGGGGGCTGCAAAGAATAGTTCACTCGCACGCAGTTTAGAGTTCGCAATAGTTTTTGTTGAGGAGCTAAGTTTCCAAAGGATACTCGAGAACTGGTAATGTCATATACTCGTATAGCTGAAAATCTGAGACTTTAATTTTCCAGCCTTATCATTTAGACTGACTGAAGTAAGATTTGTTGTTTTTTCTCTATGTTGCTATTGGCTCCGATCTGACCCTTGACCCCACATACAAAACCGTTTCAACTCTTTCGAAGCTGTATGGATGCGACCAATGCCATTTGGTCTTGTCTTCGACGCCGATGCTGCCTAGACGTACTTTGCTTTACCTTCATTAATATGCAGCACAAAATTTTTTACCGCCGGCTCAATCTTGGTAAAGGTCTCTCATACTACACTTTGTTATCGACATATAAATGGCATATTCGATAAAATGTTAGTAATATAATCCAACAAAAAAAAAATATCAACCAAAGTACTTTTTTTTTTTACAGATATTTACAACTACAACATAGTAAGAAGCAAATTTGAGCAATAGTATTAATTAGCTTGAAAGGTTGTGGGGAGTAAACATCCAATGAAGTTCCTCCTGCTAGCGTGTGTTTCTGTTAAGCCTCTGTATTTTAGTAAATCACGCGACCAGTGACGCTTAAGTCTTCGATGGGTATTTCTAGGGACGGAAGTGGAGGAAAGTTCTTGAACAAGAGGATTATTATGATTGAGGACACGGGAACGGAACTTTTTATAACGAGATACAGCCACGTCAAAAACAAATGGGACTTTGAGATCACGATGAATAAGAGTATTGCGAACATAAAAGGGGGCATCAACAACTGTACGGAGTATTTTTGATTGAAGGGATTGGATTCAACGGGAATTAGAAGGCTTAGTAGATCCCCAGAGTTCTAGTCCGTATGTCCATATGGGTTTCAGTAAGGTATTGTATATCAGTACTTTGCCGTCTATAGTAAGTTTGGAACGTTTGTCTAGAAGTCGAAGTAGTTTTAGGTAACGTCTTTTTAGTTCTTGTCTTTTAAGTCTTGTATGTGGGTTCGATGTCAAGCGTTTGTCTAAGTACAGTCCTAGGTACCGAGCTTCGGTGTGTTGAGGTATGGCACTGCCATTAAGGTATATGGGAGGGCATGACTCAGGACGGAGAGTGAAAGTTACCTGGATAGATTTGCGTTCATTGACTTTTATTCTCCATCTAGTAAATCAGTTCTGGAGGGTTTGGATTTGGATTTGGAGAGTTTCGGAAGCATGTTGGGGATTTTCGCTAGATGCAAGACAGGCCGTATCATCGGCGTATGTAGCAAAGAAGGTATTAGGGCAAATTGGGATATCGGATGCTACCCTGAGCAACCCCAGCCAATATCGGAGAGATATTGGAGAGTTCGTTAGATTCTTTTACTTGGAAGTGTCGGTTGGAAAGGAATGATCTTAGGACTAGGAAATAGGTAGAAGAAAGGAACCTCTTGAGTTTCCAGAGTAGACCCGGGTGCCAAACCCTATCAATAGCTTGACTTAAATCAAAAAACACACCGGGACAGTACTCTTTTCTTTCTAAAGAGGATGCAATGAAATCGACAACTCGATGACACTGCTGGGTAGTGGAGTGCTTGGCGCGGAAACCAAATTGGTGATTAGGATTAAAATTTGAAGATTCGTGAAGAAGATGTAAGCGGCGAAGGAGGATTTTTTCAAAGATTTTTGAGAGTAGTAGAAGGAGACTTATTGGCCTGTAGGAAGTGGGGCGGTTTATTGGTTTATTGGGCTTAGGGATCATTTTAATGGAGTTATATATTGTGGCAAGGAAAACTACTGCTCTTTTAGGGAGTTGTTGGAGTATATTGGAGGTAATCAGATCATAGCCAGGAGCTTTATTTTTGGGAAGGAGCTTGATTAAATTGGCAACTTCGGAAGGAGTGATTGCCTTAGGGGGAAGACTCATGGGTAAAGGGAATGGATAGTTCCGTCTCGATTGTAGTGCAATGAGTCCTGTCTAATATGTCCTCATGTGGAGTAAATGTTTGTACAAGGTGTTCAGCAAAAGCGTCTGCTTTATGTTTGTCCGTTTTGGCCCAGGGTCCGTCAGTTTTTCGTAAAGGGTGCTTTGTTTTTCTATAAGATAGTATTTGTCTTGTAGCAGTCCACAGAGTTCTGTTTTTCGTTAGGGTTGAAGTGTAGTTTCTAAAACGTTCTGTATTGTACCAAAGTACTTAAAATAGTTAATTTTCAAAAACAAACTTTTCGGAATCGCAGAATTTTGTTCTTAAAATATGCAAAGTGGGATTAAACTAAAGTGAAAAAAATAAAAACAAATAAAAACTATAGAAAATTTGATTAATTTAACAGCATATACGATTCATCAATGGCAGAAATTAAAAACGAATAAATTTTAACATTTAAAAAAATCGATAGAAAATTTAAACGTGAATTGCTCTAGAAATTACGAGTATTTTATTCTGCAATGATCCTTTTCATTACTTTTCGATGGTGTACGCACATTTAACGGATGGTAAAGAAACCTATTTAATCTGCTGATGCACATAGATATTATCTATAGAAGTCTCATCAGAAAGATTGATTAACTTCACTATCGTTTACGTAAATGGATTTCATTGAATAATTTCCACTTTTTCAATACATTTTGTTGCAATCGTCAATGATGGTTTTGAGTTTTACGTCTCTTTTATTGTATATGCCGATATGATCACTTCTAGTCGGATCATCAGGACGTTTGCGATCTTTGAACAGGAAAGTTTGTAACGATCAATGTGCCCATTTAGTTACAATGTTATTGAGAATTTTCTTCATTACTTCATTACGTTTGGTGGCTTCTGCATCTCCTGGTGAGCCGTTGGAATTATTCTACATTGCAATGTAGCAATTTGAAACCATTTAGCACATTGAAACGGCGGAATGGATTCTTTACAAAAGGTGCAAAGTGGCCCATCGTTAATTTAATAATAATTTGGTATCGATATAAGCGAATAATTGATTGCATTTACTAAACTGCAACCATCAACTATCCACCTTCATACGCTGGGCGAGTTATTATGTTTGATGAAACTTGCCTCGGGATAAAAGATAAATCAAATACCAAAGAAGCTATTTTAGCAGAAATATTATTGCTATTATTAGCGAATAAAATATATCCTAATGTGCTGTATACACCTTCAGTCAACATTTATTAAACTATTGCCACGGATTGCACTGTATTGTAAGGACGGTACCTTTATACCAGGACCATAACGCCATTTATTCTTAGTAATATAATTACCAATATTAAATGAGTAAAAATTTCTAATATAATTTTGTCAATAAAATTTGTGAGTAAAAATTTGTGAGTAAAAATTTATCAGTAAAAATTTGTCAGTAAAAATTTGTCAGTAAATTTTGTCAGTAAATTTTGTCAGTAAAATTTTGTCAGTAAAATTTTGTCAGAAAAATTTTGTCAGTAAAATTTTGTCAGAAAATGTTGGCAGTAAAATCTTGACAGTAAAATTTTGTCAGTAAAATTTTGTCAGTAAAATTTTGTCAGTAAAATTTTGTCAGTAAAATTTTGTCAGTAAAATTTTGTCAGAAAATGTTGGCAGTAAAATTTTGTCAGAAAAATTTTATCAGTAAAATTTTGTCAGTAAAATTTTGTTAGTAAAATAATGTCAGTAAAATTTTGTCATAAAATCTTGTCAGTAAAATTTTATCAAGAAAATTTTGTCAGTAAAATAATATCAGTAAAATTTTATCATAAAATCTTGTCAGTAAAATTTTGTCAGTAAAATTTTGTCTATAAAATAACGTCAGTAAAATTTTATCATAAAATCATGTCAGTAGAATTTTGTCAGTAAAATTGATTCTATAAAATTTTGTCAGTAAGATTTTATCTTGTCAGAAAATGTTGGCAGTAAAATCTTGTCAGTAAAATTTTGTCAGTAAAATTTTGTCAGTAAAATTTTGTCAGTAAAATAATGTCAGTAAAATTTTGTCATAAAATCTTGTCAGTAAAATTTTATCATAAAATCTTGTCAGTAAAATTTTATCAGTAAAATTTTATCAGTAAAATTTTATCAGTAAAATTTTAACAGTAAAATTTTGTCAATAAAATTGTGTCAGTAAAATGTTGTCATAAAATCTTGTCAGTAAAATTTTATCAGTAAAATTTTGTCAGTAACATAATGTCAGTAAAATTTTATCATAAAATCTTGTCAGTAAAATTTTATCATAAAATCTTGTCAGTAAAATTTTTTCTATGAAATTTTGTCAGTAAGATTTTGTCTTGTCAGAAAATGTTGGCAGTAAAATCTTGTCAGTGAAATTTTGTTAGTAAAATAATGTCAGTAAAATTTTGTCAGTAAAATAATGTCAGTAAAATTTTGTCATAAAATCTTGTCAGTAAAATTTTGTCAGAAGAATTTTGTCAGTAAAATTTTGTCAGTAACATAATGTCAGTAAAATTTTATCATAAAATCTTGTCAGTAAAATTTTATCAGTAAAATTTTATCAGTCAAATTTTGTCAGTAAAAATTTTGTCAGTAAAAATTTTGTCAGTAAAATTTTATCAGTAAAATTTTGTCAGTGAAATAATGTCAGTAAAATTTTGTCATAAAATCTTGCCAGTAAGATTTTATCAGTAAAATTTTGTCAGTAAAATTTTGTTAGTAAAATAATGTCAGTAAAATTTTATCATAAAATTTTGTCATAAAATTTTGTGAGTTAAATTTGGTCAGCAAAATTTTATCAGTCAAATTTTACCAGCCAAATTTTGTCAGTAAAAATTTTGTCAGTAAAATTTTATCAGTAAAATTTTGTCAGTGAAATTTCGTCAGTAAAATAATATCAGTAAAATTTTGTCAATAAAATTGTGTCAGTATAAATTCATTTTTGAAAAGACATTTCTGCACAAAAATTTGTTTGAATAAAATTTTAAAAACTACTTTATTTATGTTTTTGTAGTTCACTTATATGTATTTAAAATACCTCAGACCCGGTTTGATAATTAATATTTGTACGGATCCAAAATAGTAGTGAATGGGAGCTGTTTGCTCCGACACGGAACATTACGTATATTTATCAGCAAGCAAATAAACGTATTTTTCTGATTAAATATAGAAAAATTGCCCAGAAAATGTAAATTGCAAGAAAAAAAGAATAAATAAAGTGAAAAAGGATAATAGCCTGCAATTTCATTATCCTAATTAATGAGCGGATGAAAATCAATTTTCATTCTTCCATTTTACCGTACATTCTCTTAAGATAACATTAAGATTTATTTTTCTTGTAAGAAGAACACAAAACAAGAAGAGGCAGGTGAAAAAAGAGGTCTAAGAAACAAAAAGAAGATCATGGATAGGAAGAAGAAGAAAATTGTGTTTCCGTATTTTCTACCGTAACTGCAGGTAATTACTATGTAAATTGCGCTGTGTTTAGCTTGAACATACAATACAATAAAACGAACTGAAATCGATCATCAACTTATGTACTCGTAGGTCTGTAAGTGTTTCACAATTCCATCAGTACCAATCTGGGGCTACTGAGGTTGGAGCTGCCATTCATTACCAATCTGACCCTTCTGTTCCCTCATGGCAGTCCGTAGACTACTTTTTAATAGTGATGCCCCTGTTTTTTGTTTGACTTGGTTTTGATTGGATTTTATTAGATGCACTTGGCCATCTCTTGTCCAGGAATTCCAATTCACGACTACCACTGACTGATCAAAACATTGTCAGTAGATTGGCTTTTGTTGCCTCTACGTTATCTTCATTTCATTGCATCGCAACGTTAGCGAGTGTTCGGCGTGAAACTTGCTTTCATTTTTAGCATATTTTCATTTTGGAGTAAATAAAAACCGAACAAATTGGAAAAAAATCATCAGAAGATGATGAACAAATCTCGCATCTTAACTAACAATGACCACCTTGATTGCAACGGCAATTTTTGCATCTACACCTTAATGAAAATAAATTCAATTAACTAAAACATGATAAATTTAGCATATTCGGAATACAGAAATTATCTTTGAAAACCGGCATTCCCCATTTATGGTTGTACTGTAATTTTTTAATATTTGAGAAAATTGTACTCTTTAAATGTGGTTTCATAAGTCAGCACATATATTTTTTTTTTATAAAATACTGGTAAATTCTAATATTTTATAATTTTATTTATCGTGTTTATCAAAACATGATTCTGAAAAATGTTACGGATAATTTTCACTGAATATCTTTTATATTATCAGAACATTTTTATATAAAACAAAAAGTCCACCGAAAAAAATTATTACTGAAAGTGTTAAAGAAAATTTCTTCGTACGCTATTGAGTTTTTTACTTAAAGTTTAAACTGAAAATTGTATCCAAAAATAAGCATGAATTTGCCTTTAAATAAAAATCGGTAATAATTAAGTACTTTTATCAAACTTTAAATCGTAAAATTAATCCACCTAAAAATAACCTGTTAACCAAAAAAATTTATACATTGGAAAATTCACCTAGTAAACACGTCAGGATAATGTGTCCTCGAGAAGGCCTTTTCTAGTTCTTCCAATTGAAAGCTGGTAAACGTCGTACGATAACGACGTTGTTTTCGTTTCGGAGCATAATCATCCAAATCCCCATCACTATTACCATCCGATAATGGACTACTGGTACCGCGACTTGTCGTTGGACAAGGTCTATCCGGTATACTATCTTGTGCTAATCGGGCTTCATGCGGAATATCATCCAATTTGGCTTCTTCCGATATGCCCATAGTGGGCGAATTGATATCAGGCACTCGCGCGATGTTGAGAATATTCAAAGTAAGCGATCACTGTAACAAAAAAAAATAAACATTTTTATAAATAATTTATTTTTTTTAAAAAAAGTGTATTTAATACCATTTATTTTAAACAGAGTCTTTTTTTGAAAATTGTAATAACTGAAAACTAGAAATTTTTCTCATTTTTCTGTGACGATTAGTCTACCATTTTTTTAAAATGCTCATTATTTCTTTACTATAAACTATAAGCAAATATGAAAATATATCCTTATAAGCATTAGCCTTGTAGAATATTCAGCTAAAAGGACTAAAACTTTTTAATTAACAAACAAACTGTTAATTGCAGTTAAAGTTTGTAATTGAGATTGAAAATATTAAATAATTAATAGTCTGCGTCCATACTTTTTTTTTCTTAACATGAATAGAATCATTTTACAAGTTAATGGTTTAATTTTTTTTTATTCCTAAGTCTTTTTTTTATATAAATCAAGTTAAGAAATTCGAATGCCTACCGCATATGAGCAATATCGTCAAAAGTCAATGTAGTCTCGCAGTTTTGGTATTCGGTTGCTGTTATTACCCTAAAAGTGTATCAGCATGACAGGTACAACATACTCTAGAGTGCAATAAATTAATTAAGCCCCGTTTTGTAGATAGCCTACAATAAATTGTATAATAGATACAGTAGCCAGACGTGGAGACAAACAACATATACCAGACAATAGCGAAACAAACGCCAGTCTAGTAGCACTTCCAAGACTCATGTTGGATTCATTTTCATTTAAGATTTGTAGGATTCGGAATACCATTTTTACTGTCAACAGAATTATGCTCCAATAGTTAGTCTATTGTGACTAGTCACATATAGTTTTTAACTGGCATTAGAAGGATCTTGTTTTGGGAAAAAATATGTAACGATGTGCAACAACTACAAGATTTCCAACACATTTACGATGTATTGAAACTTGTAAAACTTCAATTTCTAATTCAGAATAAAAAATCACATCGTAAATAAAAGCAAAATTCACACAGTACACCTCTTGTGCCAACAACTTCATTAAGTCTGTACACGTTCCGAACTAGTACGGTTGTTAATAAGGACATGAAAATTAAATAACGAATTGACCATGGAGAGTGGCTGTACCAATTTAACAAGTATCGTGAGGTTTTTAATAAATAAACTTTAGATCATTGAAAATGTGCTATTTTCAATTTGAATTTTTCTAGTCGTAGAAATTTTGATTTTTCATAAGAATTGTTTTTTTCTTCTGTAATTTAAATTAACAATACCATTTCTTTATTAAGAATACTAACCTTCGAAATACAAATATTTATAAATATTTAGCTTTAAATTGAAGGTCAGTAGACAATTTGGCAAGCTTCTCATAATTGGTGCATCTTCGGTGTATTTATCGCTCAATTCCTTATTTATCACTCAATTTTTATAACCGATCTTGTGGAGTCTCTTTAACAATTAAAAAAAAAAAGCCAAAAGGTCGAACAAAAACCATAAATAATTAATCCAACGAATGACCAGCTGTCTAACTAACTAGCTAATCAACAAAATTGAATCCAACAATGTGAACCAGTGTGAACCTGGTTGAACTCATAAAATAAGCTAATCACCTGTGCGGACAAATTTATCTGAACTCATTTGGGCCAATTTATCTGCCACAAACATGGAATTGGGATACTGGGCTCACTCTTTTACTGGCTTCCTTTCAATCTTGTGGATAGTTAAGGCTGTTGTGATATTCATTTTGTGGCTATTGTAAACGAACCACCATAATTTATTCAATGCGAAGTGATTTTTTGGCCCCCATATATATGTGATTAATGGCATTCCATCATTTTCGAAAAAATACATACATATACGCGATAGGGCACCATCGTCTTTTGGTGCCATTAAGAAAAAAGAGCTCTGCCCCTTTGTAGTTTGTTTTCGTTTTTATTTTTGTTTTTAGTTTTGTTTTTGCTTTATTGTATTTGAGCCATGAAGCCTTTGGCCCAACATTATCAGAAACGCTTCTCCGATCCTCCTCCGCCGGACATCGATATTTCGCAAAAGAAAGAGAAATTATTAACTAACTAAGTGAGTCGCAATTAATTTGTATTTTCAATTATCACAGTACCTCAGAGAAGGACGAACACGGGCCGAAGGTAAATCAATTACTACTCGTCAAGGAGCGATTTATAATTCCCCAAATAGCTTTTCATCTGTCTCTACACCAACTTTAACCATACTAATATTTATTTATTATACAGTACCACACAATTTATATAATAATCTGTGGTATTAAAATTTTCTGATTTTTGTTATAACGTTGAAATTTTTCATTGTGGAAGATGGCCGTTTTGAGAACAACAAAAACTATGTGTATACATAACCGATATGGGTCTAAAATGGACAAACAACTGATGAGAATGTGTGTTAATTATAATTTGGTTGATTAAAAATGAATTTCTAAATTGGATACTTTATAATTAAATTCAATCATAATCAATAGGAAGAGTTGGAAAAATAATAAAGCAAACGAATAACTAGCCAAGGTGACTGGGCCACCAACGATATTATACTTATTACATTAATTTTTTGATTAGTTGCTCGTAATATGCTATTAAAAATTATTCCTTTTTCTCTCTATATAAATATGTATACGAGCATATAGTTATACATTTTTTTCCGTTTTTTTTTTAAATTCATATTCAGTACTTGCCCCCCAAGATAGGAAGAAACAAAATTTTTGAATAAATATTACCTAGTAGATTGATGATAGGCATTAACAGTTTAGCCTTTAGAAAAAAAATCAGTATATATTGTGTCTTAGGAGTGAATTTATTGGTACTTTTTGTCTTATGAGTATCTCAGTCGAATTATGAGTCTCTATTGCTTATTATTTTTCAGATAATTTAATGAGTAATGATGGAAAACTGACATTGATTATGGTGGTCCGAAAATGAATTTCAACTCGTATTTCATCAAAAATTATACTATTAATATTTTGTAATCTGTTTTTTTTTGTATTGTATACGTATCTAAATTTTTTTATTGTTATATTACTATGAAAGATTGGTTGTTATGGAAAATTTACTACAAAAAAAAATATTAGCACATTTTCGTAAATACGAACATTTTTGAAAATTATGTTTTTTTTTTTTTTTAAAAACATATTAAAAAGAATTCCATTCTGAATTCCTTATAATCAATTAGATAAATCGTAAAGATTTTAGTTAGGCGCATGTACGAGTATATAATAAATTAAAAATTCAAAAAATTTTATATAAAATTTATTAAAAAATTATGGTAGAAAATTAATATGAAATATTCCAAATGATAAATGAGTAAAATTCTAAAATAAGACAATTTTTTTTCCCAACAAAATGATTAATTTATTTCATTAATTTACGTATGGTATCTACGTCATTATAATTTAATACAAATTAAGATAGTATATAATTAAAAAAAAAAAATTCTATAAAAAAATGTAAATTTCATTTTTATATCTTAATGTTGGCATTAAATAATAAAAATATGGAAAATAAAACAAAAGCGAATTTAATTTATAAAACAAAAAGAAAAACTACCCAAATCTAATTCTTATTATTTATTGTAAAAATTAATTCATATAATTAATCATAGTTGGTAGGGCGTGAAGTAGAAGCGATGATTTATTTTATATTTCAAGTGCAATGAAAATTAATTAAAAATGCTAATAAAACAATTTGTGATTTTTGCTCTCTCCTTTCAATATCGTTTATGTATTGTACATTTGCCTTTCTTTGCAATTATCTTTACACCTGTTCCAATCAGAAATTTTATTCTAAATAAATTCTAAAATTATAATTTCTGTCTAAATAAATATACTAACAAATATTTCTGTTACAAAGTATTTATTACATAATAATAAATTATAATTACATATGTTGGTAGGTGCGCATACCTAAGATCTAAAAGTCGGTAAGAGCATTGGATATGGTAGCAAGTCACTGTCCTCGAACTGACAACAACAATCGAGATTACAAGTTAATTACATGTTATACAGTTTATTAAATTAAGAGATATTAACTAAGTTAACAATAGAACATAGATGTGTACAATACAATCATTAATATTTCATGGGCAAAATAAGAGAAAAAAAACAACTCTGCTCCTATTTCTACACCTAATTTTCATAATTTATTCTGAGGGAAATAAAATCTTCTCTCTCGTCACTTATTTATGCACATTCGTTCGCCATTTGCATTTAATAAAATCCAATTTGAACTTGTTGCCATCTTCTCTGTGGTATGGGTTTTTCGAGACTCGCATCGTCAAGTCTCGATTCTCGAATTGCCAGTTTTATTAATTTACCATCGCAACACAAACTTATTCTGTATTTTGCTATTTTATACCAATGACACATCATACACGTATCATATATCCATGCATACGCGCTCATACACACAACTGCATACATACGTGCCGAGCTTATTTACAGTGGCTCTTGGTTTTTTATTAATACAATATTACTAATTTTTGCAATAATACATCGTAATTAACCGGCTGTAGAATACCATATGTATTGCAATGTTTATTGAATTGTTCGGTTTTTTTTAATTGCCTATTCGGAATTTTTTATTATAAATAAAATGTCTTTTTTAATATGTTTTCGTGCTTTTATATAATAATTATTATTTTTATATATGCATACACGTATGTGTATGTACATGATAGTTTTATTGGTTATTATTTCTCTTTGTAGTTCGGAAAGTACAACCAGATTTTTTGACAACTTTTATATAATTTATATAAATAATAATTTATAGTATTTAGAATGAAATTTGCCATTTTTAAATTTTAGATTAATTTAGTTAAGTTATAAACATTTTTTACAAATATGATAACTCTGCCATAACCAAGTTTTGCGCAAAATTTTCTTCGGTGATGGGGCTCATTTCTCACTTTGTGACAAGCAAAATTGTCATATATTTGGGCTCTGAAAATCTACTGACTGTAGAAAAACCATTAAATTTGCCAATAGTGACTATCTGGTTACCGTCAGTCCTGAACTTGAAGAGATCTTAACCTTTTTACTCTGAATCTGAAGATTTTATTCTAGACCATATGTGGTAGTCGAAAAATTTTGGCTTTTTTGGGGCGATAAGATCCCAAGACGTGTAATTTGAAGATTTGGAGTTGTTAATTGTTCTCCAAGATCGTATGCAGATAATCCTCAAAGTTGAGACCGAGTTACATGCAGAAATTGGCGAAAAAATTATCAAAAATTACTTTAAAACGAATCGACTATTTGAATTGTATTTTATTCTAATAATAATAAAATAAAAATTCAAATGTAATCTGAATTTTGAATATGTTTTATTTAACTTTATTTTCCAATGTCCAAATTCGATAGCCTTAAGAAAACTGCATACGAAAATTAAGTTATCTAGAAATTGGTTTAGATTATATTGTAATTTTTTTTACTAACTCGAGCTAAGAACTTTTAGGCCATATTATAATTATTTTATTTCAAATAAAATTGAACATCTTTAATTAATTAAGACAATCAGAAAATAATAAGTGGTTTTTGTTCACCTCCGTAAATTCTATAAATCATCTCACAATAACGATAGTAGTTTTGCTGTGCCGGCTTGCTTGATCAGTAATATAATTACTGTAGTAATTGGAGTCACCACTATTTTAGTATTAATTTTATCAAATTCAGATATTCCAACTTTTGTATATTATTAAAATTGAATTAAGTCAACAATTGCTAACTTAATTAAATAATTATGACTCTGAGAATTTCTGTTAATGTTAGTTGATTTTATGACACAGAAAACCACCGCGAACCAATTAAAATTTTTACAGTGTTTTGCTGCTGTTTACCTTTTCAAGATTTACAATACAACTTGTAACTGGTCAACAACGGTGGCGGCGGCGGCGGCAATAATCAACAGCCGGAATATGCCAGCAGGCATCTCGTCATGATTATACTACCCGACGGATATATTGTACTACAATATTTTGCAGTCTTTGACTTCTTTAAAGGTATCCGTTGGTGGTTGCACCTCAACTACCGTCCTTCTTTTTGACTTTTAACTATAATATTTCAATTTTTCCACGTAAGTATTATTTATATACAATAAAGATGCAATTTGCACTTTTTATTGTTCATCCCATAGTGATCCTTTCTTAACACAAAAGCCATACTTCCAAGACCTAATTCATGTTTTCGATTTTATTCTTGAAGGAAGTCTTGCTGTGCACAACTTGTATTCTTGGTAACTTATTTTAAATTCATTCGATCGTTTTTTTTTCTTCAATTATTGGTGTTTTCTTTCATTTATCATAAATATTAATTCATTCTATAAGTTGCAGTTTTTCAACAACAACAAAAAAAAAACAAATAAAACAAAACAATCTGTTAGAAAAATTTCCAAGTATAGAAAAGAATTTCAAATATTACATTTGATCTGATTCAATTTTATAAACAAATCCAAACAAAAAAAAGGTTGTTTAGTAAATTTTTTTTTTATTTTTGATAATTAACAAAAATCACTTTGAGAGTTTTTATTTCTATAGAAACAAATCTTTTCATCAAATATTTGAAGAGGTTTTCACATTACCAAAACAGGTGTTTAAGTGCTCCCAAAATTGAATATTGATTTATTTCATACTTTCAAGATGATTTGATAACGATTTTTATTAAAAAAGTTTGGAAACATTTAAGATATTTTCCACCAAAATTGCCAATGTTAAAAAATTCAATTTTTTCATCATATTTAAGAAAATCAAACTTTTTTGGAAAGTATTTTCGTTACAATTTATTTTTTTAAAATTTAATTGAATTGATGCAGCTTAAAGTTTCTGTATTTCATAATTTTATAAGTCACTGCATAATCGATTAGAACACGTTATGGTTGGTTGATTTGTTGCACTTAATCTTAGTATAAAAACATATGAAAAAATGGGGAAAACCAAGAATAAATATAATACAAAACAATATGATTAAATAGTTTTCTCTAACGTTGCAATTGCATTCTTCAAATATATTCTATTAATGAAGAATGATTAAAAAATTTCTTACCATAAATAAAATAAAATTTCATTTAAATATATAAGTACTTATTTTTGACATTAATGATTAGTAATTCAATTACTAATAGTCGTGTTTAATGACGCCTTCGAATGTTAGATAAATTGTAGTTAATGTAAAAATTGTTAAGAGCCATTTTTAGATGAGTTATTAGCTAATTATCCGATTTGTTTGTACAATACAATACTTGAACACAAAAATTTCACGTATGATATGAGAGTACATAAATATTATCCTAGTTTTTTCTGTTTTGTAAAAAAAAAGTTCTCTAATAGCAAAAGTATTTATCTAACTACAACTTGAATTGAAATACTTACAAATGATGTTAATACTTGGCAAGTGTTTAACATACTCGTAATATTTATGAAGTTGTCATAAGTTTACCTATTTCAATTTCCTATAATTACGAGTAGGTCATAGTGAAATACGAACAGGTTATAAATTAATTAAATCGAAGCGAATACGTGTAGTTATATTGTAAGTGTCTTTCAGCTGGCAAAAAAAAAGAATTTTTATAAAATTTATTTTACCTAGGGACAAACTTTTGATATTTTTATTGAAAGCAAATTTATATTAAAATCGGAGATGCATCAGAAAAGTAATTAGTCGGAAAATACCTCGTACTTTCCCTCATCATAGGTCCAAGTTTAAACCTCGTCCGGTGGTAATTATTCGACTCTATTACGAAAAATAGAACAGCGAAATTTGCATCAATGATGTACCATCAAATTTTTGGTGAATTCATGAGTTTAAGTTACGAAAAGTTGCTTCGTTCCTTTTGAAACCATGTCTTATCTGTAGCATACGGTATGTTTAGAGGGTTGAGAAGCAGTAAAAGGCGAAATTCTCTCAGATATGCCTTTAATATTGAAAACTGATGAAAATGTAAAACGTTTCAAGGACTTCTCCATAAAAAACAATACCTCCTGTCACACGGCAAACACAACGACTTTTATTCAACTGATCTGAGTTCGTGTGACTTTTAACTAATTTGAGTTCGTGTGCCTTTTTTTCCTACGACAACCGCCCCCTCCCCCCACACACACACAAAATTAGAAGGACGCCAATTTCGCAAATAGCTGTAGGCGATTCCAGTTGAAGTCTTCCAGTATTGATACGCGTAGTGGAAACAACGTCTCCGGCGATGTAGCGCTGCCTAATAGAACTAACATACTTTGAAGGTGTTAACATTGATTTATAAAAAAAAAATCTGTATCATTAAAAAAATCTGCCTGACTACTTTGTATGTATAACATTTTTAAATAATAGCTTATTTCCTATTAAGTTAAACACAAAAAGGTCATTTATTTTCCTAATTAAATTATTTCGATTTGATAAGTTATTTTCCTAATTAAATTATTGAAATTTTAGTAAATCAATTCCAAATGAATAATTTTTATGTAAATTTTTATTAAAAGTAATCTTTTTTTTTGAGAGTGCATTTATTTATTTTATTGCAAATTCTATTTAAATTGAATGTTAATTAAAATTGATTGTCACATTTAATTAATCAATAAAATATGCTTTTTAACAAGAAATCTTTATTATTGGTAACAAATTGAAAGTTGGAAATTAATCCATTTTATGAACCATAGTCACTGGAGTTGAATTGGTAATGAATTGAATAAAAATCAAAAAAAAAATATTACAATATAAAAAATACGATAGTAATAATATTGTACTAGTAATAATAATAATAATAATAATATTGAACGCAATAAGAAGTAAGTAGTACAAGTTTTATTTGCTGAAGCGTGTTGCATTTAATGTGCTCGACATGCACCATTACGTCCAATCAAGCAAGTACTCACAGTATCGATAATAATAATAATTCAGGCAAGAAAATAATTTGATTTATAGAAAAATGATCGTTAATTGAGTATTTTTATGTAAATCAATATTATATAGAGGTAAAAGAATTTTTTTTTGGATTGCCTTGTTGATGACTATTTTTGTCGGACTACTTTATTGAGGAATCAACCATTAAAACTGTAAAAATTTTGAAAAAAAAGTAAAATCGGCACAAAAAGTAAGAAATTTCGTACAAAAAAGAGAGCATTGACAATTTTTCGAATGATTCAGGATTGTAGGGTTTGGATTGGAAGGGATTTGGAATGCTTGGTCGAAACCCAAAGTTCGAGTCCGTATGTCCATATAGGTTTCAGTATTAGTAATAGTTCAGTTTTTATTGTCTGTCTTGAGTCGTAGTAATTGTTTGTATCGTCTATTAAGTTCAGTTCTTTTAGTTTTCGTGTGAGAGTTTCAGGTGAACCGTTTATCGAATATGAGTCCAAGGTAAAGCACGCTGGTTTTTTAAAGAATATTACTGCCGTTTAGGGTTATATCGGGAATCTGTTCTTGGCAGAGTATGAACTTAACATGAGCAGATTATTGCTTATTAACTCCAACTCTCCACCTTTTGAACCAGGTTTCTCGAAGGAGTGGATGTGGTTCTGTAGGATATTTATGTTTTGTGGAATGATTTTAATAATGTGGAAGGATGGCTGTATCGTCAGTATATAAGGTGTAGTAAAGAGAAATCCATTATTTTTGCATTAAATTGAAGGTTTTATTTAGCATAGATAGAATGATACGATTTAGGTCAAATATGTACCGTTTTGTTCGAAAACTTGTTGCCATTTTGGAGGTAATTTCATAATGCCTCTCTCATAGAAACCCCCGTCCCTATTATCAAAAAACTAGGACAGTCGATTTTCACAATCTTCTCTTGAGGCGAATTTTTCACCTGCAAAATCATTCGTCACAGACAGGAAGAGATAGTAATCACTTGGTGCCAGGTCCAGACTATAAGGTGGATGCATAAGAACATCCCAACCAAGGTCCCGGAACTTCTGGCGAGTCACTATCGATGTATGCGGCCTGGCGTTGTCCTGATGGAACACAATTCCTCTCCTATTGGCCAAAGCTGGCCGCTTCTGGGCGATTGCTTCTTTCAGATGGTCCAATTGTTGACAGTATAGGTCCGAATTAAGAGTTCGGCCGTAGGGGAGCAGCTCATATGTTAGTAGATGATTCCCTGCCAGTCCCACCAAACACACAGCACAACCTTCCTGGCTGTCAATCCTGGCTTGACCACCGTTTGCGCCGGGTGACAGCGATTTGACCACGACCGTTATCGCTTGACGTTGTCGTATGTGACCCACTTTTCATCACCAGTAACCATCCGCTTCAGAAATGGATCGATATTGTTGCGATTCAGCAGCGATTCGCAGATGGAAATTCGGTCCATGAATTTTCGACAATTGGCCTTTCAGAGCGTGATGCATCTTTGACATCAAAATTACCGGAACGGAATCGACGAAAACAAAATTGCGCATGATTGACTGTTACAGTATCAGGACCATAAACACTATTCACATTTTCAGCTGCCTGGCTTGCGTTTTCGCCTTTATCGAAGAAAAACTGTAAAATATGGCGTGTTTTCTCTTTATTGGTGTCCATCTTTGACGCGTGCTAAAAAATACTGAGTTAAGTAATCACAAAACTGTATCAGAAGCTTTTTTAGTACGAAATCTTATGTTTCTAACGCCATCTAGTGCAACCCGATCGCACTTTTACAACGGGAGATACAGACTCCTAAAGCCATCTATTGGCAAAATAATGTATTACTTTTTACTACAACTTATATGTCGCGGTAAGGATATCAATATGACAAGGAATATCATGGGTGTTAATATTATAAAGGATTGGAGCTAAAATACTTCCCTGAGGGACACTGGCGGAGATAGGATAAATGTCAGAATACTCAATATTTTCAGCTACCTGAAAATATCGGCGTGGGAGATAGGATTTTAGGATGTGGAAATGACCAGAGGGTGGAACTCGCTGCAACTTTCAAAGCAAGCGAAATGTTAAGAAATACGCCTGGACAGTATTCCTTTCGCTCTAAAAAGGTTTTTCAATAGCAACTTGACACTTTTGAGTATTTTCAATATGAAAATACTCAAAAGTGTCAAGTTGCTATTGAAAAACCCGATATGTGAAATTATTAAGTACAAGAGTCTTTAGAAAAAATTTCATGCACGAAGGTTCCAATTAAAAATTTATAGCAGCTATTGACTCTTTTCAGTAGTAAAAAATTATTTTTACTTTAAAAGGACTTAAAGTAAAAATTTTGTGAATACTAGTATTTAAATCAAAAATCAGTTAGCTGCTATTAACTGACCACATTTTTGTTGGTATAATTAATATGTACCCCTATAGGGTCAATCCACAAACGCCTCCTTCGTTTGGTATCACAATCATTAATTAATGGTCGTCTGATTCTGAATACACTCTTATTGCCTACTCCCCCCCCCCCCCCCAAATATCAAATGAAAACTATGGACGCAAATATGATTTGTATAATAAATTTGAGAAAAGTACCTTTATTCAAAAAAAATATTCCCCTTTCAGCTCTAATTGCAAAAATTACGATAACCCACCCCATAAATAAGTACTTGCACGAATTACCAGTTTCTACCAATTTGCTGTGAATTTTTCTTACTTTTTCCACACTCAAAACAAGAACATATTTGTATATAATAAAAATTCTGTAATTCGATTAAATCTTCATTTAACCAGGTATGAACTATTGAATACTCAAACAGTGTTAAGATCAACCGTATCAGTGTTGTAAGAAATCGAAGTAAAGCCAATTTTCGACACAGTTTGTAGAAAATTCTCGTGAATAATTCCGAACAGACGAAAATTATGATGTTAGGGTCTGTCAGGATGGTCATTGTGAGTAATCATCGTTCGATAATGGAATAACTAGCATATTGGTAGGGTGATAGTCAGATTGTATTTGCCTCTGTAATTAACTTGAAGACAGTTGTCCCATTGCTGATTATTGAATGCATTTATCTGATCATTTTCACTCAAACATATATACTGTAAATAAATATGAATATTCTATTCTGCACAACGTCAGGTGGAGCCAGAAAAATAAAATGCGCACGAAAATTTAAAAAAAAAAATCTACAATAATAAGAAGCTTCCTTCACCAACACCATCGACAATGAGAAAATCAACTGATAATTTCATTCTTCTTCATTATCTGAATACTCAGTCTTATTATTTACTTGCGAATCATTCACCATTCACCCCCTCTCCACCAGCCCCCAATCATACTTTGATCTTCTTTAGTAAGTTAGCTTTAATCTTGTTTGTGATGCCTTTAATATCCTTCCAACCTTCTGTTCTTTTGGCTCCTTCTCGAAATCTTTCCATTATGAATAGTGAATACTGAATACTGAATACCGAATATTGCTCAGACAACCAACCATATTCGAATTCGTCCAACCTTCAAGATCAATTCCATCAACCTGGTTAGTAATTCGCCTTTTTCTTACTTTACCACATAATATTCGATTTATTTTATTTTTACAATTATTGTATTATCGTCAGTTGTTTTGTTGGTTAGTTCGAGAAGTGACGGCTGGTGGTAGATGGTAGATGGTAAATGTTGGCTGGTGGCTTGGCTAATGGCTATTGACTCTTGAAAAGTCTATCCTTCGAGCCGGAGCCAGAGCCTCCGTAAATTCTCGCTTCGACCAAATTGAGTGCATAATTTTGCCACTTCCCGTTCATCTTCACTCTTGGACGTGAGTTCTTCTGGAGGATATTTTGGAATATGTGTAAGACAGCCGGTACGCATTCAAACATTCGTCCGTCCACCACTTACTCCACCACCAAGCCATTTGCTATGGTCTCCTGCGCACATTAGTTTTCGATTGTTTTATACCTGAAAATTACAACGTTCACCGAGTATGAGCATCCAGATGCGCTAATTGCATGGCGCTCCTTTCTTACATTGTATATATGGAATTTTCGGACTGATACCATTTACCAATACAAAATCCAGACTATACATTATTCTTCCTTCAGCAATTCTAGCACACTATTAACTGTTTATCATCTTTTATTTTCTATAATAAGAAGAGATTCAAAATTTAATGGAAATTTTGCAAACCATGTTCCAGAGCTTATTTCATTAATGACCATATTGACGCACTCTTCTACAATAGTTTGCCCAATGTTCCTAGGAACGATCATAATTTCAATAGTACCGACTTGCTTCCGTTCTAAATTGATAGATATCATCATTCACTAAACTATAATTTAATTGTGCAAAAAATGCTGATACTAATACCCATAATTGATGGCGGAAGTTAAGTCAACTTAAATTTTACCGTCGGTAAATATGTTGATTTTTAGAAATTTGTGAGACTTTTGCACTCAATTTTTCTTCTACGTAAATATATTTTTATTTTTTTATACATATTGTTTTTATTGTCATTTTTAGTAATATTTGTAGTGAAATGCAAATTCTTAGCACCACACAACTCAGGCAATTTGGCGACTAATAAATGGCACTCCGACTATGTTACTAGATAAATTAGACCTCAAGACCGCTGTGTATTAGACACAGACGTCTCAGTGTCGTTAGATCAGGGCACATTTACCATTTGTGTTTATTTTAAGGTTGCTAAGACATGTGCCCGGAGCCCTAAAAAGCGGGTAAAAATTTAATGATTTAAAAACTAACAATTAGTTTGTTTGGGAACATTAAATATAAAATTTGCAATACATCCGGTATCGATACCACAGACGCTGAGATTCCATGTAGAATACTATCCCCTGACGCACAGTAGTTCATGGTATAGTTTAACGTTTCGTATTACGTTTTTTGACGGGTAAGGAAATGAAAGATTTTTTTATCATTGAATTTGAGGCCCGAAAAAAAACTAATATTTTAAAATTATAAATAATTAAAAATAAACGAATGTAAATAAATCGCATTATGAACTGAAAACAAAACGTCCTACAAGCTACCAAACAAATCGACGCAATTTTTTAGATCCTCAATTTTCCGCTACCGTAATAGTGTGGAAATATGGCGCTGGAGTTAGTAAAATTACCTGATTTGTGTATAAAGACTGCATATACCAGGTTGGTGTATAGAGAATAGATGCCACGAATATTCATCGAATACCGGCTTTTTCAGCTGGTATTTAGGTGGTATTAGGTGACATGCTAGATGTGTGTTGCTAGCATATGAGATTATAACCTAAATGCCACATGATTGGTAGATAGGATAGAGGTGACTTTTGTGCCCAATATTTTAGTAAGGATGTTGCTTGGTTTATTGGTATTTGGCTGATAATCTGATAAAAAATTATTGTGCATTGTCCAGTCTATTTATCTATGAGTGCGTAAAGATGTTAAATGCCATTTGGTTAGCAGGTAAGGGCAATTAGGGAATTAATACTGGACGTAGAAGGGTTTCCCACTCGACTTTATCCGCACACTCATTATCCAAAATACTCACAAGATGTGGAACCCAACGCAATTCGGCATTCCAGTAGTTCTGCAGATTGTGTCAAATGTTGTTAACGATGAACTTTTCATATGAGTTGTATGTTAATATGGCAGCACCAAACTCAACAACTGATCTAAATGAATCAGTGTTCGTTTCTTTGAATCTGTTTAGTGGCGTTAACAATCACAACTCAGCTCCAAACCAAGGGTTCTGGGTTAGTGGAACCATTTCCCACACTTTTTTTATAAAATATCAAATATTAACCCTAAGGATGATTCAAATACTGGTACACATATATCGGGTAATTTATATCCAATAATAATGGCAAAAAAGATTTTAAGAATAAAATACGTTTCAACATGAGCGATTATTAAAAAAAAAATATTTTATTCATGGAAAATCAACTGATAATAAAATTGTATACTCTGACAATTACAATATTTAAAAATATCTATTAATTTCTAACTAAAATAGTCCAAAAAAAATCATTTTTTTTATAAAAGCAAAATTGATCTTGTAAGAAATTTATTGGCTATTATTTAGTCGTGAAAATTTTGTGCATTCTATTTTCTTTCTTATTTTATTCAATAATAAGAAACTACAAATAATTATTAGAGTAAGCGTTTAGGAAAATTAATCTTCTTAAGGTATGTTTAAGATATTTTTAACTTGGGAACATTCTAAAGTGCATCGAAACCAATCAACCATGCTAATACGTTAATGTTGTTGTGTAAATCCCTTAATCGGATCAGAGTAAATAGTCACACTATTAATACGGTGTAATCTCATAAGATAACTTGAGTGGCCGTAGTTCCACAATACAGTGGAGAACTAAGTATGCTATAGTACCTACCAACTTATGTACATCGATAACTGCCTAGAAGCAAAATGCAATATGATCAGGTAGTACAATATTCACTCGAATGTGGGCATGACATTGATAGTGACCATACTCGTGAAGCAGAAATCAAAGAAATAATAAGTCTTTGTAAATTGGGATCGTTTTCTATGCTCTAAAAATGTACAATAGCATTAGACGTACAAGTAAAAAAGAATTATATTTATAATATAAGGCCTGAGAAGTAAAAAAGTACGTTGCCTCAGGAAGTACATACTGCAATTATGATCTTTTATAGCTACGGCTTAATAGGGCAAAAAGCAGCTTTAATGCCTACGCATGGCATACTCGCATAAATAATCCGCAACATCATTTCTACTACGAGATACTATGTTAACTGGATTTGTTGAATTAAAATCGATATAATTGGACCTACAATCACTACCAAATATATTTGGTTTTTTTTCGAAACTGATACATTGACAGTTCTGGACGATTAATTTTAAAAAAAACGTCAGTAAAAAATATTCAGTAAAAATGTCCAGTAAAAAATGTTCAGTAAAAATTTGTCAGTAAAAATTTGTCAGTAAAATTTGTCAGTGAAAATTTGTCAGTATAAAATTGTCATTAAAAATTTGTCAGTAAAAATTTGTCAGTAAAAATTTGTCAGTAAAAATTTGTCACTAAAAAATTATCAGTAAAAATTTTCAGTAAAAATTTTCAGTAAAAATTTTCAGTAAAAATTTTCAGTAAAAATTTTCAGTAAAAATTTTCAGTAAAAATTTTCAGTAAAAATTTTCAGTAAAAATTTTCAGTAAAAATTTTCAGTAAAAATTTTCAGTAAAAATTTTCAGTAAAAATTTTCAGTAAAAATTTTCAGTAAAAATTTTCAGTAAAAATTTTCAGTAAAAATTTTCAGTAAAAATTTTCAGTAAAAGTTTTCAGTAAAAATTTTCAGTAAAAATTTTCAGTAAAAATTTTCAGTAAAAATTTTCAGTAAAAATTTTCAGTAAAAATTTTCAGTAAAAATGTTCAGTAAAAATGTTCAGTAAAAATTTTCAGTAAAAATTTTCAGTAAAAAGCATCAGTAAAAATCATCAGTAAAAATCATCAGTAAAAATTTTCAGTAAAATTTTCAGTAAAAATGTTCAGTAAAAATGTTCAGTAAAAATGTTCAGTAAAAATGTTCAGTAAAAATGTTCAGTAAAAATGTTCAGTAAAAATATTCAGTAAAAATGTTCAGTAAAAATTTTCAGTAAAAATTTTCAGTAAAAATTTTCAGTAAAAATTTTCAGCAAAAATTTTCAGTAAAAATTTTCAGTAAAAATTTTCAGTAAAAATTTTCAGTAAAAATTTTCAGTAAAAATTTTCAGTAAAAATTTTCAGTAAAAATTTTCAGTAAAAATTTTCAGTAAAAATTTTCAGTAAAAATTTTCAGTAAAAATTTTCAGTAAAAATTTTCAGTAAAAATTTTCAGTAAAAATTTTCAGTAAAAATTTTCAGTAAAAATTTTCAGTAAAAATTTTCAGTAAAAATTTTCAGTAAAAATTTTCAGTAAAAATTTTCAGTAAAAATTTTCAGTAAAAATTTTCAGTAAAAATTTTCAGTAAAAATTTTCAGTAAAAATTTTCAGTAAAAATTTTCAGTAAAAATTTTCAGTAAAAATAAGTTTTCAGTCAGAAATTCCAGTTAAAATTTTCAGTAAAAATTTAAAAGTAAAAATTGGCAGTAAGAATTTTTAGTAAAAATTTTCAGTAAAAATTTTCAGTAAAAATTTTCAGTAAAAATTTTCAGTAAAAATTTTCAGTAAAAATGTTCAGTAAAAATTTTCAGTAAAAAATTTGTAGTTAAACTTTCTCGTTGAAAATACTTTTTGTTCGAAAATATTTTTTCTTAAGATTAATTATTAATTACAATAATAATACCTATTCTTGGCTTTGCAAATTTTTCTGAACCGGAACGAAAAATTAAGATTCGTAATAAATTCCAGTACAGAAACGAACTCAGAACTACCAATTCAGTTTTACTTTCGGTCAAAGGCATAGTTTTCGAAGGCGTCATTATTGAACAAAAGTCATCAAAAAGTGGAAGAAAAGAGCAAAAATTTGCCAGCAAAATTTGTCTGGTCATTTTATATGCAATATAAATTGCATCGCTATTAGTAGTCGACCGACCGACCATCTAGTGCTAGAATCCCATAAGAAGGCAAGTTCGAAAGGCAAGACGGCGGAGCATACTGGGGACTGTTATTCATCGAACCCAGTCGAAGACAATAAAAATTATTACCGGATTAAATTATAAACTTATTTCAGCTGTCGCTGTCGACGATCTTCTCCACGGAGTTATGAGTTTTATTAAGAGACAATAACACTTAAAAGCGTTGACCGGAGTTCCTCTCCAGAAGTTCATTTTAACTTTTTTTCCTTTCGAGAATATCGAATGCACTTTTCCCCTTCCAATAACAACAGAGACTTAGTTGTCGTTGTCCAAGTTATATTCCTCCTTTTATCTTAAAATTTATTTTGATTTTATTTACATGAAATTTTGCAAAAGCAATTCTAAATTAGTATTCCACATATTTATGAGTACATTAGTGCCTAGAAATGGAAACAAATAAAAATGCAGTCGCCCCTAAGTGAACATAAACAAATTAGTGCCTAAGTTATAATTATGGTAAAATTTAAGAATTTTCTCTTCTTAAATTAATGTAATTAATTAAGATAATAATTTTTGGGAAAACTGAAAAGTATGTATTTGCAAAATTTCATTCAGACCCACTAAATTTCGAATGGTCAAGTGAGTGTTTCCTTTTACTATCACTTTCTATCAGTGACCTTTCGGATTCCTCTTTGCCTATTAATTGACTGTTGTATGGTTCTAAATCTTCTTACCTGGTTTGTCTCCTAAGTCTCCTATCTCACATTGTACAAGAAGATTTTCTAATCTTACATTGCCTTTAGTGACAATCTTTTCCGTTTCTAATTTCCTTCTTAGATAAGAAATGGTTCCATTCAGAAACTATCGAAAAATTTGTCCAACTATTTTATCTATTGTGGAATGTGAGTTGAGTCATACTTAATGATAGGGAATACCTTAGAGGCGTTTATACTTCAACGTATTTCACTAGTTTTCCTGTTGGTTTTGTGAAATTTTCAGTAAGCGTGTTAGGTATAATATTTTTTTTTAAGGAAATTACTGCTAAAGTTTGAATAATATACATTTAGCAGGGCTTCGTTTCTGTTAAAAGGACAGTTTTGTTAAAATGCCTGTTAACAATAACTGTTCATGCATATTTTAGAAAATAATAACAAGCATAAAATATCTAATATCAACTTTAATATTTAATAACCTGTCTACTTATTAAATTTAATATGCCAATCATAAAATAGTTGATAGTCTTATGTAAACAAGTTTATTTTTATATACAACGATGGTAAGAAGGATAACAGAAGCAGTGAAATCGAAATAAGGATTTAATATTACAGATAAAAGTTTATTTTTTTTAAGGTTTTTACGGATTTTTTTTTAAATACAAAAATTCTAACTTATTAATTATTTTTAAATCAAAAATGTTTTTTCGAAAAGTTTATCTTAACGCAAAGTGCCTATTAAAATGTTGTTCACACTAACTTAATCGAATTTTTCTAATTAATTGCATAATTTCTCGACAAAGTGCATTTCTCACTATAATTGAAAGTGTAATTTTTTACTATATAGTATGATCACACAAAAAAAAAATAACATCGAAGAAAGAACATAAAAATTAAACTAATTACAGACCACTTTGACTAACCAATTCCAAAGCAGAGATGTTACACATGCGAAACAAAGTAAAGACTAACTACCTTCCATAATTTCTTATGTAATTATAAAAACTATAACAGAATTTGCAATGAAAATGTAAAAAAAAATTTATTCACAATGGTTTAAAAAAAATAAAAAATACAAACAAAATTAAACAAATAAATTTCCGCCCGTAGTTTTAGGGCTAAAAATTTCAGGCGGTCAACCTAAAACCCTGAGGCTATTTATGCATAAAAATTAGTTAACAGGCTTTTTTAACAGAAGTCCACATGCACCAGCTCATAATTATAATGGAAAAATTTCTTGAAAAATTAATTTTTATTTCTTTATAATATCTTTTATTATTATTTTTGTGTAACTAAATAGCAGTAATTTTGGGTAGTTTGGTTAATAGCTACGCGAAAAGAGGAAGTTGTATGCAAAAAAAAATGGAAGAATTTTTTGAAGGAAGTGCTTAGGGCAATTTTAAGATTTTTATCTGATAAAAAAATAGGATATTTTCAGTGTTGGTTTTTGTCAAAATTTAGGCAATATAAAATTCTGGAAAATTATCTTTAAGAATGTAATCAAAACAGGTAATTTTAATAATGAAAAAAAACATTTTGAAAAAGTATTTTGTTGGTTTTCCAGTAATTAGAAATTGATACTTACTTTATATAAGAGCAATGACCAAGTTGGTATTTAGGATAGGGTAATTTTAAATGTTGATTGATTTATATTCTCGAATAAATCCTCTTTTACAGAAATAAATTAATTTTAGCACATTTATATTCGAAACATTTACTACCATTTTTAGCACCAAACTAGTGCATTTGAATTAATTGTCTATCCCCACCCACCATAATCAACAGTATTCAAATGTTTAGAATTATTCGTGTTGAAGGAAATTAATCGGAAATAATTGTTTCGTATGGAAAACTGTAGGCAAATTGGATAAAGATTTATGGTAATCTAGAATGAATCGAGTTAATTAAGACATCGATCAATGTCATTGCATAGAATATCATCAGAAGCATTGGGAATAGTTGTTTTTTTTTAACTTCAAATGCATAGAAAATTGTAAATTTACTTTTCCTTTAAAAAAGTACCTTATAAATATAACTCTTAAAATATTTTAAGAGAGTAGAAAATTTGAATTAATCTAAAGTTTACTTAAATAAATATATTAAAATCTAGGAGACTGTCAAATAGCTTAGATTTTTAAGCATTCCAATAAGAATTCATATTCTACATCATTAAAAAATTATTTTTCAAAATTAGCATCGTTAAAATTTTTTTTCTTCTAAAGTAGATATTTTAGTAAATGGAAATTTTTAACTAAGAAATATTTGTCATTTTTTTTATAAAATCGACATTTATAATTTTTGACAGATTTAAATTACACTTAATTTTCAATTTTGACTTTATAAAATTTTTATTTTCAAACATCTAAATATAGGGTTGTCCAAAAAGAGTGATATGATTTCTAAGTGACGTTTCGGCCATTTGTAATATGTCATGATCTGTCTTTTTTTCCCCTTGTATTCAGTAATGTTTACAATTTCACCATGGAGAGATATAAATAAGAACAACGTTTACAAATTATTCAATTTTATTATCAAAATAATCATTCTTCAATTGCAACTTATCGTGCGCTCACTTTCATCTGAGTGGTACGGTAAATAAACAAAACTGTCGATTCTGGTGCGAAGAAAATACACAAATTATTCATGAGCACCCATTGCATTCACCTAAATTGACAGTTTGGGGTGGTTTTTGGTCTGATGGAATTATCGGTCCGCACTTCTTTCGAAATGAAGCTGGTAACACTGTTACTGTCAATGGAGAATGGTATAGATCGATGATCACCAACTTTTTATGGCCAAAATTGGAAGAAGTTGATCTTGACAACATCTGGTTCCAACAAGACGGGGCTACGTGCCACACAGCACGTGCAACAACCGAATTATTGCGAGAAAAGTTTGGAGATTCGATTATTTCAAGAAATTGTGACATCGAATGGCCTCCAAGAAGTTGTGATTTAACACCATTAAACTATTTCTTGTGGGGTTATTTGAAGTCATTGGTCTTTAGCAATAAACCAGACTCTCTTCAAGCTTTAGAAGTCAATATTGAACGTGCTATTCATGACATACGACTTGATTTAGTAGAAAAAGTGCTCGAAAATTGGGTTCATCGAATTCGTTCCTGCAAAAGAAGTCGTGGAGGCCATTTGAATGACGTTTTATTCAGAACTTAATTGTATCGATTGTACTTTACATTAAATAAAAAACATTTGAATTTCCTTAACAATTAGTGTGTTTTTTTTTATTAAAAGAAATCATATCACTCTTATTCGAAAACCCTTTATAAGTGACTGTAGGGAAACTATTGTATCCGCGAAAAGTGACTGTTTGGTGTGCATCTTGTACTGAATGAATAGCAGACAGCTATACTGTATGACAACCGACTTTTTTTGGCGCTTACTTGTAAAAAAAAACGTTAAAAATTTCGAGTTCTGAAAGAAATTTCATAAAATCTATTTAAATAATACATAACAACAAAGTTAAACTAATAATATATAATAAAATAAATTTGAAGTATGTTTTATTTTCCAAAGCACAAATTGGATAGTATCTTATAATCAATAACTAAATCACCGAATACAATTGAGGCTGGCGGACAGTAATTTCAACTCGAAAATACAATTGCGACGAGTATAGAAAATGTTATCTAATAAAATTATTATTCATATATAATTATGGTTATTTCAATATTTAAGTTCACTTAATTTTGAATATGAAATTTATCTTGACTTTGATTTAAATTGTAACAATGCTGCCACACAAAAAGACATTAAAAATATGAAAAAATATTGGCAGCAATAAATACTAGACTGAAAAATTTGAGAATCGACCTTAATTGACGAGATTAGAAGTAGTAATTCGTTTTCGTGTCTGTTTGCAATTGTGTGTACCCCCATAAGATTTTGAAGATTTGAAAAATTTCAACAGCGTCATTTCTGCCGCTCGTCGCACTTCTCTTTCGGGGCATAAGAAAAATAGTTCGTCTGTCAAATTTATACAATATTCACAATTTTCAAGATAGTATATTCCATTTGAAAAAAAAAAAAAATCGTAATTCATTCACATTATAGAATCTTATTAATAAAAGAATAAAAAAGAATACAAGTAGTTTTTATAAAATAGCACGAGCCAAAGTGGTTCCACCAGTCATGGAAATACGTATGCATACTCGTACGAAGGAGATTAAATGACAAAAAGTTAAAATAACAACAACAACAACAAAAGGAAGATTTAATACTGAATTATATTAAATAAACATATATGCATGTATTGACAAGATGAATTGAATCAATATACATATAATACGAGAGTATCTCATCAACATTAATAGCATCCAACAAGATCGCCATCACAAATGCTAAACACAAAAAAGTTAATGCCTTTTAATGTAATTTTCGACAGTCCCCACGCTGCCGCTGCCAAAGTGAGTTTTTTTTTGGGTAAAGATTGTCGCTGCTACAGAAGAAGCTGCAATTTATTGTAGCTGCTACTTAGGTTGCGACTAGAGGAAAAAAAAATATCTTTTGACTATTCTAAGCTGTGATGATACGACAGAAGTTTTCCAGTTATTAGAAATATGACCTTTACTGATGTTGGTTTAATTAACCAACCATTTGACCTAACAATAGATCCTTTTAAAATAATTTAATTAATATTGCAAATAGAAACTAGGATTCCAAAATAGCTACTTTCACAACCACTCACACTGTCCTCTCTACTATCTCATACACACTCAATTTTCTTGACTTCTCGTTTGTATTTTCTAATCGAAAAAAAAAAATACCGAAAATGTTTGATGACCGATATTGAAAGTGGCAGTCCACCACAGTCGCGGACAGGTAAAAGGTCCGAAACAAATTTGTAAATTTTATTTGTTTTGGCGCCACCGTTTATCAGCTGTTAGCGTTTTTAATGAATATCCAAATCGATGATGGTCCGATGGTTGATGGTCGATGGACTTGTGGATGAACGATATTCTGGACGGACAATGGATTGAGTAGAACCTTGAGCAACACTCAATGTTTGTCGAAATGGATTGGCTTATGATATTTTTGGTAAGAGACCGATCGGATTGGCCTTTTGCGGTTCCGTATGAGTCACATTCGTTCTGTAGAAGTGGACATTCCTGAAATATTTTTAATGTGTTTACACTCTTCACCCTTACTTCGCTTTAGACCTCGTGCTAGGATTCTGTCGTGACAAGTTTCGACCAGTAATAATCATCGGCTACATTCACTGTTGAGCGACATTTGCTTCTTTTTAGCTATTTTACCTTTTAGCTATCAATTTTTGATATCGTCGTCTTCGGTTCACTTCCTTCCCTTCCACATTCTACCAATTGACCATTTCCATTCCATTGTATTGTATAATAAGAAATTTTTCATTTCGACTTAAGATTATGACATTCTCGCGTCGTATTCCAATTATTGTTATATCGTTTGTTGGCGACTCGTTTTGTCTTCATTCGATGCTTACTTTCGGGTGGCATCTTTCAACAAATATGCTTGATCACATTATATTCGAGACCACATCAGATACTTATTTTATGTTTTTTTTTTCTCTCTCTCGTTTACTATAGAATATAACAACAATAAGAATAACAAGAAAATACAGAAAACTGTATGTAACTAACTGGCTATCATCATTTACTAAGTGCTAAACAGACAACGAGTGGTTTGTCTTCTGCTGAAGAAAATCTGATCGAAAAACGCTCATTCGAGCAACGAATACGAAAACAGACTTGTATAAAAATCAAATTGAACAATAACAGAAGAATGACATGAAATTTAATGTCAATAATAGTAGCCAATAGCAGTAACAATTATGATAATGGCTAACCGACAATAAATACCTCCGGACATCAATCAAAACTCATTGTCCTTTCAATTATGTCGTCTCTTGTCTTATGAGTCTTCACTTGACAGACGAGAATTGTGCAAAAACTATTGTCATATTTTTGTTGCTCTGACACAATCAAAAGTTTTTAGAATTATGGTGTTGAAAGGAGAATTGTTTTCGATCAATTTTTTGATGAATTTGAGTTGATAATATGTGAAAAATTTATTAAATAAAAACTTATGCTAAAGAAAATGACCAATAAAAATTACTAGAAAGATTCTGCAATTAACAACAGTGGCACTTTGTTATAATAGCAGAAATATCAGGTAACAATGAAATCTTGGCGAAGGCACAAGATTAAGATTTCGTTAGAGTACCGGTACCAGATCGTTGGTAGCAGCAACATTGGATGACAATTCTTCGGATGTCGTCAGGTTATGTGACACTAACACTGGTAATGGCACGAAACACTGTTGTTAGCAATGTTACCCGACAGCGGCGTCGGCGGCGTACCATCAAATCGAAGACTAAAGGAAAAGCGCGTGTCTTGTAGACAAGGTCTTGGTATTCGCGCTATCTCGAACCCATTAACTCTCACTAATGGAACTTATCGAATTGGAATTTGACAAACAATTTTCGGTTCATGTTTTTTGTAGGTCCGGGATCGGAATTGAACTGATTGCCACAAAGAGGATAGAAGCGGACACAACTGTAGCTCATGTAGTTGTGGCGGTTGGTTTTCTAGCAACTTTACTCTTCACGTGTACGTACATTCAATGACTACTGCTAGTACCAGCTAACGAAAAATTCAGCTACACTTTAGAGTTATGACAATAGTAAATTGTTTTCAATGCCGTAGCAAATTATCTAAACCATTTTAAAACCAAAAAAAAAAAAACTTTTAATCTTCCAAAGGTCATTTTGATAAAATATCAATTAACAATTATCAAGAGGGAAATTGATCAAAAACAATAAAGTGGTCGGTCGAACAAAAGCGATTGAATTGAAATTACTTGCTATTGTTAAATAATAGTTGAATATCTTAAATGTGAAAGGTAAAAGCAAAAATATTTCTATACTAAAATAATAAGTAACTTTTTATTTTCGAATATAGCCTAGAATTGGAATTAATACTATTCATTATATTAAAATAGAAGGGTTGTTTTTACAACAAAAAAAACTCAACCAATAGTAACCAAAGATATGAAAAATATTTTTTCCAAAAAATTAAGAATAATTTCGAGTGATAAAAATGATGAGATCGACCAGTTTTGCTATTTTCGGACACGCATTAAGATAACATCGATAATGATTATTTTTTTCCCTCAATATCTTTATTTCTTCAAAGGTGATCATAAAGTTATTACAGACCCTTCATAATTATATAATTTAAAAATTATTTCATATTTGGAATGGCGTGGCTTTCTTCCCAAATATTGTAAGCTCGATCATTTTATGGAGAACCTTTTTGACAAATCGGTGCCGCCAATGTGCACGAAAACTCTGCTGTTTCCATATATAAATAATAAATGTTTTTTTTTTATTTACACTTCCCTCTGGTTCCCCTTTTGGGGAATTTTTTTCTCCCCTAAACAACAAAACAATAATTTTCTGCAATTATCAGAAATCTTTCTTTCTGTCTCGACTAACATAAGTGTTACGTACGAAAATGCCTCCTGTATGGGGATGCATACCTTCTCGTACGTGCCCATAGAATTGCCTGCATGCCAATAACTACAGTCACAAAAAAGTTTTAACAAAGAAGGTGCTTTTTTTTGTATCCATGACTATGCTCTTTCGCTTTCCTTTAAATATACAAATACGCGCTAGGTTTTTTTTTAGTTAACCAGACAAAAATAATTACTATTTTCAACACAAACACACTTTTGAGGAATCAATTAACATAACCACAATCCCATTACAGCAGCGATAATGTAAATTGACTTAATCACTAGTGCTATTTTTTCAGCAGTTCCTATTTTATTATTGCTGTTGCAACTGATCTTCTTGTAGCTGTAGCTGTGGCTGTTGTGGATTACTGCTGTTTCTATTCATTCAATTTAACTATTGAGGTCAATACAAGTCCAGCGCCATACTGAACCTAATTTTTTACGGCACAATCAGTTGTATTCTAACTTTTTAATAGTAACTACAGAAATAGGAATAGATACAAAATAGAAAACGCTAAAGAATCCGTCATTCATGATTTAAAATGCGGTAAAATAATATGTAAGCAAATGATCACATGTGGCCAATGAAAATAGAATTAATGTCAAAATTAGATATTTAAGTTATAGCTTCAATGAATAATTAGAAGACAAAACTCGAATAAAATTGAATAAACTATCGACAACGGGCACACGGCTATGGATACATGAACCTTTGCACATTCTTATGGAAAGCTACAAAAATACTTAACCACTTGGATTGGGAGAAGCGTAATTGGCACGAAAACCCCTCCAGCACAATTATCACTATTGCTACTCCACGAAGAGTTGTGCTCAGAAAACCGTCGGTAATATTTATTCAGGTTATTGGTTGGATTTTCACCGCAAAATTATCTTCAACATAATGTGTGCAAATTAGAAGTATTAGACTAATAAGAGGAAGTCTTGCTGGTATATTTTTACGCGATAAAATGCCGACATGTAATTGTGTTAAGAGCTGAGAGCTGATACTAGACATAAGCAACACGAAAAAGTAACGTTTTAATTTTTCCAAACAGGAAAAGATATTCTCAAATGAGCACAGACCTTAATTAGAAATAATTCTTCAGATTTTTTAAAATTATTTATGCATGCAAATTATTGATTATCAACAATTAATAATAATTAATTAGAAAAATGATACAGAAAGTTAGCTAGCAGATGTTTAAAAAAAATATTTTTTTATAATTCAGGAGCAGAGTCTGATTCGAGTTTTAGTAAAAGTAAATTATTTTCAAAGAGACAAGACAGTACGTACTAGGAAATGATCATGTGTAGAAATTGACGAAAATGGAAATTAACGTTAAATTGCATTTAGAAAATTATCTACCTTTTTAGAAAATTTTTAAAAGAGGGCTAGTAATAGAATTTAGAGGATTCAGGAGCTCTGCGAGTGGTGGAATTCTATTAGAAAAGAAACTGTTGGTGGTTTGGGAGAACTGAAGTATATGTGTATGCACTCGTATGATGGCTCGATGAAATTAGAAACGTTTACGAAGAGAAAATTGGAAGTGAGAGCAATTTTCTTGCCATAAATTTAGGTATGATAGTTGAGTAAACTAGTTCTGTGATCGACTGCTAATGTGTTGCAGCAAAAGAGTCACTATTAAGCCAGTCTATCTGTCTACATAAGGCATGAGATGTTAATTGCCATTTTGTTAGGACGACGAAGTGTCAGCAAGTCTATCAACTCGTCTGTAGCCAAATGAAGTGTGAGGGAGAACATTAATGAGATCTGCATTACTGAGAGCAATCGGATAATACTGCGGACATATGGTCCCACCTAGCTTAAACATTAGTCCCTCCTCGACATGCAGTACAGTTTCATCTTCTTCCAGTATCTATGCTATAAAGCGTGATAAGTTAAGTGGCGTCTTTATAGTTTAGTGGGCCTAAAATCAGTGGACGAATAACTTCGCTCAGAGAGGCCTTTAACACGAAAAACTATGGCAAATGTGGAACGAGTTATTGTTTTTGTGAAGAAGTCATTGAAAGGCTAATTAAAACGGTTCTTTCGGTCGAATCGAATATTGCAGATTGCTAGGCTGTTTCACTATGACTTCCATCAGCACGTTTTTGTAAGAAAAGATGAAGACAGTGGTTTTCTAGCCCCTTTATTTACCATCTTTGTACTGGCGATAGCATCCAAAGGAATGTAACCGAGGACCTGAGGGCGATTCTATTTGAAGCCTTCCAACACTGCTCTGAAGGGTTAAATGAAACTACTTTGAATGGGATAAAATCAGCCTCTTTACTTTTCTACAGCACCTTCTATGCGATCGAATACAATCCAAAATTCCTATAATATACGAGGGTCGTTCAATAAGTCCTTAGAAAATCCGAGAAATTGCGCTCGTAGTGTCGGTAAAGATTTTTTTTGTAAGTAGCTTTATCGACTCGATCCATAGCGTAGGATTTTATTTGTGCATAACAATGGAAAAAAGCGAGTTTAGGGCTGTCATCAAACATCTCCATTTGAAAGGCTTAAGCCCGAAAGAAATCAAAGCCGAGTTGGATGCAGTTCATGGCACATGTGCACCTGTGTTTGCGACGGTTTACAATTGGGTGAATGAATTTAAACGTGGCCGTTCATCCACAAAAGATGAACATCGTTCAGGACGCCCAGTTGAGGTGTCTACTCCTGAAATCATCGACAAAATCCACGATCTGATTTTGAACGATCGGCGAATTAAAGTGCGCGAATTAGTTGAGGCCACGGGCATATCACAAGGTACAGTCGCTTCAATTTTGCATGAAAAATTGTCTGTGAAAAAAATTTCGGTTGCTCTCAGAGGAGAATAAGCGCAATCGTGTAGTGGTATCTGAGGCTATGTTGGCACTCTTTCATCGCAATCCTGCCGAATTCCTTCGTCGTTATGTCACTGTGGACGAAACCTGGATACACTACTACACTCCAGAAACGAAGAGACAGTCATCACAGTGGATTTTCAAGGGTGAACGGGCTCCGAAGAAGGCAAAAACTGTGCCATCGGCCGGCAAGGTGATGGCCACGGTCTTTTGGGATTCGCAGGGCATCATTTTTATCGACTACTTGGAAAAAGGAAAAACAATAACAGGAGCGTATTACGCGTCGTTATTGCAACGGTTGAACGAGAAAATAAAAGAGAAACGCCCCCATCTGAAGAAGAAAAAAATCCTCTTGCATCAGGACAATGCGCGTGTGCACACCTGCGCTGTTTCCATGGCCAAAATTGTGGAATTGAGAATGGAATTGTTGCAGCATCCCGCTTATTCACCAGATTTGGCCCCGAGTAACTATTTTCTTTTCTGAAGAAATGGCTTGGCGGACGACGGTTCCGAGTAACTAATCTGAAGAAATGGCTTGGCGGACGACGGTTCACTTCCAACGAGGACGTCATTGCTCAAACGGATGAGTATTTTGCAGAACTTTCGAAATCCTATTTTTTGGACGGGATAAAAATTTTGGAAAAACGGTTGGAAAAGTGTATAGAGCTATAAGGAGATTATGTTGAAAAATAAAATTTTTTTTTTTAAAAAAAACAGTTTTTTCCCATTTTTTTCTCCCTCGTAGCAAGCTATGCCGAACGCGATTCTGCATGTGGTCTCTGGAACAACTCCGAATAGCTACGAGAGCTTTTATCAGTGAAAATAAGTTTATTGAGCATGTGGATTAAATTTTTAGATAAAATATCAGGAAAATATTTTCTGAAAGTTTAAAAATAAATAAAAATATTTTTCGAAAAATTCAACAATAAATTTTTGATGAAAATTTTAGCTAAGAAATTTCAAGAAAAAAATCTTAAGTAACAAATAATATTGAATATCTTGAAACAATTATTTTCTTGGGCATATAATATGCATTAATACAAAAATTACTAAAAATATTTAGAAAATTAAACGAAATTTTTATTATTTATCAGTTAATATTTTTTTCAATTTTTTAATTGCATTTTATTTATTTTATTTATTTAAATAAGAATACTTCGAAGTATGCTGGTGGATTGGTCTAAATGTTATTAATAAGATAACAATCATGATGCAAGATAATGTCACGTCAAAACAAACACATTTCGCTTGTAATTTATTAAATGATAATTTGTAGTGTTTTCCAAAATGATCAACACTTGCTTAAATTAAAATATCAATCGAACATTTTATACACCTACACACAATAATTACAATATGATATATTCATCTATATTTTTTTATTCTAAATTTTATTTCACTGAAAGGTGGGCGTAATGGCAATCTCTTATACACCGACAGATGACCAGGTGAATTTCGATGTAAGATTTGTTCGAATATCTTAACTAAGTAATAGGGTTGGACAATTTCAAATTTTCATTTATAATGATATTAATTTCTTTTAAAAATAAGATATACTCAATAGTTCATCAATAACTAATCAAATTTATAAAGAGTTTTTTAAAATTATTATTTATATTTAAAAGTAAATCTTTTGTAATCAGATTGTACTATTCTTATTTTAATTAATTTCCAGAGATATTCTTGCTGTCCTTGAAACTATTCATGGTTCTTCAAATGATGCAGTTCTTAACAACCTTCAAAATAACCTGCTGCATAATAGATAGTTACGTTGGGTTCCAGAACAGCGCGCGGATAACTTGCCTGCTAGCCTACTACCTTAAAAACCAGTATACTCAGCATCCTTTATCAAAATTTTAGGCACAAAAGGTTAAAATCTGTCACATAGTAACCAGAATTACTTGGCGAATAGCATTCCTTCCTTTGTGGAGCTCCTTGATCCAACAATCCCATTTCCAAGTTCTATAAATAATCTTCTCAAAGAAAATAATTTACTCCATAAAATATAAGAAAATGTCAATGCTCCAAATAATTAATCTATTATCCAGTTTTATTTAAAATAGAATATTTTAACCGATATTTTAGAATAACTAAAAATTCTATGAATATAAATTATTTTATTTTTAAATAGAAGCTTCAGCTTTAAAATTGCTGTTCAAACTAGCAGATTTGGGAATTTTTATAATTATTCAGATTGTTCCTAAAAGTAGATGATTTTTATAGCAATATTATTCTAACCACCACTACAATTTTATTTCCAAAACCCAAATAATATCTACTTAAAATAATATTCAATATTACCTCGAGAGAAAAAAAAACTGGATTTAATGATTTTACGTAAAAGAATTTCATAAATTTCCTGTGACGGAAAGTGTCTGACGATGATCGGTCAAAATGGTTTTCTTATCTTAGCCGAAAAATTGAATCAATTTATTAAAGGATAATCTCAAGATTCAATAGGCTACAGAAATTTGATGATATTTATAAGTAAATTAAAAATGAGAAAAGGCACATTCCAAAAAAAAAGAATTTTTAATTTTTCTGGAATAAGATGATTGGAATATTGTGTTTTTTTTATAATGGATTTGATGCGTAACACATCTTTTTTGTTTAAGAAAATGTTTACAATTTCATAAAAGTGAATATAGAATGCACATGACTCATTAAATTAAGTTTATTATTGTAATTATTAGTTTATAAAAACCAACAAAATATTAAAGGAAAATTATCGAAAGTTTCTGAAATGTGACTTTAGCCATTTAAAGGTACACAAAATCGTCGACCAGGTGTGTAAGCTTAAATCCGCTGTTTTGTCATTGATAGCGTAAGTGAGCGTATTAAGCTAACCATGGGCACGCCATACTTTTTTTATGAGTTTGACATCTGTTAACATTAATCAGTGCACATTGTCAGCAATTTCGTACAACAACATACATTTTTCCTTTGGTAATCATGTCTAGTTTTGTGTCAGAAAAAGAGCATATACGGGAAGCTCTGCTTTTTTGCTTCAATTTGAAGAAATCGGCTGCCGAATCGCATCGAATACTTATGGAGGCCTATGGTGACAGTGCTTTATCGGAAACAACGTGCCGAGATTGGTTTCGTCGGTTCAAAGACGGAAATTTTGGACTATCAATTACAGGCTCTTTTGGACGAAGATGATACCCAATCATAAAAAATGCTCGCGGAGCAATTGGTTGTTAGTCAATCAGCCATTTCCATGCGTCTACGTGTCATGGGGAAGATTGCAAAGATCGGAAAATGGGTGCCGTATGAATTGAATGATGGGCAGATGGAGCGACGCCAAAACACATGCAAAATTTTGCTCGCCAGACAAAAAAGAAAGTCGTTCCTGCAGCGGATTGTGACAGGCGATGAAAACATCTTGCCCAAGATCAAATCGCTTCAGACGGGACACGATGCTGTGCGTTTTTGGTGGGATCAGCAGGGTATAATCTACTATGAGATGTTGAAACCTGGTAAAACTGTCACCGCCCACTGCTATCACCAACAACTGATCAAATTACCCTGTGCTCTGCGTGAAGAAAGAACGGATTATCAACAAAGACATGACAAGCTGATTTTTCTCCACGACAACGCACAATCCCACACATCAACAATGGTCCGAAACTACTTGGAGACACTCAACTGTGAGGTGCTACCCCACCTGGCTTATTCACCAGACCTGGCCCCTTCCGACTACCATCTGTTTTCGTCGATGGGCCACGCGCTCGCTGAGCAGCACTTCAATTCTTACGAAGACATCCGAAAATGGCTTGATGAGTGATTTGCCTCGAAAGAGAAGGAATTTTTTTGGTGTGGTATCCACAAATTGCCCGAGAGATGGGAAAAATGTGTAGCTAGCGAGGGCAAGTACTTTGAATAAATTTGTTTTTGCTTTCTATGAAAAAAAACATGTGTTTTTTTTTTGACTAAAAAAAGGGGATTTAAGCTTATACAACTGGTAAAAGCTGTACTTTCTTATCGAGTCAAATAATGAATAACTTTACTGAAATTCTAGGTTTACAAAAATCACAGAATCCAGTCCTCAGCCTTAATATCTTTGATATTCGTCCCATCTTACTGTACAACAACTACTTGGTGATTGGTATCATAATTCAAACTTCCTTTGGAGTAATAATTCAAAGGAATAATAATGTTTCACAAAATTTAATTATACAAAACTACTTCAACCCACTGAATCTCGACCAAGTTAGTATTGGTAACTAACTAG